>OW799238.1:15922887-16425387 GCA_941918925.1 Phyto melanocephala
TCTCCATATGCATATAAATACTTATTAACTAAATTACCTACAAGCGTAGTGGTTGAACGCTGTTTTACAATTGCTGCATTTAGGAAACAAAATTAGATCTCATTATCTGAAGATATTTTAAATGCATTGTTTTTACTAAACAAGGCCATTTGAAGTCTTATTTATAAAGTGTTTCATATTCTATTCCTTTTCAAACATAAAACATAAACAAAATTTTAAAAAAAAAACTTCGAATGAATTCAATCACGAACTTTGAGTTAAGTTAATTTACATAAATGTGAATGGACTTACATTAATTTAGCAACGAATAGCTCTTATATATATCTTCTTATTTAATAAGAATATTAAACAAAATCTTCAGTTTTTATCCATTAACTGTTTTTATAGTAACTGTTTTTCTTTTAATTGTATATTATCTGCCTTATTCATAAAAATATAAAATGCTTATAAAGAGTTTATAAAACTGATTTCGTATGGAAATTTTATTTATAAACCGTTTATAAAGCTGTTTCTATTCTTATGAATAAGACCGTATATACATACATATATATATGAATTACTTTACTTTAATTCTATGAACTTAAAATTTTAAGTCCTGGGGTTCGCAAAATCAGTCCCGTTTAATATCCGCAGAACAAATACATATTTACTATATTTGACCTATGAAACTGCCATTTTATTTTGGACGTCATCTTATATTTATATGTTTTGATAATTTTAAGCCCTTTTATTTGATACCAATATTGGAGAGGTTAAAGGAGTTAAATTTTTTATTACTGGATGTGACCCATTTATAAATGTTTACTACGCCATCCTGTGAAAGCGTCCATTATAGATTTAAAATGTCTCATAGAACACTATATTCTACTAGTCAACCCTTTTTGCCCTTAACTTTAAAGATTTGTAACTGATTTATTTAAAACTTTCAACGAATAACAGTAGATCAAAACACATTTATAATTTATTAGACAGCTTAAAACTATTAATTTTCCTTGTAAAAATATAACAAGTAAGAGTGCTATATTCGGCCGTGCCGAATCTTTTATACCCTTCACAACGTGTAGTCATGCAATAACAATTGTTTGTATCACCATTCATCTCATATGAAATACGTACATACATAAATAAAAAAACATAAAAACATCCCATTGTAAAATTAAAAATTTACGTATGTATGTTAAAAAATAAAAAAAAAAATTAAAAAAAAAAATAATTAAAATATAATTAATAAAAATAAAACAACAAAAAAAATAAAAAAATAATAAAAATATAAATAATATATTAAATAAAATATAAAAAAAATAAAAAAATTAAAAAAAAATATATAAAAATAAAAAAAAAAATTTTTGGCTCAGCTGGGATTCGATGCCACGTTTACTCTAATCAGTATACACGTTTGTATGTATGTATGAATGTTGTTGTTGTATTATTGTTTTTGTGAAAAAAAGATCGAGGTGGTCGTGGGTTTTTGCTCATATCTCAATTGTTTATATACCGATGTTTCTGATTTTCAATACCGATCTACTCCCAAATATTTCTGATATTTTAGTACTTCAGCCGGGTCCAAGCGATGTCGGGGGGCTTCAAAAAGTTGATTTCAACATACACATGAACAGACGGAAAGACTGACATAGCTTAATCGACTCCCCTATTCATAAGCTTTCAGAAAATATGTACTTTATGGGGTCGGAAATGAAAATTGTAGAAACTGAATGACAAACTTATAAATATACATCCTTTTTCACGGTGTGAAGGGTATAAAAAAGAGGTAGTCGTGCTTATATGTATTTGCTCATATCTCAGCAAGATATAGAGCGACTAATCTGAATTTCAATAGCGATTCATTCCAGATATTTGCCAAAGATTGATACTACATATAGCTCTGTGCAACATGTATGCCTCAAAAAGTTAAATTTAACCGAGAAATGGATAGACGGACATCACTAAATCGACTTAACTCTATAAGGTTTCAGAAAATGTATACTTTATGGGGTTAAAAATTAAGATTGTAGAAATTACAAAGCTGTATTTAGCCTAGCCACAACAGGTAAAGGGTATACAAATTTAATTAAAAAGTAATGGAAATGCGTATAAAAATGTGTATATAAAACTTGTAAAAAACGTTAAGCAATAAATTGTAGTTTTGATGGAATATTTTTTTTTTGTAAGAGGAAATTTTTACCTGTTAGTATGACTGAATATAAAAAAGGAGCTCTCGCGTGGCATAGATTTTTTGGTCTTCTTAATGCTCATTTCAGAAAGTCGACGGGGACGTGCGGTTACTCTTGTTGAAACATCACATCTAGATGCTACATTTGCCAATTTTATAGTGTTGAGTTTGTGTGCATGTGTAAGCAACGTGAAGGGATAAAAATGGTTGAATTGTTGGGAAATATTAGTAACAGGAAAACCTAATTTTTTGCGCTTAATATATGTAATTAACTGTCACAAAGATTTTAAACATTACATAAATATATGATTTTTTAATGCAACATATTTGAGTAGATCTATATGTATAATGGATACGTATGTATGTAGTTCTAATTTTAAATGTTTTCATATGCATTTTAAACATATTCACGAAACAACTTACCCTCTTGCTCTTCTCCGCACATTTCTCTTTCATAAGCATATAAATCTTCTTCCGATATAATTTCGCCATCTCTGCCAAATAAATAAAAATACATAAATAATGTAAAGTTTTTAAATCATATAACAAAAATTAAAGCAAACTAGTATGTACTGCGGTCAAACCATTTGATCATAATCTAGTTGTAAGTGTTTGTTTTGAGGCCCTATGCTCCTTATAGGAACGACGGGAACATATATATATATATATATATAAGTGTTTGTTTTGATTGAAAAAAAAAACATTAATTTGTACCAAAAAAAAAAAACAAAAAGCATATAAAAAATTGATTCAACATGCCTTACTTTGTCTTTTTTATTATTATTTATTTTGATTTGTGTATAACATATGGTTTTCGTATGTTTCAAATATTTCTTTACCCAAATTTGACCACAAAATAAAACAAATGATTTTTGACAAACAAAATTATTTGTAACCTAAAAAAAAAGTGCATAATGTGACCACAGTGTAACCTCTCAAGAGAAAATATTTTTTGATCTTGCAAAGAACAAACAAAGACAAACAACAGCTGCAGCAGTGTTGTCTGTTGCCGTGCCGAATCTGATAAAACCTTTCACCATCATGTGCATAGGTACACGCAAAGAAAAACCATGGTTACGACATGATCAAGACGGTCATATTATTTTTTCTAAAACAATATTTGGTTGTCGAAAACAAGTCATAGTTATTTTTGTTTCATTTCATCATATATTTTGTCACGATAATGAAGCATTTGTTTGAATTGTATCATTTAATGATTACTTTTCGTAAAAATTTCAAAATGGTTATCATTTAAAAATAGTATGATTTAAAAAATTTAATTTGACAAAAATAACATTATATTCAAAATCATTAAAAATTAAAAACAAGTAACAGTGCTATATTCGGCCGTGCCGAATCTTATATACCCTTCACAACGTGTAGACATGCAATAACAATTGTTTGTATCACCATTCATCCCATATAAAATACGTGCATACGTACACGTTAGAATAAATGTGGCATCGAATCCCAGCTGAGCCAAAAAAATTTTATTTTATTTTCTTTAATATATTATTTATATTTTATTATTTTTTTTACATTTTTTCAAAATTTTTTTAAAAAATTTTTTTAGAAAAATTTTTAAAAAATTTTTTAAAAAATTTTTTTTAAATTTTTTTAAAAATTTTTTTTTTAGTTTTTTTTATAATTTTTTTCTTATTTTTAATATTTTTTTTTTTTGTATTTTTTTTTGTTTGGTATGTTTTTTACATGTATGTATGTATGTATGTTGTTGTTGTAATTGTGAAAAAAAACGAGGTGGTCGTGGTTTTTTGCTCATATCTCAGAAAGTTATGGGACGATTCTGCTGAATTTCAATAGCGATTCGTTCCTGGATATTTCCAAGAGATTGATACCATATACAGATCTGAGGAACATATAGTTGCTTCTAAAAGTTGATTTCAACCAACACACGGACAGACGGGCAGACGGTCAGGGCTTAATCGATTCCTCTATTCATAAACTTTCAGAAAATATATACTTTATGGGGTCGGAAATGAAAATTGCAGAAATTACAAACGGAATGACAAAGCTATATATACCCTTGTGCACCACAGGTGAAGGGTATAATAATCATTAAATAATAAGCGAGAAAACAGTATGATTACAAAATAATCAAGCTATGATATTTTTTAATAATAATTTGATTTCAATTGTTCTTCTTCTAGCTGAATAAATTTTTATTATTTTAAAAGTTTGAGATGTCAAAAAAAGGAACAAAAATTTTGAAAAATTAAAGAAAATTTAAAAATAAACGAGAAAATGTAAAAAAATATTGGTATAAAAATTGCAATTAAATTGGTAAGTACAATCAATATGTGTATGTTACAGCAAAAGACAATAATTTGCCGTAAAAAACCAAAGATTGTCGATTTCAATTGTATGTAGTCATATATATGATTATTGAATGATACTTAAAATAAACATAATAATGATAACTGGTAACCATTATTATTTTAAACATAAACATACAATTTAATCATAGTATGTTGCTCTTCGATTATGGTTACCACAACCATATTTTTTCTTTGCGTGTATAATCTTACATCGTAGTAAATTTGTTCCGCCATTTTGTTTGAGATGCCATCTTGGATTTTACACTTTTTTATAGTTTACTACATTGTGCTAGTCAAGGCCTTTTATTTGATACCAATAATGTTGGGGTTAAAGGGGACAATACCGTAACTACCATATATGAGTTATATAATCGCTATTTTATCTAGGACGGCATCTTGAATTTTTTAACTATAACTATATTTTAATATTGAAGCCCTTTTATGAGGATATTGGCTTTCTCTATTGTATAGAAACTGAAAAATATCGATTTCCATTTGTAAATTTGAGAGAAAAAAGGTAGCAGTTGTACTTTGGTGTTTATATCTAAGCTGCTTTCGAACTGATTTAACAGTTTTTCTTAGAAATAATTTCTGAGATTACAGCTTATAATTTGGTATCATAAGCGTGTTGAAAAATATTTCGGAGTTAGACAAATTTTGATATATAAAAAGATATATATTTTTTAAAATAATTTTTGCCTATAACTTTGATGGTTAGTGACCAATTTCTCCAAATTTTTTCTTGAATATCTCCAAATAGTAACAACGGTGCCTATAAATTATGCTAGGGCTGGAAAATTTTAGATTTTGCTGTAAAAATAAGCGAATAAAATAGAGGCAGTTGTTTTTATTTGCTCATATCTTAGAAAGTTATAAGGTGATTATGCTGATTTCAAATATCGATCTGCTCCTGAATATTAACCTTACACGAATCTTGGCGATATCAAGGAGATTCAAAAGTTTGATTTCAACATACACACGGACAGACAAATAGTTCGTATATCATAAGCTTTCAAAAAATACTTTAAAAATATATACTTTTTGTGGTCGGATATCAATATTGTAGAAATTTCACACGAAATGACAAACCTATATATACCATGTTAAAATGTCGTGTGAAGGGTATAAAAAGTAATGTTGCAGACTGATTAATCAATAGCAAAGGGCTACAGACATGAAATGTGGACAATCGATTGCTCTTTGGATGTATAGCTCCACTAAAAAAGAATTGTTGAAACTCGTAATTTAAGGGGATAAAATCGTTAACCTTATATCTACCAAACTAAAAGCGATACATATTAACTTGAAAAAGTATTGTAATTTACAAAAAAAAGTGGACAGGTGTCTGGCCTTTTCTTTAATTTTTAATCCCTAAGGGGAAAACTAGTAAAAACTATAATTTGGTACCCTTTATAACTTGAAGGAAACATAAAGCTAGAAAAAAAATTGTAACAGTATTAGTTAATCCACAAAAAAATATTATTAAGATTTTGTATAAGCGATAAAAATTTTCAATCTTTTTGGTACTTTTTCAAAAAGAAACATTTTCTTATATTAATTAATACGACATAATTTGATAATTATTTTCGTCTAATTGAATATTTACAACCATTTAGGTGAAATTTGTGTAAACTTTTAGGGGGACAAATAAGGTACCAATGGGGCAAAAATACTGGGTAATATGTTTAATTCCTAATTAGAGGGCCAACTTGCATTGTTATATGGATATTTAAACATTTTAAATTTGGAACTTATACATTAATGTAGAAAACCCTAAAAGGTACTTTTTCTCTCTTTTTCGTACTTTTTGTATTTTGTGCATTTATGAATACAAAACTCGAAATAAGTGGTTATTAATACAAGGTGAGACTGAAAATATTTATTATTGGCGACTTACTTTACTTTTTTAAATTTTTTAGTGAAATTATTGGTACGAGGTGAAGCTGAAAATAAAATGGGCGACAAAAAAGTTTCTTTTTCGGATTTTTATACTCGCCACCAAAAAAAAAGGTGGGGGTATATTCATTTTGTCATTCCGTTTGTAACAAATCGAAATATCCATTTAAGACCCCATAAAGTATATATATTCTGAATCGGTGTTTCATTTTATGACGATCTGGCTATGTCCACCCGTCTGTCCGTCTATTGAAAGTACGATAGACGGTTCAAATTGAGTTAGTCTAGTCAATGTCATTGTTATGCCAGAAAATTTAGGTTTCACGCCCACTTTAACGCCTACCTCCCTTATAACGGTTTATTTTAAATTTATAAAATTTCTCTATGGACAAAGTTTTTGGAAGACTAAAAGACTTTATTGAAATATCTCAGTTTTATTTAGTAGCAGAAACTATACTGACATACCTACTTTAACGCCCACTTTAATTGAAAGACTAAATTTATGAAAACATTGAACTAGCATATCGAAGTTATATAAAGAAAGTGAAACATATTTTAGTATTAGGAGATTATTCCACAGCGATTACTGTTAATAACAAAATAAAAAATAAAAAGAACACAAAATTGGTGTGGGTATCAAAAATTCACAAAATTTATTGGGTGAGACAAAGGCACTTTATCGCTTTTTTTTGCTACTTTTTGTATTTTTTACGTTTCTCAAGGTGGGACTGAAAATAATATAGTAAGATCTGTATTTTCTATATTTTGAATATACATAAAATTCTTAAATTATGTAATATTTTTATTTTGGTAATTATAGAGAAGGACAGAAGTTGTTTTTTTTTGGTTTTATAGTAATTTTTTAATTTTCAGAAATTATAAATCTGAAGAAAAAAAATAGAACAGAAAGAAATAGAAGATGATAGGGTGAATAAATATGTATATTTACAAGAAGGCGTAAATAGTTTTCCGCTGGGTAGCCACAGTTATTTTAATTTTAATAAAAACTATTATATAGCGAAACAACTTTTTATAAATTCAACATTTTAGGTAACTAGAATAAGAACTTGGGCATATCTGAATTTTAGTTTATGTATATTTAAGTAAATAAATGACATACATTTATATGTACATATATAGGAATGAAGTTGAATTTACAATCAACACAGATCACTTGTAAAGATTTGTCAGCAGAGAAATAATGCTTTTTTTTTAAATTCTTAACACTGCTTAGTGTTGTCAAGCTAGAAACATAAATTTATAAGTACTTTGGTTAAAACTTACATTTGTTTTTCTTCTATTTCATGTTCAATATCCATATCGATGTCAATGTGATCCTCATCTTCAACATCATCTTCTAATGTTGGAGTTGGGCTTCGTGATTTTTTTCCTTCCTCTATTTGTTGCTGTTGTTCCTCTTCTTCTTTTTCAACCGCAGACAATGAGTCAGCATCAGCCAAATTATCCACAGCAATAGCCAAGAAGACATTTAGCAGTATATAATTACCACATATAAATAGAATTATGAAATAAATACAGGCTAAAATACCAAACGAGAACACTCCACCGTACGCTCTTATACCATCATACATAACGGCATTCCAGTCTTCACCCGTTAATATCTGTAATTTTAAGCAGTTAATATAAATTAAAAATATAAAAAAATAATAGAATATACTTATATACCTGGAATACTGTCAGAAGACTTTGATAAAAACTATCAAAATTCCATCTAGGCTTTTCTTCCTCTGGCTTAAAAGTAAAGCGACCACCAAATACTTGCATTCCCAACAGTCCAAATATCACAATAAAAAGAAAGAGTAGGAGTAAAAGCGAAGCAATTGATTGTATTGAATTTAATAGGGAAGCAACCAGGTTTGACAGTGAACGCCAATATCTGCAAATTTGAAAAATAAAACCAGTTAGAAAGTAAGTAAATTATTCGTGAGTTAGAAAATAAAATATGCCTCTGTACGATATTTTAAATTGTACAGTTAATTATTCTAAAATAAAATTAAGAATTGACCTGCAAAGAAATCTTCCTGTAAAAAATATTAAAATTGTTATGTATAGTGTGGGCTCTTGTATCTTTATAAAAATAATAAGGACGGGTGTTATAAGTAGGCAGCATTTTGCTGTTATATATATTTTTTAAAAATACATATAAAAAATATTTACAGTTTCCTATTGTCTTACTGAGTTAAACATTTAACAATAAAAAAATTTAAAAAGAAATGTATGTAATGCACCTTAACTTCACCATGATGGTGTTAAAAAATAAGAAAAGTCATCGCAACTACGAAGGAGTAAAACTCTTCATTAAATTCATAAAACTACACAAAAAGAAAAAAAAAAGAAAAATACTCAAGTTCTTTTTTTAATTACTAAATAATTTTTTGTTAAAACTTGTTTCTCTGATTAATTTTATTCAGAAATCTTGAAAAGTACTGTAAGAACATATTAGGAACATAATTTCTATCTCATCAGTTTCAAAATTTCAAATTCATAAATTTAGAAAATGCAGATAAGAAAAGTAACATTTTGTCCTTCTAAATATTAAAAAAAAAAAATTAAAAAAGTAACTTTTCGTCGCCCATAACCAAGTACCATTAAAATCCCAAAAGTACCTTTTACTTACCTTTACGTTGCCTACTTTCATTTCAATCTCAATAGTCCGTAATTTCTGAAATCTAGATTTATAAACGTAGAAAATAAAAATCTAAAAATGTACCTTTTTTGCTCGCCCATCCCATTTTCTGTCTTATCCCGAATTAATGGTTACTGATATTAAAATTCTATCATCAGAAACGTAGCAAGTAGTTTGTGTCACCATTTATCCCATATGAAATACGTACATACATATATAAAAACATCCCATTGTAAAATTATAAATCCACGTATGTATGTTAAAAAAAAAATAAAAAAAAAATTTTTTTTAAAAATTTAAAAAAAAAAAATTTAAAAAAAAATTATTATATATATAATATATATAAAACAAAAAAAAAATAAAAAAAAAAAAATTAAAAAAAAAATAAAAAAAAATAATAAAAATAATATATTAAATAAAAACAAGTAAAAGCGCTATATTCGGCCGTGCCGAATCTTATATACCCTTCACAACGTGTAGTCATGCAATAACAGTAAATTCACGTATGAATGTTAAAAAAAAACAAAAAAAAAAGATAAAAAAAATTTAAAAAAAAAAAATTTTAAAAAAATTAAAAAAAAAAAATTATTATATACATATATAATATATATACAACAAAAAAAAAATAAAAAAAAATTAAAAAAAAATAATAATAAAAATATATATAATATATTAAATAAAAAATAAAAAAAAAATTAAAAAAAAATTTTATAAAAATTAAAAAAAAAATTTTTTTGGCTCAGCTGGGATTTGATGCCACGTTTTCTCTAACCAGTATACACGTTTGTATGTATGTATGTTGTTGTTGTAATGTTGTTTTTGTGAAAAGAAAATCGAGGTGGTAGTGGGTTTTTGCTCATATCTCAGTTGTTTATGTACCGATGTTTCTGATTTTCAATACCGATCTACTCCCGAATATTTCTGATATTTTAATACCTTACCCAACCTATGTCGGGGGGCTTCAAAAAGTTGATTTCAACATACACACGGACAGACGGACAGACTGACAGGGCTTAATCGACTTCCCTATTCATAAGCTTTCAGAAAATATATACTTTATGGGGTCGGAAATGAAAATTGTAGAAATTTCACACGGAATGACAAACCTATATATACCCTTTTTCACTGTGTGAAGGGTATAAAAAGTACCAAACGAAAAGTACCTCTTTGGTTGCCAATTTTTGTTCAATAGTAATATGAATCATTAGCACACCTAATTTTAAAAATTTTGATGCATACACGTAGAAAATCCAAAAAGTACCACAAATATTAGAAAAAGTAGCTTTTTAGTCGACCAAACATATTCAGTCTCACCTCGAATCAGTAGATTCTAATTTTAAAATTCTAGCTTCTCAAGAGTAGAGAAAACCAAAAGTTCATGAAAATTCAAAAGTAACATTTCGGTCTCCCATAACATTTTTATTCTCACCTTGAATTAATTTCAAAATTCTAGCTTCATAAATTTAGAATAAACAAATAAAAAGAACATTAAAAACAGAAAAACAAAATTTTTTGGGTTTCCATATCAATGTACAAATTCCAGGTTTAAAATTTATTTAAAATATTTCAATAGATTTAAGGTGAATACATTTTTTTTTTATCCCACAAAAAATTTCACCTTAATGATTGTCCATATTCTATATAAGTTTGTTCTATAAATATAAGAAAAATGTTGTTCTTAAAAAATTTGATGCATAATTTTGAGGTATAATTTTTACCCCTTATAAGTAGATACGAATTTGAAAAAAAAAATGCTGAAATCCAACTAACATATTTTTTGCGGATTAATTAATACAAAATTCCTCTGTTCTGTAAAAATTGTTTATAATTGCCACTGAAATCCAAACATTTTACATTAATTAAAATGCAGAACAGGGACGACTATGTATATTGTTCGACAATGTAAATGTGGCAATGAATTTTAAAAATGCTAACAAAATATAATAATATTTTTTTTTGTTGCTCAGTTGTTTTTTCGTACCAATCTGTTAATTAAATTAAAAAATTTTGTTTCCATCTTTTCTTATTACTAATGTATTTCAATAGGGAAGATTTAAATCTTTCTCTCCATCTCTATGGTAAATTTAATACAAGAATTAAAACTACTTAAATAATCTAGCATATTATCAACAGAAAATTTAAAGATAATACAAAATAAATCACCTACATATTTCATCATCAATCTTGGTTTACATTCAATTTCTCAATACAAGTGTCCAATAGTTTTTCCATAACTACTTATATCCTCTGCAATATAAACATAAACTATCTCTTGAAATATCTTTTCATTATAAAGGGTGTTTTTTTAAGCCCGATAGAACTTGAAATTGTAAAAAATAACACAAAAAATTAAATTGTAATCAAAAATTTTTTTTTATTCGAAAGATCAATACGTAACATTAACATTTGAAAATGATTTCGGGCATATGGGCACCGCGGCTGTTCTTGACGAAGCGCATTCTGGACGTCCAATTTTATCGCAAAATTGTGTTCAGCGATGAGGCGCATTTTTGGCTTAACGGGTTGTTAATAAGCAAAATTGCCGCATATGGAGCGAGACCAATCCACAAGAGACCCTACAGACTCCATTACATCCAGAAAAATGCACCGTTTGGTGCGGTTTTCACGCTGGTGGCATCATCGGACCTTATTTCTTCAAAAATGAGGCCGGAGCTCGCGTTACGGTCAATGGAGATCGTTACCGCACCATGATCAATGATTTTTTGTTTGAAAATATGGATGACATTGATCCGGAGGAGATGTGGTTTCAACAGGATGGCGCTACGTGCCATACGGCGAACGCAACCATCGACTTATTGAAATCAAAATTTGGCGATAAGTTGATTTCGAGAAATGGACCTGTCAATTGGCCTCCAAGGTCGTGCGATTTGACACCTCTCGATTATTTCCTGTGGGGCTACGTGAAGTCACTGGTTTATGCTGATAAACCAGCAACAATTGACGCCTTAGAGGCCAGCATTGTTCGTATACGGCCAGCAGTGCTCGGAAAAGTGGCCCAAAATTGGACGTCCAGAATGCGCTTCGTCAAGAACAGCCGCGGTGCCCATATGTCCGAAATCATTTTCAAATGTTAATGTCACGTATTGATCTTTCGAATAAAAAAAAAATTTTGATTACAATTAAATTTTTTGTGTTATTTTTTACAATTTCAAGTTCTATCGGGCTTAAAAAAACACCCTTTATTAAAAATATATTTTATCTTCTACACACAACTTAGGTATACGTAAATATAATGGCTTATCAATCTCAGTGTATTTCCGAATAATATCCCATGTCACTTCTATAATTTCCAATGCTAAATCAACGGAAAGTCCATATATTCCATGTGCATTAGCAACACTTGTCTTATGTTTATTCCTTTAATTAATTTTAATAAGCCTAAATACAAAAGGTTCTTCAACTAAAAAATTTAAATTTCTTATCGTCTCATACAATATTGTCCATCCTAATATCAAGATCTTGTCTTTTTATACCCGCCACCAAAAAAAACGGTGGTGGTATATTCATTTTGTCATTCAGTTTGTAACACATCGAAATATCAATTTTAGACACCATTAAGAATATACATATATTCTGAGTCGGAGTTTCATTTTATGACGATTTAGGTATGTCCGTCCGTCTGTTGAAAGCACGATAGGGGTCGGACCGAAAAAGTTAGGGGGCTCAAATTTTGCAAGAATATTTCTTATACACAAGGTTTCTTTGGTGTTGAATATGGGCTAAACCGGAATATCAGAAAGAGAGTTATAGCTGGTAATGCAAGAGTAGGTCAAAAAAACATCTAAACATTGCTTTTTGGTCATAGGCTTTGTTCTTACGGAAAATAAATTTGAAATATACAACGTTTTATCTCCAATTCATATTATTTCTCTATGTATAAAAATTTGGTATTGTATTTATTAGCAGAAACAACTTCAACACCCCTACTATATCGCCCACTTTTTTCGTTATCCACCGTTAATGAAATTTAAAAGCTCATAAAACCGTCAAAATTAGAGGTATGATGATGAAATTTGCTACAGATATCCTTCTAGTCAATGTCATTGTTATGCCAGATACGCCCACTTTAATAACGGTGTATCTTAAATTTATATAATTTTTCTATGGACAGAGTTTTTGGAAGAATAAAGGACTATATTGAAATATCTCAGTTTTATTTATTAGTAGAAACTACACTGACATGCCTACTTTAACGCCCACTTTCATTGAAAGACTAAATTTACGAAAACATTTTACTAGCACATCGAAGTTATACAAAGAAGGTGATATCATATTTTAGTATAAAGAGATTATTCCATAGCGCTTACTGTTAATAACGAAATAATACATTTTGTGCTTTAAAAGTACACAAGATTGGTGGTAGGTATAAAAGATTCGGCACAGCCGAATATAGTGCTCTTACTTGAATTTAAAGCTACAGTAGTGTTACCCTTATCAGCTCTTGAAATGAGTAAATTCTTATTCGCTTTAAAAAACCTATTTTTTTATCAACACTATTCAAAATAAACTTATCCCAATTCGTCAAACTCACTTTATTCAAATGATTATCAATAACTGTCATTAGTTTTACAATCGGCTATTCTTCTTTACCCTGTAATGTCTGTATGAAATCCTCTTATTCAGTTATTTCCAACCATCAATATTAATGTAAATGGCTATAATGTGATTAAGATTAAAATTGATTAAGTTATTTATCTTTTTATGTTTATTATACATATATATATATTAGATTAATTATTATTACAAATAAAAAAAATATTTAATTTGTATAGCAACAAAATGATTTTATTCATGAGGCTAACATATTGTTGGTAATATATTATTAACGGTATGGAATTTTAATTAGGTATGTTCCATATCGTTGAAAAGGCTAATTTGTCTAGTTTTTTTAGTATAGGGTTTGGTTTTAAAGTTTTATTATTGAATAATACATGAAATTGCGTTTCACAGGATCATGTTGATAAGAGTAGGGTTAATAAGTAAAATTTCCTTAGAAATTATGTTTTATAAACCAGTTATTATTTATTATAAGTATGTCAGTTAGTTATTGACTACATATGAAAAAGGCGAAATTGTTCTAAAACGGTTTGATGGAAATAAAACAAAAATTTTCAAAGAATTAGGTGTGAAACGAGACATTGGCCAAATGCTAAATAACAAAAAAAATCTAACCGATAGTCCATATTTTTAATGATCATGTTGATGTTCACGACGACGCACAGTGTTCGATTTTAAAAATTAGCACGACAAAAATCATAACTTTGAAAATAACAGAGATAAAATGCTGAGTTTTTGTACAAGTACTTCTTATATGTAGGAGAAAGATTGGTTAAAAAATTAGGCAAATCCGACTACTGGAACTACTACCTGCCATATACATGTTTGTCCTACGGTTCGTTTGTGAACACGATAACAATCTGTAGCGTCTAGTGTCTTTATTTCTCGACTCTTAAGCTTCCTCTGACAACAGGCCAATGGGGAGGATGCAATTCAGAATAATTATTTTGCCATGCCAAAGAACTTTGTGCATACTTACCGGCATATAATACCATGGATATAGTTTTAAATAAAGCTCTCTGGTTTCTGTTGCATATTTGTCAAAAGCTTCCGTATTAATTGAATATCCACACGCTAAGCATTCCAGAATAATATGAAATCGCCTTAAGAGTTCTACATCTATACCAGTTATTTCGGAAGATTCTACGACATTTCTGAAAAACCGCCTAGCTGTATTTCCGTCATTGGTGTTGTCTGTCGTCTGCTTTGGCATATCTATAAGCAATCCCATTTTCGATTTAAACTTGTCTTGTATAGAAAGTTTTCGTTGTTAAAGCTTTTGTTTATTATCTGTGCCTCTTGCTTGCCATGTTTTTATATCCAGTCTATAAGCTATATGTAGTAAACATTCCATGAACCTAATCCATGAATGCAATGGTGACAAACCAAACTCTAAAACTTCGGGATCTAACGTTTTTTGTAAAACAGCAAAGGGATTATTCATCTCAGAAGGTTCATCTCCACAAACATAACAAACTTGCGATGAATTGTACTTTGATAAAGCTGTACATATTCTCCCATCAACCATACATAAAACTAGTTTGGGTTTAACAAAAACAATCTTTTGGACATTATTTGTTAATAGAATAACCTTCGTTGATCCCTAATATATTCAACTTCTGTATTTACTAAATCAGTGATTTCTTTGGCAAACAATAGTTTAATAGGACGACAATAGTGTGAAGAATTAGGTGTTGGATTTTGATAAACGATTGATTTCTCTTTTCTCTCATTGGTAAAATACATTTGAATTGGTACAACAGAAATACTAAATAAATTTTCATCGCTATTGCCTTCTTCTAATTTATCCATCCATTTTTGTTTATAAAGGTTTTGATTTGCCCCATCACGTCCCCATTTACACAATAATGAAACTTCGTGGCAAGGTCCTCTCTTATCAGTTAGTACGTCATTGTATGATGCACACAATCTTAAAATTGTGTGGTCCATTAAAGACTGTAAGTTTATTTCAGCATATGATTCGGTTACCTTTATATTTTCTGGATAGCACAATGATTTCGAAGCTCGAACTAATTCGTAAGAAGGATAAAGGTTGCGGTTAATATGTTTTGTATACTGCTTCATCAACCTATACTTATTTGTAGACAAATCTAAATCCAAAATCGTTGCCAATGCTTTATCAGGCGATAGAGATTTTTGCGTTTTTTCTTGTAATTTATTTTTTTTTATTTGAGAACCTCTTCTTGGAGAAGCAATAGCTAACTCTTTGACTATTCTCGCTGAATTACGCTTACCTGCTGATCGTATTTGCATTTCTACTGCCATGAATAATTGTTCATTACTTGCAACATTTGCCAGATTTTTTGATTTTATTTCTTTACTTCTTTGGCTGCAGTCTTCAAAGTTTTTATTTAGCCTGCCTCTGCCTCTAATATTACCCTGTGCAACAGAAGTTGGCGTGAAATATGAATAATCAATTGCGCCTGTTAACCAATCGTTATTATTACGGAAAAATTGTGGTTTTGTTCTGTTGGCCTGTTGCCACTTTGTTTCAAATTTAGTACACAAGTTTGAAGCAAGAACCTTTAATTTATCAAATTGTATAGTTGTTGCTGAATTACTGCAAACATTTGACGAAATAAAATCAACTATACAGTCAATCCGGTTTTCTTTTAAAGAAGACAGCCATACATTAAAAACATCTCTGCGGGTAATTGAAGCCGAGCTCATATTGTACTTTTGAAAAAAAATTTTAATGGGGCAGCTTGGGGCAAGATTTTTTTTTTAATTCTATAACAGCAAGGTTGAAAGATTACATAAACGTTTATGGATGTGGTGAAACGGATGGAAATCAAAAGATTTCGTCTGACAAAGTTAGTTTGTTTGTTAATAATTGTAAAAAAAAAAACTCACTTACCTCAACACTTAATAAAAAACTTACCATTTATCAGAAAATAATGTGTTTTTGTGTGTTAGTTTTAAAAGTTACAACAATTGAATAGAAAAAAAAAATTTTAATATCGCTTCTACAACGCCTTCTATTTACTTTTGAATTTGCAAAAAATATGCACAATATTTTTGTGTTTTTATTTTTTTTCTTTTAACATGTCATTCAGAGTACCGTTATAAGCATACAAACTGAAAGATATTCACGAATCATATAATTATACCCTTCACACAGTGAAAAAGGGTATATATAGGTTTGTCATTCCGTGTGGAATTTCTACAATTTTCATTTCCGACCCCATAATGTATATATTTTCTGAAAGCTTATGAATAGGGAAGTCGATTAAGCTCTGTCAGTCTGTCCGTCTGTCCGTGTGTATGTTGAAGTCAACTTTTTGAAGCCCCCCGACACCGCTTGGACCCGGGTGAGGTATTAAAATATCAGAAATATTCGGGAGTAGATCGCTATTGAAAATCAGAAACATCGGTACATAAACAACTGAGATATGAGCAAAAACCCACGACCACCTCGAATTTTTTTCACAAAAACAACATTACAACAACAACATACATACATACAAACGTGTATACTGGTTAGAGAAAACGTGGAATCGAATCCCAGCTGAGCCAAAAAAAATTTTTTTTTATATTTAAAAAATTTTTTTTTAAATTTTTTTTTTTTATTTTTTTTTTATTTTTTTTTATTTTTTATTTAATATATTATTTATATTTTTATTATTTTTTTTATTTTATTTTTTGTTTTGTTTTATATTAATTATATATATTTTAATTATTTTTTTAAATTTTTTTTTTTTAATTTTTTTAAATTTTTTTTTAACATTTTTTTTTTTATTTTTTTTTTAACATACATACGTAAATTTATAATTTTACAATGGGATGTTTTTTATATATGTATATTTTTTATATGTATGTACGTATTTCATATGAGATGAATGGTGATACAAACTACTGTTATTGCATGACTACACGTTGTGAAGGGTATATAAGATTCGGCACGGCCGAATATAACGCTCTTACTTGTTTTAAGCTAGTCTGGGCCTTCCCTTGCAAACAGTGTGGACTATTTAAATTTTTAATTAACTCTATTTTCTTATTTTTGTCGTGCTAATTTTTAAAATCGAACACTGTGCGACGAGTCGACGCGAAAAAATGTCAGCTGCTGATGATAGCCATGGATGACACATAATATTTTTTTTTTCAATGTTATCGATAAATCTGTTTGTGTGGTGGATTTATTTTTTCTATTTTTTTGTGTTAAAAAATGTTTTCAATAAAAGAAAGAGCAAGAGTGTCATCTCTGTTCGTTTATAATTAAAATGGAGGGGAATCTTATTATGGTCGATTATTTTTAAGCTTGTGGTAGGCCCTTGTAGCAAAAAATATCATGTACTTTAACTCAATGAATTCCATAAATTCCTTTAAAATGTCAATTTCACTTTTAATTTTGGCAGGATTGTTTTTAGTTAATAAAAATATAAACACAGCTGCTGATCAAAACAAAAAAGTTGATGCATAAAACGCGTTGTGTGTACTTTGAATTTGGAAACGTATAAAAAGGTGAAAAAGTATTAAACGCAACAACGTATGAACGGATGGTTCGTAACTCCAGCTTAACATCGTGCATAATGGTTTTACCACCCTTTGCAAGAGAAGCATTTTCATTTAAATACAATCAGAACTCGTCGTGAGGGTAATTCGTAATTAAAAAAAAAAAATTAGAGTATTTAATACTAAACAGAAAATAATAAATATGAATTTCAATTACGAAATTAATATTATTAATTAAAAAATTGTTTAATTTTGCTCCAATCATCAAAGTGATACTATTAATTAAATGAAAATTAATAGATTTAATTGAAACAAGTAACAGTGCTATATTCGGCCGTACCGAATTTTATATACCCTTCACAACGTGTAGTCATGCAATAACAATTGTTTGTATCACCATTCATCCCATATAAAATACGTGCATACGTACACGTTAGATTAAATGTGGCATCGAATCCCAGCTGAGCCAAAAAAAATTTTATCTTATTTTATTTAAGATATTATTTATATTTTATTATTATACCCTTCACCTGTGGTGCACAAGGGTATATATAGCTTTGTCATTCCGTTTGTAATTTCTACAATTTTCATTTCCGACCCCATAAAGTATATATTTTCTGAAAGCTTATGAATAGAGGAGTCGATTAAGCCCTGACCGTCTGTCCGTCTGTCCGTCTGCCCGTCTGTCCGTGTGTTGGTTGAAATCAACTTTTAGAAGCAACTATATGTTCCTCAGATCTCTATATGGTATCAATCTCTTGGAAATATTCAGGAATGAATCGCTATTGAAATTCAGCACAATCGCTCAATAACTTTCGGAGATATGAGCAAAAAACCACGACCACCTCGTTTTTTTACACAATTACAACAACAACATACATACATAAATATATGTAAAAACCATACAAAAAAAGAAAAATTACAAAAAGAAAAAATATTAAAAATAAAAAAAAAAATAATAAAAAAAATTATAAAAAAAAAATTTTAAAATAATTTTAAAAAAAATTTTAAAAAATTTTTTCAAAATTTTTTCAAAAAAAATTTTTTAAAAAAATTAAAAAAAAATATATAAAAAAAAAATAATAACAAAATTTAAATAATATATTATATAAAATAATATTTTTTTGGCTCAGCTGGGATTCGATGCCACATTTATTCTAACCAGTATATACATATGTACGTATTTGATATGAGATGAATGGTGATACCAACAATTGTTATTGCATGACTACACGTTGTGAAGGGTATATAAGATTCGGCACGGCCGAATATAGCACTGTTACTTGTTTTTTTTTATATTTTTTTTTAATTTTTTTTTTATTTTATTGTAATTTTTTTTTTTTATTTTTTTTATTTTTAATATATTTTTTTTTTGTAATTTTTTTCTTTTTTGGCATGTTTTTTGCATGTATTTATGTATGTATGTTGTTGTAATTGTGTAAAAAAACGAGGTGGTCGTGGTTTTTTGCTCATATCTCAGAAAGTTATGGGGCGATTGTGCTGAATTTCAATAGCGATTCATTCCTGAATATTTCCAAGAGATTGATACCATATACAGATCTGAGGAACATATAGTTGCTTCTAAAAGTTGATTTCAACCAACACACGGACAGACGGGCAGACGGACAGACGGTCAGGGCTTAATCGACTCCTCTATTCATAAGCTTTCAGAAAATATATACTTTATGGGGTCGGAAATGAAAATTGTAGAAACTACAAACGGAATGACAAAGCTATATATACCCTTGTGCACCACGGGTGAAGGGTATAAAAATATTGACAAAAATATCAATTAAAACAGTATTAAAAAATAAATTAAAATTTTCATAATTTTCAAAAATGATTTTAATTAATTTAATCATGTCTATATTTGAGATTTGGGATTTATAAAATTAAAACATTTATTATATCAAAAATAAAATTTAATAAACCTGCTTAAAAAAATTAAAAAAAAATATTCTCTTTTTATATACATATATTTATTCTTAATATAAATATATATTACAAAGGAATATACATACATATATTGTTAATTACATTTCGTTACTTATATAATAAAATTAATGATAAGAAATAGGGTTCCACACACATACACATACTATACCATATCAAAAGCCGGATTTCCAAAAATAATTTTTAGCATCAATGACCTAGATATAACGGAATAATAACCGGTAAAAAGGCTTGATCAGGCAGAGTAAAGAAATTCAACTAACTTACCTATTAAAATGAGAATTCTGAGGAATATAAGGGAATACAATAATTATGTATTGAATTTTGGCATACCTACAATGAAACCGAAATAATTTATTATATTTAAAACAGAACATATTTTACATATGTGCACTTACTCGAACTTTCTCTTGCAGATTGACGACTATTTTTTATTATTCCGCTCCTTGAGTAACAATTATATTACATTTATTCTTCAAATTAAATTTTCAGGAAAGTGTCATTTAAAATAATATTTTTTTATTTTTTTTAAATTTTTTTCAACTGAGAGAAAAATCTTTGTTTTTTGAAAATATTTAATATAAATTAAATAATTTAATTTAATTAAATTATAAAAACTATAATTGGAATTCAAAAACAAATCAAAAATTCAATTAATTAAAGAAATTTAAGTAATATTTTTTTCTGTGTACTATCATCTATTTAATTATGAGACTTGTTTTTCTTCTGACTTTTGCAAACACAATTATGTTTAATCATTTACTTTTGTAGATTTTTTTGTGAACAAAATTAAAATTTGTTAAAACAACTTGAAAACATGTATCCCCTTTAAAGCATCTGTATTAAAATATTTTTTGTGGATAACTGTTAAAAGGGTATCTACCAAAGTGCCTTTTTCCGACATACTTATTGTTAATAACGATCTTGAAGTCTTATATACTGAAAGATTTGCATACTCACTTTGTCACCTTGAAGACACGCAACAAACGTACACAACGTAACACGGAAACACCTAAAGGAGGCATTAACTCACTACCAGTCAATATCATTTCCGTTATACTGCCAATAACCACAAAGCAATCAAAACGATTGAACAGAGATACGAAATAACCTTCAAATCCTAGACTGTACATTTTCAATATCATCTCACATGTAAAAAGTGCAATGAAAAATATATTCGTGTATTCTGAAAAAATCAAAAATTATTGTTATGGAAATACGTAAAATTATTCCTACCTTGGAATTGGTCCAGCCAAGATGGCTGCCTATAATGCTCTGTTGCAAGTACTCCAGTATTGAGGAAAACCAAAACAATAATTAACCAATAAAATGCCTGTGATTTGACCGCTTTTCTACATGATCTTCTCAGACGACGATTTACTCGATCTAAGTCCTTCTTCTTTTTTCGAAACCAAGACTCCGTCTCTTTTATTTCATAGCCATGTTCATGTTCTCCCAATGGATTTGAAGATTCTATTTCATTTGCGACTTTAGTTTTACCATCTGAAATTAATTGACCATCTGCATCGGGTTCAATATCCTCTGCCTGCGTTATCCAATCTAAATATCCACGCAAATCATCTTCGATTTGTTGTTTTTCTCTTAACTTTTGAAAGTCGCCGCGATTTTTCGCTTTTGTACGTTCCTTGGAAAACTCTCCGGACAATACACCAAGAATAAGATTCATGACGAAAAATGCACCCAATATAACCATAGAAACAAAGTAAATCCATTCCCAGCTTGAACCCATAGCATCCTGGATCTAAAAATATATTCAAAAAATATTCTCCCATTTATTTCAGTTGATTAAAAATATGCAAGTTTCGCTAAAAATCGAATATCGAGTTTTTGTATGAAATTTTGTGTAAAATTATTCCTTAATGGCTTTTCAAATGAAAAAATAGAAAGTTCTCAGCCAAAATCCTATAGATGGGCATTATACGTTGACTTCAAGTTTAAATATTTGTTTTCTATTATAACTCTAAATTTTGTCTGAAGGCTTAAAATTCGGGAGAGGGGAAGTTCACCGGGTCCGCTAGTCATTTATAAAATAATTGATTCCTTTAAATTGTTCTTATCATGTTAAAAAAGAGAGAAAAAACAACAAATAAATGTGCTATATTCGGCACAGCCGAATTTTTTATACCACCACGAGTTTTATGTGGCACTACTGCAGTTTATTATTTTGTTAATTATTGTAATAGTCTTTTTGTAATAAAATATATTTAATTTTCTTTGTCTGATTAGCCATTAATTTATTTTGTTTATATTTGGCCTCAAAAGTATTGTGATTTCAGTAGGTAAAAAATAATATTAACTTTGTATGGGTGTAGCAATTCCTACTTTTACAAATTATAAAAAAATTTAAATGATTAATTAGGTGTGTGCAAAGTTTTAAAATAATCGGCTGGAACAAGTTGAAAGAGAATATTTATTTTGGAAGGAAGTGTCACTTTTCGCTTGTGTAATCATAATATTGTGTTTTAACCATATGCGATAAAAATGTGCTACAAAGTTGTATTAAATTGACCCCAAACATGTTATATTTTAGTAAATGGACATTTTAATCAAATAATGCGCAATTTAATTAGCATATGGCATAGAACCACTGATGCCCATTATAATTTAAAACCTTTAATGATATACATAATACTCAAAATAGTAAAGAATGCCTCACGCGGGAAGTGGGTGTATTGTAAAATACATGTATTCCTTGACTCTTTAATGCAGAAATTTTATAAAGTTAAGAAAAAGCCTTATGTGGGAGCTAATTTTATGATTAATAATTTTGTCATTCGGTTTTTAAAATGTATATTTTTTCAGTCCTGGTTTAATTTAAGAACGATCTAGCTATATCTGTTCTGTTGAAAACTCGAAAAGATCGAACGGAAACAGCAAGAGGGATACAATTTTGCCAGAATATTTCTAGTACATCAGAAATAAAGAAAAGCTTAAACGGTGTAATTGGAAGAGAGTTGTACCTTTTGGATATTGAATGTCATTGCGTCTAAATGCAATAACGTAGAGAGATAAAGTTGTACAAGTATATTTCTTGAGGAACAAAAAATAAGTTTTACCGAATATTGCTCAAATCCGTATATTACAAAAGAGTTATAGATCAAAATCTACGAACATTTTTCTACACACAGTGTCGTTTTTTGTCTATATAAAATATTAAGCGGTCTTGTCGAGGTAATTAAAATGTAAAAAAATTAAGGTAAAACGCCCACTACTCGTATTTAATCAATTGAAGCTTTCGCTTAATTTTGTAAAAAAATATTTTGATATTATATGTGGATTGTATTAAATAACCAAGATGAGAATTGACACAGTTTTGCAAGGTTAGCAAAAGACGCATTGTCGAAATAGAAAGTTTTTCTACGTAAAATATTTTTAGACTTGTTTACAAATAATATCTGTTTTTTATCCCGAAATACGTTCCGGGTGTATACTTGTTGCATATTCGCGCAATTCCTCTCTAATATCATTGAATATAGCATTGTGGTCGCTATGTATGTATATTCTGGACATGCTTGATCTTACTTTGCCCATAATACCAGCGCTAGCAAATGCCACATCAAATATTGAGAAAGTATGCTAATTTATGTTGTGCTCTCATTTCCGCTGTGTAAGCTGTTCGATAGCTCTCTTGTAGAACAATCAGACAGAACAGTCAGTCACATGATGACTCTTTACATTAGAGTTCTTACAACTACACGATCGTTGTTTGTTGCACACCCCAATCCTGTGACCAGATATGCCACATTGTAGACATTTTCCGCATAATCACTCCGACTTTTGCACCTACTTGCGGTATGACCAAAGTCTAAACATTTGTAGCATCTAATTGGTGCCATCTTCTTCCGTATCATACAGCCATATAATACGTATATTTACGGTCTTAATGAGGAGGTTTGCCAACTCAGCACTTAGACTAGCTTGCGTTCCCCTAAATGATTTTCTCACTGTCAGTCGTACCACACTAAATCTATAGAAATCTTCCCAAAGAGAATAAAATACTTCGTCTTTACAGAGGAACTAATTTCTAAGAGTATCTCATGTGTCAACGCACATACTTCAGATATTTTGCTCAACACACCTTTGACCGCTGTTTTAAAATCGTCCGTGTTATGGTATAGAGATTTATTAAACTCAAAAAGTAGTTCCTATTCGCCTACCTAATGTTCCTAACATTTTTGTCAAGTTCACTTAACGTTGGGGCTCTCTTAACTTGTTCAAAATATCCGAGTAAAAACTTTTTCCACAAATTTTAATATCCAATGCGTTCAGTCTTATTGGTTTTGCTATTTATTTGCTATCGGTTCTACCTTCTTTTTCCAATATATATCTGATGGTTCCGAAGTATCAGCGAGATGCATAGTTTGCAAGCTTTTTATACCACTCTCCATGACTTTCTTATTCATAGGTAATTGGTCCCTCTTAGTAGAAGTGTCAACCGTGTTTGCTCTGTTAAGGCCTTCTTTTCCATCGTCTGAGCCTTTGCTAAGCCATCATCCGGACCAATCACTTCACACGTAGCCTGCAAGTATAAAACATGAATTGCCCGTGTGATTAAATGAATATTCCTATGGATATTACTTCTTGACTTTATTAACTGCAGATGCTATTTATTCTATCACCAATTTTTTTTATTACCCTTGAACCACTCCATGAAGTTGCGTGCTCTTATCACCATCAGCAGTACCAAGTTCTCGTGCTGGCGATCTTATCATTACAGAGCTGTCGCTTCACAAGTATCGTTGCTCTTGTTAGCATTGTTTTTATACCCACCACCAAAAACAAACGGTGGTGGTATATTCATTTTATCATTCCGTTTGTAACACATCGAAATATCCATTTTAGACCCCATAAAGTATATATATTCTGAATCCGGGTTTAATTTTATAACTATCTAGCTATGTCCGTCCGTCTGTTGAAAACACGATAGAGCTCGAACCGAAAATGCTAGGGGACTTAAATTTTGCCAGAATATTTCTTATACACAAGGTTTATTTGGTATTGATAAATCGGAATATTAGAGATTTATAGCTCCTAATGCAAGAGTAGTTCCAAAAAAGCCATGTCCTTCCAACATCGAATAAAATGTAATTGTG
Source organism: Phyto melanocephala (assembly GCA_941918925.1). Taxonomy (NCBI): domain Eukaryota; kingdom Metazoa; phylum Arthropoda; class Insecta; order Diptera; family Rhinophoridae; genus Phyto; species Phyto melanocephala. The sequence continues at coordinate 15,948,058 of OW799238.1, forward strand.
TCCAAACGCATTAACGTAGAGCCATGAAATTTCAAATGTATATTTCCTGAGTAAAAACAAAAATTTCTCCCGAACATTAGGAAAGGAGTTCTATATCAAAATGTACGAAAATTTGTACCACACAGTGTATTTTTCGGTATACTTATTCAAAATTTCAAACCTGATAAAACTTTAAAATTAGATGTACGATTCTGAAATTTTGCAAAAATTGCTTTTTCGCCAAAGGCTTTGCAGTAAAGGAAAATAAACGTGACACGCCTAATTTTACGCCCACCTGCCATATAACGCTTTATCTTAAATTTATATAATTTTATCAATACGGCATAGTGACCAGATACTTAAGGCAGTGTGATAATTAAATTAATTTACTAGTTTTAGGTCAAAAGTACAGTATTGTATACCGGAATGAATTTTCTTTGTATTTTTTATAAAACTTTGATTATAAATGGATAAGCTACGAATATGAATACTCGTATTATATTATTTCTCCTCCAAGAAGGACTTTATTTTTAGCATTCATTAATGTATGTATTTTATAATATTATCATTTGTAAAGCTTTTATTATTTAAGTAATTATATTCGTACAACATTATTTATATTTCAAGAAGGACTTTAGTTTTGTATCACTGAATGAATATTCTTATAATATTATTTACAAAACATTAATTGAAATTATTGTCTAGGTTAAACTTTTGTATTAATATTGATATGTATTGGCCAGTTCCGTGTTAACACCGCCTATATGTCAAGTATGACAAATCTCTAAACGAAGAACACCTCACATCTGGTTGAAGTTGGCCGCACTGCATATAGCAGCCACACACAAATTGATGATAACATGAGTGTATGGTTCCAGTGCGGGGTTGACTAGATCCTCCCACCTCCCATTCGGCAAATTGGCGTGAAAAGTACCAGGGAAATAAAATATCTGGGGGTGATCAAAATCTAGCACGTTGATAGATCGGTAAGTTATTAAAAATCTAGAAGCGTCTGACTCACATTGGGCGGCTCCCTGCTCATCGTCTGTCTCTATGTCAGAAGCAGCTGTTCCTCTTGTCCTGGCGGAAGGTGAAAAACGCTAGGTGTAGGATCCCCAAATGATAAAACAACTAGGGGACTAATACCACAGTGGACGCGAGGGATGGGCAAGCAGGCTCCCGGGTGTCGATATCAAGTGACTACAATACCGACGGTACTAATGGAAGGGGACTGGATGGCGGCAATGGTGACTATTTGGTAGCTGTCAACCCCTCGAGAAGACTTGATCCAACGAGCTGGTTGTTAATCCGAACATGGAAACAACACCAGTCCGTAGACTCGGCGTCTGCAACTGGAACTTGGTTGACATGCTAGAATAGGGGAAAAGGCGTTTAATTCATCAATCCATGCAAGATGGTGTCAAGGTTTTATACGAGCTATCAGCCATGACGAAAAGGCAAAGGAGGTCATCCACCCAAACCTCGCCATGGCTAAATAGAAAAGAATCCAAGAAGAAACCAGAAGGAAAACCGGAAGGAGTTCCAAAATAGCCTATCGCAAAATGAGTTTACAAAGGCAAGAAATGCGAGGCTTTGATACAGGAACAAGCCGATATTGTACGGTCAAATGATGGTTGGAAAGTGGTAAAGTTTAAGGTAAAGAGAAAAAGTTATAGAGATCAAAGATATCGATGAAGTACCGTCCAATGAGGAGGTACTTATGACAATTAAAACTAAGAGGCGAAGAACCGATAGAGATGCTTAACCTTAGAAGTACATACGGTGGAACAAAGATCGCCAAAATTTGTTTGCCGGTAGACAGAGACGAAATTCTTCAAAAAATGGGGAAAGTCGTTACAAATTGGGAAGAAAAGGGCCTCCTAAAATGTCTCAGATGCCTCGAATTCGGACAGGTGCGAAAATGCTATGAAGAATGGCACATAGCTAAAACATGTGAAAACAATTTTGTATGCATATTCTGGATGCAATATAGGCATGTGGCAAACATGCTATTCAGAACATTGGAGATAAAAGAAAAGGCTTTACTCGAGCACGGATAAAGGGCAGATTCTTCTACAGCTGTTATGAGACCAAGCTGCTCTCATGAAGAATATGAGTCACCCGTCTGACTTCTTAACACGCTGGGCAGTACCGGAAAAGGTGACCTACAACAGACTCATGGACATCGTTTTGAGAGAGAAAGGGCTCTCTGCGACACAATTCGGATTCAGAAAATCACGCTCCACGATTAACGCCATAAAAAGGGTAGAGATACAACTGCTGGCGCAATAGAGATGGGGGACCAGAAAATTCTGTGGTGTTGCCACCCTTGACAATAGAAATACGTTTAACTCTGCCAGTTGGGATTTTATAGTGGCAGCCCTAGAGAAAATGAACGCGCTGGAGTACCTAGTGAAAAAAGTGAATAGTTACTTTTTGAATAGTAAACTGATCCACGCAACAGACGAAGGGCAACGGATGTTTGATGTCAGTTTAGGTGTTCCACAGGGATATGGTCTTGGTCCGCTTCTATGGAATATCATGTATGACGGAGTCCTTAGAGCACAACTACCGAATTCGACAGGAATAATCGGTTTCGAAGATGACATAGTGATTGTCAGCGTAGCGAAACATATTGTGGAATTGGAATCGGCTATAATCGGGGCAATTGTGAGGATCCAGAGGCCAATATTAACCTGCCAGAATAGAAGACGGAATCAGTACTAATTACAAGAAGGAAAAGAGTGGAATTTATAAAGGTGAAGGTGGGAAGGTGGAGTCATTATGGATAACAGATTAAAGTTTGGGCTACACATTGCGGCCACGCGTGGGAAAAGGCGAGAATGATTCAAAGGAGTATTGCTAGAATACAACCTAATATTGAAGGACCAAGGGGTCCAAGAAGGAGGCTTTTGGCTGCGGTTACCAATTCCACATTACTTTACGCAGCCCCTATTTGGGCACAGACTCTGAAGATGAAGGAGTATAGAAGCAAAATGTCCTCGGTTCATAAACTTTGCGAGCTCAGGACGATACGTGCCTTTAGGACGGTATCAGAAGACGTGGCTTGCGTTATAGCGGCAATGATTCAAATAGACATACTGGCAACGGATATCCAGGGAACCTATAATAGGTGAACGACAGACCAGGCCGGAATAAATTTAGCTTCAGTTTTAAGAGAGGAAAAAGCATTTTCGCTCGAAAAATGGCAAAGTAGGTACATACATCCACCAAAGGGTGATGGATATATAAACTCGTCCCTAATATTGCGACATGGATAAATAGGAAATCTGGGGATGTAAACTACTACTTGAAGCAGTACATTACACGGACCATGGCGCATTTAGGCAATACCTGCACAGGGTTGGCCACAAAAATTTCCCAACCTGGCCAGAAGCTGCAGAAAACGCGGAACGTATTCTGATTCCCTAGATGTAAGGAGTGGAGTTTCGGTATGAAGAATCCATCGGAGTTTCTTCGGCATAAGTCTCAGAATGTAGAAAACTGGGAGGTTTTTAGTATAGTGTGCTCCCCGATAATTAAGGATCTAAGGCTGGAAAGGGGCAGACGATCCGCAGAGGAGGAGTCGTAAATACCAACGGTGCCCGCAAAGTAGTTCGTAGGCGGTACGGAAAATTGTACATGCTTGTGGCGCCGTCCACTAGTATTTATAAAGATTCCACACCACCGCCTCGAAAGCAAAAAAATATGTGTACGGTTGAGTATGTGTAGTCACAGTATATTTTCACACAGCGCACTATAACCGCGGCCATACATAGAAAGACAAATACACGTAGGAATGAGTGTGTGTACCCAACCGCGAATATTTTGCATATTATGTCAACCAGCGAGCACGCCAGCTGCAGGTAAGAACACATTGGTGAGGAGTTTATAAGCCCCATGGTCACTTCTTAACTTCAGGCCATCGGTTCAAGCAGAAGCTATTTGGTGAAGAGTTAAAAATATTGTTAAAGTGGAAAGAAGACGTTTGGTGAGAGTATGTAAACTCCTTAGCACCCCATTATCCTGGTAGTGGAACACACGTTGCAGAAACGGTTGGCGAGAAGTTATAAACTCCCAATCGCTCCGTATACACATACTTAACGACAGAGTAACAACGATTTAATTCCCAGAGCCTTGTTTCCTGTGTGCTCTTTATGTGTATTGTCGTACTCGGTTTATTGTCGTGTGAACCTGCTGCCAGTATCACTAATCTATATATATAAAAGTGAAACTCTGTGTGTGTGTGTGTGTGTGTGTGTGTGTATTAGCTATAGACTCCGAAACTGTAAAACCGATCGGACTCAAACTTTGGCAAGTTGTTGTACACATACCAGGGAGTGTTTATGGGTGGAAAAAAGTGGGCGGTGCCACGCCCATAAAAATTAGTTATCATTTTTAGCTACTTGCACTTGACCGATTTTTCTGAAACTTTGCACACATATCGAGCTGTCATGACTAAATAATTTCGTGATAAGAAAAGTGGGCGGGGCCACGCCCCTAAAAAAGTTTTAATTTTGAGGTACTTGCACTGGACCGATTTTTATGAAACCTTGCACACATACTAAGCTGTCACAACCATATAATTTCGTGACTAGAAAAGTGGGCAGGGCCACGCTAATAAAAAAAGGTTATAATTTTGAGGTACTTGCACCAGACCGATTTTTCTGAAACTTTGCACACATATTGGGCTGTCATAGCTAAATAATTTCGTGATTAGAAAAGTGGGCAGTGCCACGCCCATAAAAAAAAGGTATCATTTTGAGGTACTTACACTGGACCGATTATTCTGAAACTTTCCACACATATTGAGCTGTTATGACTTTACAATTTCCTGACTAAAAAAGTGGGCAGGGCCACGCCCATAAAAACAATTATAATTTTGAGGTACTTGCACTGGTCCGATTCTTCTGAAACTTTGCACACATATTGAGCTGTTACGACTTTACCATTTCGTGATTAGAAAAGTGGGCAGTGCCACGCCCATAAAAAATTATAATTTTTAGGTTTTTGCACTTGATATTCAATTAAAATTCAGAATGCATTTTGATTCATTAAGGGGCGTAGCAACGCGCGCCGGGTTTGGCTAGTACTGTATAAAATGTAGTACAAAACCAAAAGTTAACTTCGTTTTAATAAAATTTTATAAACGGCACTGTGCCTTCCCCAGCGAAAACGTGTCGTTAAAACCTTAATTTTCTGGAATCATATTGAAATATTGACCTGAATACAAAGTTTGCAAAATTTCAAAATCGTATTTATAGTTTTGTCTGTTTTATTATGTTTTAAATAGACTAAAAAAGACACGGTGCGGTATATACTTTCGTACACTTTGATCTGTAACTCCGTTCGTAATGTATAGGTTTGAGCAGTTTTTAGAGAAAGATATTTTTAGTTTTTGAACTTAAGAAATATAACTGCGATGTTTCATCGCTCTACGTCAATGCGCATTTATTTTAATGTAATTTTAAAGAAATAAGAAGAAAGAAATTTGTTTACCTACTTCTATATTACAAGATATAACTCTCTACGTCATATACCGATTAAGCCCATTTTCAAAACCAAATTTCCTTATGTATTAGATATATTCTGGCAAAATTGTATCCCCCTAACTTTTTCCGTTCGAGCTCTTTCATGCTTTCAACAGAAAGACAAATGGGTGGACATATTGATTGGTGATGTGATTTGATTTGTAACATCACGATACAAATCTACTTACTTAACTATTAGGGGCAAAAACGGGTAAAAAGTATATTTTGGTACTTTTTGAGCTTCATATGCAACTTTTAAGCACAAAAACGTATGAAAAAATTTAATCCGAAAAAAAAATCAATAGCATTTAGGAATACACACGTATGAGTAGGGCCATAATTACCTATCTACAGGACTAACTGTTCTAAAGGAATATATTTGTGACGAATGCTTATTGGATTATGAGTTGTCCTCTTTTACTTGAAGTTAAGAATTCTAATGTACATGAAATGATAGTGACTTTTATGCAAAAATTTGAAAAATATTATGGAGATGAATCTCATACTACAGCATATCCATTTAAAAACTGCTTCAAAGAATAAAAAAAAAACCAAAAAAGTAACCAAACCAAACTGAGCAACAACTATTTAATAAATTTGATCTATTTAAGGGACTTAAACAAAATTCAGCAAGTGAAATAAGTTTCATTACGATGCAGAAATTTTTAGATACATACGTGTTTATTATCAAGAAAAGTTTTTTTTTATTATTTAATACTTACATTATACAGAACATCTGTCCAACCTTCTAGCGTAACACATTGAAACACCGTTAACATCGATAAACCGAAATTGTCAAAATTTGTTATGCCCCAATTGGGTCCTACCCATTCGTCAAAGCATACAAATTTTTCAGGGCAAGTGAAACCCACACCACACGGATGTAGCTCATCTAAATCTCCTAAGTATTCACCTGTTGTTGGATTTCGACAAGTTTTGTGTAATTTTCCCGAAAACAGCTCTAAGCCAATTATGGCATAAATTATAATTACGAACAATACCAGCAACGCAATATGCAACAATGGTATCATGGCTTTTAAAATTGAATTTAAAACAACCTGTAAGCCTGAAAAACAAAACATTTTATTAACGGTTTTCACTTTTAATGGTAGATTAAAATTGCTTTCAATATTTTAAAGAGTTTTTGTCTACGAAATTATTTATTTCCATTATTGCTTATTCATAACACAAATGATTTATATTCGTCTTTTTCACCAAAAAGACACTAAACGTGTTGCCATAGGAAATTTTATTAAAAGCATCTAATAGTGTCAGAACACAAAAATGCTCAAATCTTCAATAAATTACTAACTACATAATTTGTTTTACAAAATTTTTTATATAACATAAACATAAGTTATTTATAAAAATTTAATAAACTGCTTAGTAGCAAAACCTTCGATTTTTTTATACTTTATAGTTGCCCTTTTATTTGATACCAATATTAAGGGGTTAAAGAGGACTATATTTGACTCATATATCTGCCATTTATTTTAGGACACCATCTTGGATTTTTAATTGTATTTAGCTAGTGGCTAACGATAGACAAAATCTATATTATATTGTATCAATTCATTTTTTTTTATTAAAATAAATAAAAATCGATATGCTTATATAGTGCATATCTACACTTAAGTGGAGGGTATACATTATTATGCACAGCTGAATAAAGCGCCCTTGTTTAGTATCGCAAAACTATAGTTGTAAGGGTATATAAATTAACACGAAATACATCAAAAACACATTTTTGCAACTAAAATATGTTCCCAAGCTGACGTTGCGTCTTTTGTAATACAACAACGCGTTCTAGACAACAATTAAAACTTTTACACATGCCAACGACCGAAATTGTAAATCTGTGTGAAAACAACAACAACAACACAACTTCCCATGAATGGCGTGATCAGCAACTCGCTAATAACACTGTGCATGAAATTGACACTTTTTTTTCGTGACAAGCTGGGCACCTAGTGTTTTAACATAATTCGGGTACGCTGAATCCAGTGGTGCCCACGGTTTTTTAAGATTGGCTCTGGTTTTCGAGATATACCGTTATTTCGAAAATGGAGGAGGTTGCACCACATATGTTCGCGTAACTCAAAAACGCTTTAGCTTATTCCAAAAACTTAAAAAACCGAAATTCCGCAATAAAATTTCCTTTAAGAAAAGTAAAACTTCTTTCTAATATCCGTAGTCGTTTTAGAAAAATAATTTTTTTTTTTAAAAAAATATTAATTTTTTTATCAAAATTTCGAAATTTTTGTTCTTTAAAAATTCATAAAAAATTAAAAAATGCAGCTAGGCTTCTAATTTTTTGCAAACATATAAAAAACAAAGCTGCTAACAAAACAAGCCATAAATGATTAAAATCTGTTAGCAACTTTTGATTTTATTCACAAAAGTCGACAAATTTTAATTAATTTAAGAATTTCATAAAACGCAATATTTGTATGGGAGCCCCCCTAAGGGATGGTGATAAAGGGAAAGTATAATTTAAGAAAATGTTAAAAACAAAAAACAATGAAGGTCGGTCATACATTTTATCCCCCTACGAGTGAATCCTAGGCCTTAGAAACAAATGATGGGAATGAAAAATAAAGTTGCGCAGGTGCAAAATAAGCTATTTGTGATTAAAGTCTGTCTACAACTTTTGATTTTTTCAGAAAAGATGAAATTTTTGAATTTTTTATATAACCAAACTAAAAATTTTTTGTTGTTAAGTAGTTTTTATTTAGAAATTTATTCTTCTTCCTCCTGCAGATTCCAAAAATAATCCCCTAATAGCGAATCAAGTTGTTTGCCGCTATACCAGTGTTCGAGCCTGGCTGTTACTTGGTGAAATCTCTCGCCATGTTCATCAGACTCGGCTGGTGATTGTTCATTAAATTTTTCGGCATGGCAATGCAAAAAATGTATTTTCAATGACATTCTAACGTTTAAGTTTTTAAATGCGGTTAGCATATTTTTGATTAAAATTCGCCAGTTTTCAGACCGATGATTTCCTAATATATTTTCTATTACTGATTTCACACAATTCCAGGCCAATAGCTCGATATCATTCAATGCAACCTCAAATTGATGGTCCTTCATAAGACGGCGAATGTCCGGTCCATTAAGAATTCCTGTAAAATAGAAACATTATAAAATGAAATATAAATCTAATTTAATAAAGTAGTTAGAGTTTATACCTTCTTTTACTTTCATGCCGCTTAATCGTGGAAAAATTCGGTGCAATTCGGTAAAAGCAACACCATCTGGGCTCAATGCTTTTATAAATTTTTTTACAATACCCAGTTTGATGTGGAGTGGAGGAAGCAAAATCTTTTCCATCGACACAAGTGGTAATTCAATAACATTGTTTCTATGCAATCTGCTTTCCTCACGTAAAGCCCAATCCCGTGTATTGTACTAGTCGCCATCGAAACGCGTATTCCATAAGCACATGAAGCACATATTTTTAGTATAGCCCAATTGCATGCCTCTTAAAAGAGCTACCACTTTTAAATCTGCGCATATTTTCCACTTGTGGTCTTCATATTTAATTAACTGTATTATTTTTTTCATTGATGCGTATGTCTCTTTAGTATTTGTGCTTAGTGCTATCGGAATAGGACTTTTTAAATTAGTGACATGTAGCAAAACTGCTTTTAAGCTACTTTTGGAAGAATCAATGAATAAGCGCCAATCTCCAGGATTATATTCATTTTGCATTGTTAAAACCAATCCGCGGATGTCAGTACAATACACAATAGAATTATTCTCAATAGATTTAAAAAAAGTCGTAAATCGTCTATGGCGATTGATAGCCCCGTATGTTTGTACACCTGGTGCTAAAATATAAGCTCGTTTTAACTCTTTTGCCAAGAGAATGCTCTGTCTTTGAGATAATTTTAGACGCCGTACCATTATATCCAGACGATCTTGCGTGATTTCATTGTGACTGCATGGAACCGTGATGCATGACGGTTGATACATTGAAGTAGCTGGTCTACCCGCTTCAACAGAATGAATTATTGAGGGAATATGTTCTGTTGGTATATGGCTACCCGGAACAGTAATTTCATCAGAATGTGGCAGCGGAAATCGAGCATATGCTGTTTCAGTATAAGACATATAAGTCATTTTTCTTCTGTTTATACCCGCTGTATAATTTATGCACGCATAACACTCATCTTCAACATGAACTATGGGATCTCTCCAAATCATTGGAACACTATTGATGGTGTCCAACTCTTACCATATATAACCCTTAAAGAAAAATATGATTCATACAAGGTACTTGTTTCAGTAGTGATTTTACGGCGACTTGGCATATTTTTATATTTCCCACACACATAACAAAAGTAATTAAACCTTTTACACGCCTCCATCTCAGATATTTCAATATAACTGATTGGATACAAGACTGTCAAAGGCTCTAAACTTCACTAATCACTTTCGCAAGCACTTTCCATATGACAGTGAAGGGGTTGAGGAACTCTTATTTATACTGTAATTGTTTTAATCAAAGTACTAGTCGCCAGGACGAATAATATTTCTACCGTTTCCAGGTGTAGATTTTATTGCCAATAACTTGAAATCACAGGTAATTCAAAAATACTATGTTTTAATTTTTAATTCCAAGAACCATGCCAAATACCGTTGTACAATGCAAAATGAATGTAATTCTAGAGATTGGCGCTTATTCATTGATTCTTCCAAAAGTAGCTTAAAAGCAGTTTTGCTACATGTCACTAATTTAAAATTTTTTTATACGCGTAGAACCCTAGCCTTAAATTTTGCACCTGCAGCGCCTGAGATACCCCTAAACGGGCCAAATGTATGACCAGCGCAACTTTATTTTTCATTCCCAACATTTGTTTCTAAGGCCTAGGATTCACTCCTAGGGGGATAAAATGTATGACCGACCTTCATTGTTTTTTGTTTTTAACATTTTCTTAAATTATACTTTCCCTTTATCACCATCCCTTAGGGGGGCTCCCATACAAATATTGCGTTTTATGAAATTCTTAAATTAATTAAAATTTGTCGACTTTTGTGAATAAAATCAAAAGTTGCTAACAGATTTTAATCATTTATGGCTTGTTTTGTTAGCAGCTTTGTTTTTTATATGTTTGCAAAAAATTAGAAGCCTAGCTGCATTTTATGAATTTTTTATGAATTTTTAAAGAACAAAAATTTCGAAATTTTGATAAAAAAATTAATTTTTTTTTTCAAAAAAAAATTATTTTTCTAAAACGACTACGGACTACTTTTCTTAAAGAAAATTTTATTGCGGAATTTCGGTTTTTTAAGTTTTTTCAATAACCTAAAGCGTTTTTGAGTTACGCGAACATATGTGGTGCAACTTCCTCCATTTTCGAAATAACGGTATATCTCGAAAACCAGAGCCAATCTTAAAAAACCGAGGGCACCACTGGATTTAGCGTACCCGAATTATGTTAAAACGCTAGGTGCCCGGCTTGTCTGTTTTTTCAACTAGCACAGTGTAATAAATAGGTAGATTTCGAATTTTGTGCTTTTTTTTGTTTTAACTTTTAATAAAAGAACATTGTGGCTCGCTGCCAGCAATTAAAAAAATAAATTTTTTTAAAAATTTAATTAGTAAAGTTTTAATTTATATGAGTTTGCGATTTCTTGTAAAATTTCTACAATATTCATTTTCAACCCAATAAATAACATATTTTTTGAAAGCCTAGGGGAGTCAATACAGAAACCTCCTTTTGTTCGTGTGTATGTTGGAATCAGTTTTATCAAAATATGAAACTATTAAAAATATTCGGGAGCAGGTCGGTATTGATGTCTTGATTAGTAAAATGCAATTAATTATGACAGAGTAAAAATCCAAGATGGCGTCGTAGATTAAAGGGCAGATATTTAGGTCAAGTAAACGTGGTATGGCTCTGACTCTTTTAATTTTCACAAGATTTATATCAAATAAAAAGGCTTGACCAGTAGAATACAGTAAACTAAAGTAAAAAAAAGGCATGAAATCAAACATGGCGTCTGAAACAAAATGGATAAATATGGGTATCAAATGAAAGGGCTAGTCTTGTAGAATACATTTGAATATGTAGGAATTCAAAATCAAAGATGGTGTCGGAAATAATAAAAACAAGTAAAAGCATTGTATACGGCTGTGCCGATTTTTTGATACCCACCACAATATTGTGTTACTTTTATAGCACAAAACTTATTATTTTGTTATTAAAAGAAATCGCTTTGGTTGATTTGCTATTAATTTATTTACTTCAATTCAGTCTTACAATGAAACATTAAGAATATCTACATTAGAATTGATACTACTGACTCTTTTTACAACAATGTTGTATTTTTGCGAAATGTGAAAAGTATAATTTTCACGAAAGGAAAAGTAATTTTCCCAGACGTAGTTAAAAAATAATATTATCTTTGTTTGGGCATGTCACCTACTTTTAAAATTATATAATTATTGTTTAAATTGAATTTGGATAATCCATTACATAATCTTTTTTTGGAAAATGTTTGTCCATATAAATTTACAATAATGCGTTATATGGGAGGCGGGCTTTAAAATGAGCGTGTCACCTTAATGTTTTGGTCGGTCTTATGAGCTTTTAAATTTCATTAAGAGTAAATTATGTAAGAAGTGGGCTTGTCAAAGTAGTTTCTGCTGATTAAATGATATTTCATATCATGATATTTTAGATATTTCAATATAGAATCCTTTTTTCTTTCAAAATCTTTGTCCACAGAGAAAATATATGAATTTGAGATAAAGCGTTATATAAGAGGTGGGCGTTAAAATGGGCGTGCCACCTTAATTTTTAAAAATTAAACGTGTACTGACTAGAAATGTTATATGAAAAATTGCATATTAAAATGCCTTTTAATTTCATTAACAGTAAAATATGTGAAAAATTGGCGTTAAAGTAGGCGTGTCAAAGTCAATTAAGATAATGTATTAACCAAAAAGCAATGTCTGCAATATTTAAGAATCGTACATCTAATTTTGTCAGTTTTATTAGGTTTAAAATTTTAAATATACCGAAAAATACACTGCCCGGTATAAATTTTAGTACATTTTGATCTATATATCCTTTCCTAATGCATAGATTTAAGCAGTTTTCGGCAATAGCTATTTTTTTACTCAGAAAATATACATTTTAAATTACATGGCTCTACGTTAATGCGTTTGGATACAATTGGATTTTATTCGATGTTGGCAGGACACGGTTTCTTGACCTTCTTTTGCAATACGAGCTATAACTCTCTTCATAATACTACGACTTAGCCCAATACCAAACAAACTTTGTGTATAAGAAATATTCTGGCAAAATTTGAGCCCAGTAGCTTTTTCGATTCGAGCTCTATCGTGCTTGCAACAGACGGACGGACATAGCAAGATCGTCATAAAATGAATATCCGATTCAGAAAATATATACTTTATGGTGTCTAAAATGGATATTTCGATGTGTTACAAACGGAATAACAAAATGAATATAACCCCACCATTTGTTTGGTGGCGGGTGTAAAAAAGAACAATTCATACGCAACTTTTTATCGAATACGATCTAAAGTTTTTAATACAAAAAAGAAAATATCCAGCATTTTGTTTCGGACGGCATCTTGTATTTTAAGTTTTCTTTTTAGCTTACTGTATTCTAATTATCACGACCTTTCATTTGATACCCATGCGGTATAAAGGCTTTATACAGGAAATTTAAAGTCCGTAATAATCGCCACTACAAAATTGTGTATAATCAATTTATATATCGTTCAAAACTAGTTATTAAAAATTTTTTTCGTATTATCGGCATTAAGCGGGATTTTAGTGTATTAATGGTGGTGTTCGACTTACAACTGTAGTGGTCAACAGGACAATACTTACTCGGTACACCGGAAACCAAACGAAGCGGCCGAAGAACACGAAATGCTCTTAGCGCTTTAACATCAAAGCCCTCTTTAACTAAATTTGAAAGCGCTGTCGATATCATTCTATATAATAAAAAAGTGTTAAATTTCAATAAAACAATCAAGGTAAAAAATTTTAATTCATACATACCCAATTACAACTATAAAAAAATCTAAAAAATTCCAACCGTTTCTTAAGTATGAACCAGTGTGTAAAACAAAACCATAAGCTATAATTTTCATAACGCATTCTGACGTAAATATGACTAAAAAAATGTATTCAACTTTTTCCTGAAAAAAAGAAATATACATGTAATAATATAATATGCGACACCTTGTCCTTGTTTTAGTTGTTATAGTCCTGAAATATTTACATCAACGTATGGTAATGGGGGATGAGATAAAAGATTCTTCTATTAGCAAATGTCAAATTCAAAGGCAAAAAGTATTTAGCCTTATTTTGAGTGTCATTGTCGTATGATTTTTGTGTCGAAAATCAGTCGTTAAAATTTAATGTTACTATGATTGTCGAAAAACGACAAATCACAATACTGTTCACTATTCTATTACAAGTTTCGCTACCATGACTGTCGTATATTAATGTCAAACGTTAAAAATTTCGTCGCTTTAGTTTTTGTTCACAACAAATAAAAAATATTTAATAGATTTAAAAATTAATTTTAACAAAGAGTAAGTATCTGTTATACTGAAAGAAAAAATGGATTTAAAGTAAAAGTAAACATTTTTCATACTAAAAACTATAATTAAAACAAATATTTTTACTTTTTTTATTTAAATTTTTTTATAAAATTTTGATCAAAAATAACAAACACGAACCAGCTCACAGGGATGGTAGAACTGTTGGAACACAATCCAAATTTGGCAAAAGGATATACAAAAATTAATAATGCAAACGTTAAGAAAAAACGGAATAAAATTGCAGTTCAGCTCAATATTTTAGGACCACCAACAAGTTTAATTTATAAAAAACACAACAAATCCAAATGCCAAATAAACAAACTTTATAATTTTTTTTATAATTTTTTCTCACTTGTAGTTTGGCATGGCACATATGTATGTATGTTGGAGTATAGTATTTAACTCAGAAGTAGTATATTCTTCTTTATCTTCAGAAGACATAAATGTAGCAACACTTAACATTTTATTTTAGTAAAAAAGAGTCTTAAATCAAAAAATTATAAATTAAATTATATAATTTTATTACCACCAACAGTTGATATTTTTATAGTTTATACAACAGGGATACTGATAATTTAATAAAATTGTGAGAATTTTGAAGCAATCTGTGTTTTTATCTATTACAAAAAAGTCGTCGTAAATTTTACATGGTATCGAAAATATCAAACACGACGACGACTAGGACAACTGTCGAAATATGACAAGGACACTCATAATAAGGCCGATTATCTTACTTATGGACTTTAAATTAGTATTATGAGACGGTTGTATACTTATATATAACAGGGAAGGTCGAATTTTTTTAAATCCACCACCAATTTCTTGTGACATTTATAGTACAAAATTTATTTTTTTGTTATCAACAGTAATCGCTATGGAATAATCTATTTATCCTAAAAAATGTATCACTTTGTTTTTTATAATTTTGATATGCTAATACAATATTTTCGTAAATTTAGTCTTACAAAAGACATTACTCCTGTCGTAATGTATGAATTTTTCAACCCAAAAAATATGCTTGCGATAATTTATCACTCTGCGTTGTTGCGTTTAGATTAGGGTTTGAGAACCGGGAATTCCCGGGAATGAACCACTTAGTATTCCCGGCAAAATTTTGCTCTTATTCCCGGGAAAACGGGAAATAAAAAATATGAAGTATATTAGGAAAAACATATATTTAATTTTTAATTTCTTATCTGTTTTGGTAAATTTAAGTAATATTTGAATAAACAGTAAGGTTTTTAATTTGTTAGCGTTTTTTGTTTGTTAAGTATTTACAACTTTTCTCAAATACGAATATGTAAAGGAAAAACAAACATCGTCGGTCAAAAATATTTCACGCCAAAGTTAACGGCTTTCTGGAATTATTTTTTATAAGTGCTTATAAATTTCAAGTGAATTAATTTTATACATACATAAGTAAATGTTTTCTTGTATATAAACATTTTTTTAATAACAACCGTAAAACGAGCAGTAGTTTCCGTGGTTCATTTTTATAAATATAATCACAAATTGTTCTTAAAAGTGGTCACAGAATTTGCAAGTAAAATTTTTTTTATTTATGATTGAATTTTTCTAATAATATTTTTTTTAAAATTCACTTTGTTTGGAAGTAAAATGTCTGAAGTTTGAAACTATTTTCAAAAAGTAGACAACGCAGCACAATGTAATATTTTCTCGAAAAGGTTAATGTTCAAGGGCGGTAGTACTAGTGGTCTCATACGGCACCTCTTTTGGTTCATAAAATAAAATTAAAAAACGATTCTTCAACACCTCCACCAAATAAAAAAAATAATTCCACCATTAAAAGTTTTTTAGACACCCAAACATTACCAGAAATTGTTTCAAAATTGGCAGCAGGCGATGGAATATGTATTCGAACAATCACACAAAGTGTTTTTATTCGTCAAAGTTTTTTCAGTAAAAATATGACGTTACCAAAATATGAAACTGATGCTAAAAACATTGTAATAAAATATTACAACGCCGTTAAAAATACGATGGTGAAAACCATATCGAGTCAAATTTGGGATAATTTGAGGTTTGCTCTTGTATTAGACGAGTGGAGTAGTGTTGCCCAAAAAAGATATCTGTTTACATGGCGATAATTATTTTTATAATTTGGGTTAAGTTTATATTTTTGGAAGATGTAATGCTGACACAATAAGGACTCTAATGGAAAATAAACTCCTACTTAAACAATGAATTATTAACCAAATCGTGATTTTAAAGTTAACAAATATTATTTATTTTAGAAGAAATATTATTTTCGGGAATCCCGTTTCCCGAGAAAATAAAAAGACCGGGAAATCCCAAACCCTAGTTTAGACGCAATCGTACTCAACCTACCTACTCTTGCATTACAAACTATGACCCTCTTCCATACATAATGATTTAACCCATTTACAATACCAAATATTTTTGATATGTCAGAAATATTCTGGCAAAATTTGATTCCCCTTACTTTTTCTGATCTAACTCTATCATGGTTTCAACAGAAGGACATATGGACGTACATAGTTAGATTGTTCTAAAACGACACCAGTACTCAGAAAATATGTATGTATATACTTTATGGGGTATAAAAAAAAAATTCGATGTGTTACGAACAGACTGAAAAA
Source organism: Phyto melanocephala (assembly GCA_941918925.1). Lineage (NCBI taxonomy): Eukaryota > Metazoa > Arthropoda > Insecta > Diptera > Rhinophoridae > Phyto > Phyto melanocephala. The sequence goes on from OW799238.1 coordinate 15,964,781, forward strand.
ATGAAATTACCACTACACCATTTTGTTTGGTGGTGGGTATAAAAAGTGCATTGTTGCCTAGAAAGACTAGCAAAAAAAAGTAGCAAAGGCATAAAATAAAAATTTGAGGTAAATATAAAAACAAAACAATGACAGGGTGCCGCTTGTGTGTTTATTTTTTATATGTATACAAATGAACTTACCAAAGTTTGATTTGTAACGTTGGAATCTCCCGAAGGATAAGGCGTATATACAGCTAAGGCCACACAATTTGCAAATATTGTTAACAAAATAAAATATTCAAAAATTCTATTTCAAATTGTTCATAGTACTATTAAGGAAACCAACATTATATATTGTTATTTGTAAAATAATGTTTGCTTAATCTAGCTTATATTTTTGTAATATATGTATGAGTTAGTAACTGCTAATACGAACTACGAATTACTTTTATGGATACCGAAAAAACTGCAGATTTTTAATCATGTTAAAATTTCTTCTTTAACAATGTAACAGAATTTCCAATGAACAAAGGCAAATATTTAAAAGCTGACCGGTGGTTTCCGCCGCTAATTAGATAATACTTTTTATGATGATGTTTTACTAAAGTTAGTATCATTATGCGAGTTTTGGAACTCACAATCTAATATGTACATATGTATGCAAATACATTTATATGAAAAAATATAATGTTTTTAAAAGTAAATTTTTTTTCTAATATTTTGAGATTTTAAAAATAGTACTTGTACATATGTATAATAGGGATACAATTTTTGAAAATATAAAAATGGCCCTATCCATACCATGTAGTGCATAAAAAACAATAAGAACTGCATCTTTAGATTTACGATATCGTTAAAAAAAAATTCCGCGTCAAATGCAATTAAGTTTGGGATCAGTTAGTTAAAAAAAAAAATAAATATATTTTCTTTCTAAATTCATTAAATGATAAATAAATAAAAAGTTTTTAGATTGTGAATTTGATTATAATCATACAATTACATTAATAAATTTAATAGTTAAATAATTATTAAATAAAAAATTAAAATAAAATAAAAAGTTTTGAAAAAATAAAAAACAACTTAAAGGGCTTTAAGAAATCGGCTTCGACGCGGAACGTTTTTGTTTCGAAAAAACCTAAGGAAGCATTTTTCGGTTTCAGCACAACATCGGCTACAGCTTGGTGATAGGGCCTTATTTTGGTTGTACGCCTAATTTATAATATAAATATATAAGTAAGATATCCTCACCATCGAATTACTATAATTAATTTTTAAACTTATCACGAACGTTCGATCATTTTTAAATATTATCAGTTTATTTTTTATTCTGGTAACTCTAAACGAGCATCAAAAAATTAATAAACAGTTCAGCATTTAAGGTAAGTTTGTACCATTTTATTACATGTTATGGGCTCTTAAAACCTCCTGTTAAGAAACTTCTTAATGCCGTGATTTACTATCAGCTTAACTTGAGAAAAACAAATTCTCAAAAAATGACATTTGTATTAAAAAAAAATTGTTAAATAAGTATTGTTGACCTTTTTTTTTGTTGTGTATATATTTTGTTGCAGATTTTTGATTGGCTTTACGTAAAAAAAAATTTTGTTTTAAAAGTTATATTTTGTATTCACAACTATTTTTTTTATTTTGCATTTGAATGATAGAAGAAAATATTTTTTATTTATTGCAATTTAAAGAAACATGAATTTTTGTGTGATAGTGAGGTACAGTATTTTGTCAGATTTTAAATCAAGACATTAAGTCTGTGTGCAAGAGAGAAAAGTTCTCTTGCAGTAAAACAGATCTTTTATTGCGCTACCAGATTAATGTTTAGCGAAAATTAAAGCTTCTTGATGAAGCTACATAGGAATTGTAAATGAGAACTAAATATCAGAAATTAAAAACCATTTGTACAATTCAAAAACTAGAAAAGAATGTAGAGCTAAAAGAGAGCGGATTAAACAAACCTTATAAAGGTTAAATTGGGAACACTTAGTATACCAAATAACTTTGAATATGTTAAATGGTTTTATTCAAGTTGGCTTTTTCCGCTTTCAAATTTATCATATTTAAATACATACATATATACCAAGTTGTTTATTTTAAAAAAGGATGCTTTGAATCGACGATTCGTATACAAAACGCACGAACAGGGTTTTTTAAAGTTAAACAAAAAAGAGCCCTCTCTGGACGATCAGGTTGCTGTTTTCCACCGCGTCTTTGAGGACGTTTCGCAGCCGTACCACTTGTTGTCTTTTGTTGATTAGCTCCAGCGCCAGGAGCTACTCCACATATCGTAGTACCGTTCATAGTTTCAGGAATGTTTGGAATACCACTTCCAGTAGCTGAAATTAAATTTATATGCAAATAATTTATAAATATTGGTTTAAAAGGTTACATCGTTATTAATTTAATAAGGATTTTTAAATTAATGTACGATTCAATTCAATAAACAAGTAAGAGCGTTATATTCGGCCGTGCCGAATCTTATATACCCTTCACAACGTGTAGTCATGCAATAACAGTAGTTATTTCATCCCATATGAAATACGTACATACATATAAAAACATTCCATTGTAAAATTATAAATTCACGTATGTATGTTAAAGAAACAAAAAAAAAAATTAAAAAAATATTAAAAAAATTAAAAAAAAAAATTTTATATATCATAAAATCCATGTCACGCACTGTTACAGAGTGCGAATAATTGCAACTAATTTTGTTAAAAAAATATCTTTTGTTAAAGCAGATTTGCCGCTATTATTATTTAATTTTATGCTCTTTCAAAAATTTATAAAGCACTTATTAATAGGTTTTCTAATTTCGTTAGTATAAATCAAAATGTATCGTACGCACATGTTACAAAATTTACCTTTTGAACATTTTATGTCAGTTTCTATCAAAAATTTCTGCGAATTTACTTCAGATAAAAATTCATATTTTTAACAGCTAGAATAAGCAATCTTAGATTATACGAAAAGTTATATTATCTGAAAAAAATATATATATATTCATCTTTTACTAATTTTTAACATCGTCACGCACATGTGTGACGGATGACTTTTCTGTGGAATTCGTGATATATATATATATATAAAACAAAAAAAAATAAAAAAAAATTAAAAAAATAATAATAAAAATATAAATAATATATTAAATAAAAAATAAAAAAAAATTAAAAAAATTTTAATAAAATTAAAAAAAAAAATTTTTTACTCAGCTGGGATTCGATGCCACGTTTTCTCTAACCAATATACATTTTTGTATGTATGTATGTTGTTGTTGTAATGTTGTTTTTGTGAAAAAAAAAATCAAGGTGGTCGTGGGTTTTTACTCATATCTCAGTTGTTTATGTACCGATGTTTCTGATTTTCAATACCGATCTACCCCCGAATATTTCTGATATTTTAATACCTTACCCGGGTCCAACCTATGTCGGGGGGCTTCAAAAAGTTGATTTCAACAGACAATCATTCAATCATCTCAATCATGACAGCTCAATATGTGTGCAAAGTTTCAGAAAAATCGGTCCAGTGCAAGTAGCTCAACATTATAACTTTTTTATGGGCGTAGCCCCGCCCCCTTTTCTTGTCACGAAATTATTTAGTCATGAAAGCTCGATATGTGTGCATAGTTTCAGAAAAATCGGTCAACTGCAAGTAGCTAAAAATGATAACTAACTTTTTATGAACGTGGCGCCGCCCACTTTTTTCCACCCATAAACACTCCCTGGTATGTGTACAACAACTTGCCAAAGTTTGAGTCCGATCGGTTTTACAGTTTCGGAGTCTATAGCTACCACACACACACAGAGTTTCACTTTTATATATATACCTATAGATATATATTTTTATAATTTTTTTTTTTAATTTTTTTTATATATCTTTTTTTTAATTTTTTTTTGTAATTTTTTTTTGTTGTTATTAATATTTTTTTTTTGTAATTTTTTTTTTGGAAAAATACATAGGTAAACTCAATTACAATGGTATGTTTTTTACATGTATGTACGTATTTTATTGAGATGATTGAATGATTGTTATTGCAAGACTACACGTTGTGAAGGGTATATAAGATTCGGCACTGCCGAATATAGCACTGTTACTTGTTCACTGTGTGAAGGGTATAAAAAGAGCACGTAATTTAAATACTAGTTTCAGCATAGATTTTATAATACATGATAATAGGAAACGTGAAACAAAATGATCGAAATAAGAAACAAAGTATTAAACCCTTTTTGAACAGTACTTAATAGTAACTTATTCTTACCATATACATTATTAAGTTCATTTTGATCTCCATCTTCATTTCCAGCACCACTAAGAATTCCAACACCTTCACTTTGTGTTCCGAGGCCAGAACGGGTTAAAACCTCCGTCTGAGTATCACTTTTTTTACCACTATCAAAATTCATCATGTTAAAATGTAAACTATTATCGCTATAGCTTAAAAATAAATTGTGTTCTATAGAGTCTTTATGGTATAGTGCTTTGTCAAGATGAACAAAGCTCTGTATTTGGTTACTATGTCTTTCCAAATTGCAATTGAACGGTTCGCAGTGACTACTAAAATTCAAAAACCGATGTTTTTTATAAAGCTCTTCGTGAAACTTTGAATAATATTTTAAATTATTGCTTAAAATTTTATTTTCAGTTTCCACTCGTGGTAAGTCTTCCTTTAGATCCGGTGGCTCACTATAAATCTCACCAAAGTCGCTGAAATTATCAGAGGTGTTTGCAGTCTGATCTTTATCTTCTTCGCCATCAAAGTTCGAAACTCCATGTCGTTGTAAATTATACAAGCTGTCACTATTAGGTCTCCTGAGCAAAGATTCAGGAGCCTTGCCGTTAGCTTCACTAGCTAAACTAACCGTTTCACCGCTGCCACTACTTACTACTACACCAATTCCGAAACCCTCATAAAGTGTGTTGCTATTTTCACCTGTTATGTCACAATTACAGCTATTACTGCTGCTGCAACTGCTGCAATAACTAAACCTTTTTATATTTAAATCAACAAAAGAATCCGCTTCAGAGTTTTGCGTTGGTGAACGTGGCTTATTTTTCAAATTCTTTGGTGACCCACTACTAGACGGTTTGTAAGTAGAATTTGTTTTAAATGATTTTTGTTTCTCACTTTGTTCTAGAGTTTTAAGTTCTTTTTCATAGTCTGGCCTCTCTGGCCTATTTAAATCGCTGGCCGACGAATTATTTAAACTAATATTAATATTAGATCCATGAGATTCTTCCTTATGAATATTGGAAATTTGTTGTCTAAAATTATGTCTATTATCATTTACAAGTACAAAGTGAAGCTTCGTTTTTGTGTTACTAGTTGATGTTTGCGGTTGTGTTGCACCTACATTAATGAATGAATTATTAAAAATTTGGCATTTATTATTGTTACTTAAAATTTTTGAATTTGCTGCTACAGCAGGTGGTTTATTTGTTAGTTCTTTTGGAACTTGTGACAAGATTTTTTTAACTTTTAAATCTTTACTATAATTTGAATTGGCTAAAAGCGACGTATTTACTTGTTGTTTGTCATATGATGCTACGTCATCGAATGCAACTCCTCTCTCGAAATGTTGATGGTAAGTGTCAGAATATGGTTCCTCTAATTGCAGTGGTTCTACAACTCTACTTTCTCCAAATAGTTTCCGCTTTCGTAAGTAATTCCTAAAATTATACAAGTAAAAAAAGGTATTTAAATAAATTATAATCTAGACTATAGGTAATTTATAATAGAATACATAATTTAATAAAGTCCGTTTATATATACTTATTCTGATATTTATGAGAAACTACTAATTAAATTTTTAATATTTTCTATACCTACCACAAAAAAATAGTGTGGGAGTATATTAATCTTTTTCATTTCGTTTGTGTCATCTCGAATTTTTAATTAAAGACCACACAAAGCTTATACTTTTTTAGCCCTGGTTTCATTCTAGGGCGATTTAGCTATGGTATTTATTTTGGTATTAAAAATGTGCTAAATTGGTTTATAAGGAAGAGTGTTATAGGTCATAAAAAATAGCTTTCTAATATCGACGCAACAACATATAGTGACAAAATTTCACAATTCATTCCTTAAGTAAAAAAATATGTTTTCCCGCAAATATTTTAGCTCTGTACATTACGCAAGCACCTATAGATCATAGATTTCAACCAACAGATGGGCAGACGAACAGGGCTTAATCGACTCCTCTATTCATAAGATTTCAGAAAATGAAAATTGTAGAAATTGCAAGCGGAATGACAAAGCACCACAATTGACGGGTCTGTCCTTGTGTTGGTTGAAATCAACTTTTAGAAGCAACCATATGTTCCTCAGATCTGTGTATGGTAGCAATCTTTTGGAAATACCCGGGAATAAATCGCTGTTATAATTCAGCACAATCGCTCTATAATTTTCTGAGATATGAGCAAATAAAGACGACTGCCTCTGTTTTTTCCCATATTTTTACCACCTAAATTAAAAATTTTCAGCTATAGATTGATTTATAGGTACTTTTGCTACTATTTGTAGATATAATATGCCTCAAGAGATATTCGTGGACAATTTTGGATAAAGCGGGTTTAGGGTTATAGCCAAAAATTATTTTAAAATATAAATTCCAAAATTTTAATGTGGACCATTTTTTTATTTTGGCTTAAGTTCATTTATTCTTTCAATTAATTTTATAATTCAAATTTAATTAAATTGTAACCATTTTTTAGGAATATTCTTTCTAAAATTATTTCCGATATTAGCCGAGTGGAATGCTTTATTCTTTCATTTAATTTTGCATTCATGCATTTTGCATTTTGCAATGCAATAAAATATAAATATATAATCAATTCCAAAAATTAACAAACGAAAACCAATTTTTTTCAGCTTCTAGACAACCAAGAGAGTCAACACTGGTATCATCTGAAAGGACTTGACTAGCGCAATATAAGCAGTATAAAAAAATTAAAATTTATGTTAGCCTAGACTACAAAATCGTGTACAATAAATTTATATATACATAGGTCGAATCTGGTATTTTAAATCAATTACGTTTTTGAAAGCAATACGATTTTTAGAAGAAACTGAGAGAAAATTAAGTACTTCCATCGAAATATTTTCCTATTTGCTACTTATTTTTATTAAAATATTTAGAATACTAATCAGGGGTGTCACAATGCAAAAAATAATTTTCCTACCAAATCTTATTAAAAACCCACCGAAGTTAATTTAAACGTACCATTTTCCCTAATTACCTTTCTAATTATAAATTCAATCATTTTTTTTTCAATACATTGAAGGAAATATAAAATAGTGGTAAAACTATAAGCGTTTTTCTCAAGTTATTTTTTTGATGACTAATTAGTTTGTCGATAAGTTTATGAAAACTTGTTTCGACAATAAATTATGTTTGTTAAGAAAAATGAAATCGGGATTTATTTCATAATCATTGTACTTTTATGTCAACTAATATATTTTCAATCCTTACTTTGATCAATAGTCCATAAATGCGAAAAAGTACCTTTTGTGTCGCCCAATATATTTTCAATCTCAACTTGAATCAATAGTTTATAATTTTAAAATTCTAGCTTCATATAAACAGTATTAATCTATTTAACAATAAAATGATTTAATCGACATAACTTAAAGTAAATAAGTAAGAGTGCTATATTCGGCCGTGCCGAATCTTATATCGATGCCTTACTTCACGGATGGAAATCATGGTACAATTGTACTTTTTATGGTACATTTTTGACCTTGTTGGTACCGTGGTACTACCGCGAGCTACTTGGTACAATTTAAAAATTTGTCCATGTTCTCTTTAATTTTGTTTGTGTGTTTTTTATTCTCTCTGTTTTTGTTGCAATGCTGTTGTTAAAGCGAATTCATGTACCAGGTGGTGTCAAGTCTGCAACAACAAAATCTGCCTGGTACTTTATTGCAAACTTATTACGAAAATTACCTGTTAACTTGGCACCACCTGGTACATGAATTCACCTTGGCTGTTGTTATATGTATTTATTTTACTTACACAGTACAACATTTTTCAGTTAATTGATCGCCAACTCAATTCTGTGAACTGTATGTGAAATTAGATCCAAAAAGAAGAATTTCTGCATCATTCGTTTTGTCTTCTTACCTGCGATTTGAAGTTAGTATCGATTTGAAGTTAGTACTATTATATAGGGGAATTTATCACGTTTTAGGCCCTGTTGTTTGACATAGCTCGACAACCACTAGCCCAATTTAGTTGAAATAAATTTTAAAAAATTAAGAATTACAATTCCCTTAATCTGTTCATATATTGTTCTCCTATACAAGTAACACTTTCGAAGTTAAAAATGAATGTATGAAGGGAAAAAATTATTTTTTGCCTAAAAATTTAAATTTTTTTTTTTTTTAAAATACATAAAAAATCCAAAATGGAAAAAAGTTTCAAGTCTAGTTATTTTTTCGCAAAGTCACATAACCTATGAGCAAAATGAGACAAAGTTCATAAAAATCGATGCACGCGTTTCGCTTTTATTCGCAATTGAGTAAATGTATGAATTTCAAAAATCAGTTATAGCCACCACCCTTAAAATAAAAATATAAATTAAAAAATTATCATGCAAAAAAAAACTTTATTTATAAAAACTTAATGAAATAAAATAATATGCAATTAATACGCAATTATAATATGCATAAAAACAAAATTTAGAACATTTTTTCAATTATTGGCAATATCCATCCTTGTAGAAGTTGACGCTTGTGGTTCTGATGATCTTGTTTTCTTCGTAGGTTGTTCATATTCATGGTCTGAGTCTGTATCGTCATCCGAGATACACATACTATTCAAGGGGCGTGTTTCTTTCACTGTGTCCACCAATTTCAATGTCTTCATCTTCGGTGCTTTCTTCAAACTGCATAATTGTGGAACTCCACCAACAAACCTCCGCAAGCAATGCATCTAATTTTTTCCTTTATCATAGGTTCATTGCGTAATTTTAATTTTTTGTTGAGATCGGGAGTTCTTCCTTTCCAATCTTTACATTGATATTGATTTCCTTTGTATCGTGAATCCCAATTACAAAGGAAGCAGAAGTATTTTGGATATTCGCCCTTTTCTATAATCCCTTGTAGTATGTTCACCACCTTCAGATCGCAACAAATGTTCCATTTGTGTTCATCGTATTTGATTTTCTTCAAAATTTCGCCCAATGCTTCATACGTTTCCTTCATAGTTGTGCTGAATCCCAATGGAATGCATGGTTTTTTATTTTTTTTGTGCAGCAGCACAGCCTTCAAACTAGTAACTGAACCATCGATGAATAAACGCCAGTCGCCAGCGATATAATCCATTCCCAATTTTTTCACTAAACCTGGGATATCATGGCCGTACGTGAACGTATTTGCTTCGTCAACGGAATAAAATTTCTGAAAATCAGCTTGGCGTTGTCGGTATGATGTTGCGCTGACATTTTGCTGTGTGAGTTTTCTTCTCTTCAAAAATGATGTCAGCCATTCGGAGTCGTGTTGTGATAGTCCCAGCTTGGCCACAATGTAATCCATTTCGATTTGTGGTAGCGGTTGTGGTGCACTATTTTCAATATCGGTTATCCAATCAGCATCATCCAAATCGGTCGGATTGGTGAAAACGGTTGCGGCTAGCAGGGACACAGTATCCGCACTCGGAGGTTTAGGTGCATCGGTATCAGCAGGGCGTTGCACTGGAAGTGTGGCAGTAAATGCAGCGGTGTATACTTTTGTTTTCAATTGTTGTCTGTTTAATCCAGGACGAAAATTTATGCATGCATAGCACCTGGATTCATCATGTGCAGTTGTGTTTTCCACCCAAATTACTGGCTTCATAAAAGATAACTTTCTACTTTTTCCGTGAATCCATTTTAGAAGGGTAGTATAACAACTGTTGCACACTGTGTTCGGCGTAAAATTTGCACCACTTAAATCTGCTTCATCGAAATAATTACAATACGCGGTTTTGAATTGCTCAGTAAACAAATTTTTTCGATCTTTTTTCTGTATTTTTCGGACGATATGACCACAAACGTAACAATATTCATCCAAATATGGGCACTTGTTGTTTTCCATATTGATATATTTTATGTTTTGTTGTTATTCACTTTTAAAAAACTGGAGAAAAATCACTTTTACTGTTCGCGTTCGTCGGCACTGGCTGAATGCCAAAAATCGATCAATGCACACCTATAAATACTACGTATTTTTGAATATTTTACTGCCAGGTATTTATAAATGGGCGCATATTTTAAGGGCGGCTGGCTATATACCTGATTCAGCACTTGTACGTTTCAAACTGTGCAAAACTTTCAAAATAATGACCACCCTTAAATGTGGGTGCAATTTCTGTAAAAAAATCATATAGGTAGCCACCGAAAAAACCAAAATAATAAAAAGGTCCACTTTCCGTTTAATTGTCCACGTACATTTATTACCGCAATCATAAAAATCAAATAACCTTTTGTTTATTCCTTTTTTTTTAATTCTCAGAATCATGAAAAAGGTGTCAATGTTTTCTCCAAATAATGTTGTGCATATCTCGAGCAAATTTTTGAAATTCATACATTTACTCAATTGCGAATAAAAGCGAAACGCGTGCATCGATTTTTATGATCTTTGTCTCATTTTGCTCATAGGTTATGTGACTTTGCGAAAAAATAACTAGACTTGAAACTTTTTTCCATTTTGGATTTTTTATGTATTTAAAAAAAAAAAAAATTTAAATATTTAGGCAAAAAATAATTTTTTCCCTTCATACATTCATTTTTAACTTCGAAAGTGTTACTTGTATAGGAAAACAATATATGAACAGATTAAGGGAATTGTAATTCTTAATTTTTTAAAATTTATTTCAACTAAATTGGGCTAGTGGTTGTCGAGCTATGTCAAACAACAGGGCCTAAAACGTGATAAATTCCCCTATATAATAGTACTAACTTCAAATCGATACTAACTTCAAATCGCAGGTAAGAAGACAAAACGAATGATGCAGAAATTCTTCTTTTTGGGTCTAATTTCACATACAGTTAACAGAATTGAGTTGGCAAATCATGTGTTGTACTGTGTTATGATTCGTAAGTATGTAAGGTGGACTTTAATAATGAAGTACTAAAATGGTTCGATAAGTTTCAATAGTTCCTCTTCTGGTGAAAATGTTTCCTCACGAACAAACAAACTTTGAAGCAATAAATAATCAGTTCAGAGCACTTGCCGATATGATCGAACTTAGATTACACAAATATTAAAATATTTTATATTTTTGGTATAAAGTATCACAGATGAACAATTAATTAAATTAGTTCATGTTCCAAAATATTTCAAAAATTCCACATTCATCGATCAACGTCGAACGAATTTTTTAATTTCAAAACCTAATTAAAACAAAGGAAAGAAAATGAATACACATTTCTACTTTTTCAAATTTAATACAAACAAAAGATTTATTGAAGTCAACATATTCTTGTTGCTTTAATTTTAAAATAACAGAAAATTTATTATCTAAAAGTATTTAATAAACAAAATTTGTTAAATAACCGATCTCTACGTATGTACCTATGAATGTTATATTTAATATATTTTATTTTATACTGGATTTTTAATCACATTTTTGTTAAGTTTCTGTTTTTTCATTGTATACTTCTGAATTTTTATAAACATTTTTGTTAAGTTTATGTTTCTATTAAAACATATTAAAACAAGTAAGAGCACTATATTCGGCTGTGCCGAATCTTTTATACCCACCACCAATTTTGTGTACATTTAAAGCACAATATTTATTATTTTGTTAATCGCTATGGAATAGTCTCTTTATAATAAAATATGTATCACTTTCTTTGTAGAGGGTGGTTAAATTTTAAGGGCCCATGTTGAAGGCGAACTACACCTAGACTTTAAATTTGTTTTCTGCATTTCATTTGACATTTCTCAATCTTAAACTTACTCAATTTGATCCGTGGAAAGATACGCGAATGAGCAACGCTTTAAAGTTATTCAGGTTTTTTATAAAAATGGGCGTTCAAATCAAAATGCATTTTGTGCACTTCGTTATTCTTTTGATCAACATAATCGTTCAAATTCGTCCACAATCGGGAGAATTGTAAAAAATATTTAAATTTCTGCAAAACAGGTCTGCATAAAATGTTAGAAAATCTGTGAATGCCTTCTTTTACTATATTTACACCTACACAAAATCTAGTACTTAAGGGATTTTGAGCGAAATCTATCAGATTTCCCATACAAAATGAAATCTACTTCGCCACTAGATTTTGGCAAAATCTACTTAAAATCTAGTACTACTTCGTGATGCAACTATGGTTTTTATTAAATTGTACTAAAATTTACTACGCTGCACACAGAAAAATTCAATCATAATATATAAGGTGGTTGCAATTGCACAAGTACTTTATTGTTTACATTTTTTTTATATGGAGTTTGAATTTTGGAGAAGTAGAGCATAGAGAGCCTTTCAGATCACCTTGTAAATAAGTATATTGTTTGAAAACAAAATCTTGCAAAATGTCAAAAAACAGTGGTATAAACGGTTTAGATTTTAATAAAGATTTTAAATCAAATCTACTAGATTTCGCTCAGGTGGAAATGTAGTATTAGTTCGTTGAATGGGAACCATTGCTGTTTTTTGCGATAGTGTGGCAAAAGAGCAGTTAACCTCGATTCATCGTCGTGCCCAACAATTGAGCATCAACAGTGTCATTGAACATTTGGACTATCGGATCGAGGTGTGCCGCCTAGGTAGGCGGGGTCATTTGGCCGATATTTTGTTCCATACATAATTGAACCATACAAATATTATCATTATAATTATCATGATAATAATTTCTTAAATAATTTGTATTTTATTTAAAATCAACATCAGCCCTTAAAACGTAACCACCCTTAATAACTTCGGTATGATAGTAAAATGTTAAATTTGGTCTTTTGGTGAAAGTGGGAGTTAAAGTAGGCGTGTCAATAAAGTTTTTGTTGATAAATATAACTAAAATATTTAAATATAGTCCTTTATTTTCCCAAAAATTTTGTCAATAGAGAAATTACATGAATTTAAGATAAACCGTTATATGGGAGGTAGGCGTTAAAGTAGGCGTGTCACATAAACTTTTCGGCACAACAATAACATTGATTAGAAGGATATACGTAGCAAATTTTATCTTCATATCTCTAATTTTGACGGTTTTATGAGCTTTTAAATTTCATTAACGGTTGATAACGTGAAAAGTAGGCGTTATAATAGGCGTGTCAAAGTTGTTTTTGCTAATGAGTACAACTTAGGTGTTTCAATATAGTCCTTTATTATTCCAAAATCTTTATTAATAGAGAAATTATATGCATTTTAGGTAAAACGTTATATGGGAGGTGGGCGTAAAAGTGGGCGTGGCACATTGATTTTCCGTTACAGAAAAGCACCTCACCAAAAAGCAAAGTGTGCAAAATTTCAGAATCGTACATCCAATTTTGTCCGTTTTATTAGGTTTTAAATTTAAAATATACTGAAAAATACACTGCGCGGTATAAATGTTCGCACATCTTTATCTATAACTCCTTTGCTAATACATAGATGTAAGCAATTTTTTGGAAGAGATTTTGTTTTGACTCGAGAAATATATATTCGAAGTTTCATGACTGTACGTTAATGCGTTTGGACACAATTGCATTTTATTCGATGTTCGACGGACACGGTTTTTTCGACCTACTCTTGCATTACGATCTATAACTCTCTTCCTAATATTCCGATTTAGCCCATTTTCAGAATCTTTCTTGTCTATAAGAAAGATTCTGGCAAAATTTGAGGCTCCTAGCTTTTTCGGTGCGACCTCTATCGTGCTTTCAACAGACAGACAGACAGACGGACATAGCTAGATCGTCATCAAAACAAACCCTGAATCAGAATATATATACTTTATGGGGTCTAAAATGGATATTTCGATGTGTTACAAACGGAATGACAAAATGAATACACCCCCACCATTTTTTTGGTGGCGGGTATAAAAATGGTACCGTCATGGCCTAAAAAGTACATTTTGTTTTCATACTAGGTACAAAATCATAAAAGCGATTTTCCTTCCCTGCCTTATTTCTTCAACCTCGTATCTTAAAAAATAAAATTTTTCCAGGAGAGAAAAAAAAAACGTTACATCTTTTTATACTTCGGTGTTTGGTTAAAAGTTTTAATGCAATTATTAAGGAATTGATTGTATTTATGTATATTAGTAGTAATAATATACTAATTTTTTTTAGTTAAAGCATGAAACAATCGTTTGATATGAAAAAGTCAAAACCGTTTTTTTTTTAAGTTACGAGGTTGAGGAAGTAAGGCATCGATATACCCTTCACAACATGTAGTCATGCAATAACAATAGTTTGTATCACCATTCATTTGATATAAAATACGTACATACATATTAACATATTATTAAAACATACATACATATATGAAAACATCCCATTGTAAAATTATAAATTGACGTATGTATGTTAAAAAAAAAAAAAAAAAAAAAAATATTAAAATATAAATAATAAATATAAAACAAAAAAATATATATAAAAAAAATTTATAAATAAATATAAAAATAAAATAAAAAAATAAACATATAAATAATATTAAAAAATAAAAAAAAAATTTTTTTTTGGCTCAGCTGGGATTCGATCCCACGTTCTCTCTAACCAGTATACCACGTGTGTATGTATGTGTGTTGTTGTTGTAAGTTCATGTGTTAAAAACAACGAGGTGGTCGTAGGTTTTTGCTCATATCTCAGTTGTTTATGTACAGATGTTTCTGACTTTTGTACCGATCTACTCCCGAATATTTCTGATATTTTAATACCTCACCCGGGTCCAGGCGATGTCAAGGGGCTTCAAAAATTAGATCAACATACACACGGACAGACTGACAGAGCTGAATTGACTCCCATATTTACAAGCTTTCAAAAAATATATATTTTATGGGGTCGAAAATGAAAATTGCAGAAATTTTACACGGAATGACAAACCTATATATACCCTTTTTCACTGTGTAAAGGGTATAATAAATAAATTTCTTAGATTTATATTCAAATAAAAGTGTTATTAAGTCTGGATCAGAACAAACTAGTGTTCTAAATGTTGGCCTTTGCATATACATATGTACATGTGTGTATTGTATTCCTGGTAAAACTAAAATGCTAATATTTGTCATAGTTGTGTTGTTAAAATAAACAAGAACACTGTAACGGCAATTTTTAATGATATAACGAACATAGAAGGGGCAATTTCACTTACTCCTCCACGACGTTAGTTTTCTTTATTATGTCAATTAAATACTTTGTATTGACACTTGAAATTATCTATCACATTTTAATGTTTCCAGTTTAAATACTGAGCTCTTGCGCATCTACTTTTAATCAAAAAAGTATTTAAAAACATTTATATGTTAAATATATTTTTGATAAAATTTTTATTGGCTGGGACATATTTTTGACAAAAAAAAATCATATTTTACTAAAAACTTGGAAAAATCATACAAACCAACAAAGCTATCAAGTTATGCACAAATTTAAATAAAGAATCTACCGATCAGACTAAAGTGTCATTCCTGTTTAAATAATATACTTATAGACTTAGAATTTTTTTTTACCAACCACTATTTTGATTTCCTAATAATCTGTAATCAGAATTATTTTTAATTCAAGCGTGGGAATAAGTATGTTGAAAACAACTTGCGCACAAAAATTTTTGGTGTGAAATGACAAGGTATCAGATCAAGTTTTCCTTGAGGCATAACGTAACGTCGATAGGGCGGATATAAAAATCCATTATTGTCTTCTATGTTAACAAGGAATTTTCACGTGTTTGGTAAAAACATAAAACTTACAAGTTCCTGTTTGTATTACACTCATTTGCATGTTGATATTTCACTTGTTGATTGTATTGTATTTGTCCTTGTTCGCTTAATGTCGATAATGCTATTAGAGTTTTTGTTTCAACTGTTTTAGACTTATCGAAACCCGGTTGAGCAATTTCTTCATAGTTAAGCATTTGATGGTTTTTTTTGCAGGTGGTTTTTGAGTTACTTTGATGGGCGTATTGGAAATGAGTGTGGTGGGTCGTTTTGTTGTTGCAATTGTTGGATAATACACTAGTATTTTTATCTTTTTTGGAACAGTTGTTTATAAATGTTGTAGCATTGGAAGATAATGATTCCGATGATAATGACGACTCTGACGCGGATGAAGACAACGTCGTTGAAGAATTTGGAAAAGATATTATGCATTGAGCAGATGGCATATTATCGGAAATACCCGGAAATACCGATTTAAATAAATCATAGTCATGGTTTTTGCATTTAAGTTTTGGCTTTTTAAATTGGCGTTGGTTATGGTATTGTTGTTGCTGTTTTATTTCATTACACTTTGCTCCCTCTTCATTGGCGTGTCCACCATCATCATTTTCAATAAAATCATATTGTTTTTGTTTGATATAATTTGTATTTGTAGTCTCTATTGTTGCTGGAAGTTGGTTCGTTTCATATTGTTTGGGTGTTTCTAACAAAATTTGTTGTCCTTTGAATTTGCTCTTATTATCACACTTTTTCATATTCACTCATACATAAACTTTTTCTTCAGCATTTTTCTATTTAACTTTATTTAGGTAAATGTTGATTTTTTATTTTAATTTTTTAAATTTGTTTTGTATAAAACATTTACTGTTTTAAGGCTTAACACACACTAAATGTTGTAAAAATTTAAGGCCATCACATCCACCAAATACATATACACACATTTAAAATATTTGTATATGACAACGATAGACTGACTTTTAACAAGTAGTTGTGACAACAAAAATAAGAGCATAAAATAAGGGGTGTTTTATTTCCTTTTGACTCCTTATAATCATGACATCAGCGAAGGAGGTTAGCTATCAATGTTGCCATCCCGACGATTTTTAACAACAATAACAAAAAATGTTGCTTATTTAGCCTTTTCCATATTAAACTGTATATAATAAGTTTGCATCAAATAAAAATTTTATCGTTTTAATTTAAAAACATTTGATTTGAATATTTAGATTCTTAGATGTAATAAACAAAACTGTAAACAGGATTTGAAAAAAGTATATAAAAACTATTACCGGTGTTTAACAAAAATATTGGTAGAAATATTTAATTGTATTTTAGGTTTTATCTGAATTTCATAAAATACCGAACAAAAAGCAAAATTCATGTCTATAATTTTACTTTAAAAAAAATATCTGCATTTATTCTAATATATAAAATTTTTCGGAAATTATATAAAAAAATTGGTTGGAGTTGGAAAGAACTAGATTTGTAAAAATAAATCAACTACAAATCCAATAAAAACAAGTAAGAGCACTATATTCAGCTGTGCCAAATTTTTGATACCCACCGCCAATTTTGTACCACAAAATTTATTACCTTGTAAACACTCTAATCACTTTAGAATAATTTCTTTAAACCAAAATATGTTTAATATTATTTGTTTAAGTCCAAATTGCAATTAATTTTTATTTTTTTTTTGCTTCAAAATGAAAGTGTTTTTAGTAATATTTGCCACATATTTTTACCAAAATTTCTGAGAAATGGGTGGTAAAGTAGGCGTGTGAAGGTTATTTCTGGTAATAAACTTAATTTAGATATTGCAACATAGAGTCCCTTATTTTTTCAAAATCTTTGTTCTTAGAAAGTTATATGGGAAGTGGGCGTCAAAGTGCATGTGTCACCTAATTTTTCTATTAACCAAAAGCCGTGTGCTCTAAAGTAGGCATATAAAAGAGTATGTGATAATGCACACAGAAAACAGATTCATTGTGGCAACCGAATTTGTTGCCAATCGAATTCATTCGGTTCTACGTACTATCTCTTAATTCGTTTGTGGTAACTGAAAAATTTGTTTTTTAGCATGGTAGATTTAGTAGCAACAGTACAAATTTAGTAATCCAACGGTTGTGTTTGCAGATTTTTTTAGTTGGTATTATTGATATTTTAAAAACAAACTGCACTTGCTTCCAAATAAATGATTGATGCAATTGAAATAATATACTGAATTGGTGCTACCAAAAGAATAATTAATTATCATTATTAATTCTTCAATTGACAGGAATTTTTTATTTTTTTTTTATTTAATAATATTGACATGATATACCTATAAAATAATTACCTATATATAAGTATATAAATACACGTACATTTTAATACACAAATAAAACTAGAAATTGCAAATATTATTAGGATAAATTCTTGATTTTCTTCTTAGTTTCTAAGATTGTACTCGTCTTGTCCAACACGGGAATTACGCGGCGGTGCAAATGCTGCAAAGAAGTAAGCATCGATAAGTTTCTTCGGTTATATGTGGCTCGAAGATATTATAGCAATATATACTTACTACAACTGAATGCATGTCCATATGTATGCATTTTAAGTGAATTGAAACAATTTCGCAATCCCAGTACATCACCATTTATGACGTTAGTATTACTTGCAAATTTCCGTATTTGAAAGTTCATTTTGCGTACTAAAATACATATGTATGTATGTACATAATAATATTTTGAAATATAAAATCGAGTCCTTACCTTATTAAACAGTCTCTTGCAGATTTCATTTTGTGTAACGAAAAAGTAATTTAAAAATTTTTATATTTCTTTATTTTTAAAAAACTTTCCTCAAAAAAATAAATTAATTTTGATTTTGACTTATGTAAATTTTTCACAACTGACAGATATAATAATAATTATAATATATAATTATAATATAATTAATATATAATTATAATTATAATTATAATAATAATTTTTTTGAAAGATAATATTTGTATTAATTGTTTGTAACAAATAATTATTACATATAACAATTTTCGTTTGTAAACACCAAATAAAGTTTAACTCTAAGCATTTATTTAATGCAAACAAATTGTAATAATACAAATAACCAATAATTATTTGCAATGACTAAAATTTCATTTTTATTTAAAATAAAACATTGGAATATAGGATTTTTTATTGCATGAATTAAAATTTAGCTGTGAACCCTAATACAGAAATTTAAATTCGGTTGTGATATAAGTGAATTGAATACAAATCTTTTTAATAAGGCTAATTGGTAGGAAGAACTAATTTAGTTGTCCTGAGCAAAAAATTTCTAATACTGTTGTGCTTTTTCGTTTATGAATATATAATATCTGTTCTTTTTACAAACTTTTAATATTTGCAATACTATTTTTATTGTTTTAACCGTTTTCCAACCAATCTTTTTCCTGAGTGTGATTTTTACTTAGATATTAAAGAACAGAGACTATTATTCTTCTAAATCTTTGTACATAGAGAAAACATTATACCGTATTGAATTGTATTGTAGGTAGGCATTAAAGTAGCCGTGTAATTTAATTTTTTTGGTTGTAACAATAATATTTAGTGAAGAGCTATGTGTGCAAAATTTTAGAATAATGCATCTAATTCTGATGGTTGTATGTCGTTTTAACTTTTAAGTACGCTGAAAAAAACAAAAATATACAAATTATATAACTCCTTTCGTGACATACGGATTTGAACATTTTCTTCGGAAGCATTTTTTACTTACTAAATATGCCTGTGTAGTTTTATCAGTCCTTGTCATTGCGTTTAGACGAAATTTCACTTTAGTTTATGTCAGCAAGACATTTTTATGACATAATCTTGCAGGCTATAATTCTCTTCCTAATAAGCCGACTTAGTAAATTTTCAATACCAATCCCCCTGGATTATTTATTCGAGCTCTATTGTGTTTTCTTTAGACGGACAGACGAATGGGCATAGCTAGATCGTTTTAAAAGAAAACGTGGACTCAGACAATACATTGCTACAGACTTACATTTTTTGTTTGTTTGATTTATATATTAATTTTATTAGTTTAATCTAAAGAAGTAGTTTTAAATTAAAAAAACTTTTAATTGTTGTCGTTTATGTACATTTAACATTTCCTTAAGTTGGCTGGTTGTGCGACTATCATGTCAAGTAAAATGCAGATGAGGTGTGTTATTATGTGCTTCATACATTTATTATTTTTCCTTCATATTACTTAACATTCAAATAACGTATTCTAGTAATTTACCAGAATATACTAGTACTTATGTAAATGCGAGAACATTATAGAATGTTGGCCAAGTATCAGCAAAATTTGTCCTGAATAATTGCTATTTCTTCCGTTTTTCAAAAAAAAATAATTTTACATAGTTTTTTAATACATAAATTTTTTTTTTTTTAATGGGCCCTTTTTTTTTGCTCAAAAGCAAGCTTAGGGGATCGCTTAGTGGGATGGAAGTTGGATATCTATAAAAAAATTGCTTTCACTCACTACAAAGATTTGTGTTCAAGCATTTCTAAAACCTAAAAAATTAAACATACACTAAGAAACTAGACAAATTAGCCTTTCCGACGGTATGTAACGTACCTAATTAAGCTTCCATACCGTCGATACTCTATTACCAACAATATGTTAGCCTCAGGAATAAAATCATTTTGTTGCTATAGAAAATTTTAAAATTAAATTTTTTATTTATTTGTTATGATAATTAAATAATATATAATAAAAATATAAATAACTTAATCGATTTTAATCTTAATTACATAAGATCCATTCATATCATTCAGGGACCGTAACTGTTATGACTTTTATCAAAAAAGGCGCAAATTTAAAAGTCATACAAAAATTTGCATGTAAATACATCACCTATGTATCATAATGATAAGAACCAAAATTTTCTACGATCATTTTTTATATGTGCTTTTTTTATGTAAATTTTTGAAAATAACATTTATTTTCTGTCACTGATATCATTACTATTTTACATCTACCCAGTCTTTCATCATGATTAATTTATCGCTTTAAGTTGCTGCTTTTTTCTCAATCCTTTCTTGGCGTTACTGGGTTCAGCTGTTGATTTTGCTGGTGGTTTAATTTTTGGGTTTGAAAGAAATCGCATTGAGTAGAGGTTGAAAACTTTTGCGACTTAAGTCTTCCATTGACAAGTGGTATGTATAAAAGCATGGTATTAAGTGATGCCATCGATTGTTGCTGCTGAGTCGAATCTGCTCTTCAGTGTTTTGTACGCTTCCTCATGATCCTCTTTGCTTCTAAAAACTATTTCTGTTTCTTTACAATAATTCTTCGGATCTAAGATGCGATCTTGATGAGAACACTGAAGGCTATACTTCGCCGCGTTTCTTTTTAGGTTTGCTCCAATACCATCACATGCTCGTAGTATACCTTCTTCTGGAACTCATACACTGCAACGGTATCATGTTTCAAATTTTTCGTCCTCTTTACTATGAATATAGTTGCTTGGTCGTTGTTGAAGTGAAACATGTTTATAGTTTTCTGCAAAATCAAAAGAAATAACGAATTCACCAGACCTTAAATGCATCTTTTAATCCTTGACGAATGGCCATTGCTCTTTATCTAAAAAGTCATCAGTTCTTAAATTTAGCAATCCCCTACACATTTCTTCCACAAAATCATTCATATTTAAAATTATTGTTTTTAATATGCATCTTTCAGTCTGAAGCCAAGATTCGAATTTGATCTCCTCAATACATTCTCGATCGAATGAGTTAATTAAATTTTCTTTGATGAATGTGGTTCCCGGGCACATTAAACATCCTCGTGTTCAGATTGAAATGTTGCAAGTAACTCATTTAGGTTGCAGAGAACCATCCTCTTCTGCATTTAAACTTTCTTGCCATCGATTCGTTCTGATACCCAGTCTTTCATCCCTGGCATTATGCGACTCATATCATCTCGCTGATAAAACTGAGTTACTGTAGTTGAAGTTTCGCTGTGTAAAGTTTTTCCCTTCTTTTTGCTTGTGAGTGTGAGAATCCCATGCTTACCAACCAACTTTTTAGCAATTGTTGCTTCTCGTTTAGATGCTCCAAGCTCAGTCATTTTTTTTCACAACTCCATGTCAATGGAGAAAGCGTAAGAATTTGAATTTTTTCAGCTTTACCTTATGACGTTTTGTACTTCCCTTTTATTTGTACAAGAACTTCTAGTGCATCCTTATGATATAGGTTTTGACACTCATTCTTTGAACTAATAAATCATATATTACAACAGATACAATACCTAGAAAAAGTATTTTACCTGATGATGTTAAAAAAATCTTTGAACAATAAGACAATTAGAAAAGAATTTATTTATTTTTTGGGGTTTTTCAATGAATGGTATTACATACAAAATAGTCAAATATGTTTACAGATAAAAAGGTTTTCCTTCATGTAACAAAATATTTTAAAAAATCATGGAAAGCGAGCTTACAAAAAAATTATTCAATTATTTTTTTTTTAATTATTATAGAGGGACATCAGCTAAGGGCATTTTTCAACTGTTTTCTTTATAAATAAGGAAAGTTTAACCTATCATATCCCATACTGAAAAATAAAATAGAATGGAACTGAAATGTTTACGAGGTAGATAAAAGAAAACAAGTAAAAGCGCTATATTCGGCCGTGCCGAATCTTATATACCCTTCACAACGTGTAGTCATGCAATAACAGTAAATTCACGTATGTATGTTAAAAAAAACAAAAAAAAAATAAAAAATAAAAAAAAAATTTAAAAAAAAAAAATTTAAAAAAAAAATTAAAAAAAAAAAAATTATTATATACATATATAATATATATAAAACAAAAAAAAATAAAAAAAAAATTAAAAAAAAAAAAATAAAAAAAAATAATAATAAAAATATATATAATATATTAAATAAAAAATAAAAAAAAAAAAAAAAAAAATTAAAAAAAAAAATTTTAAAAAAATTAAAAAAAAAATTTTTTTGCCTCAGCTGGGATTCGATGCCACGTTTTCTCTAACCAGTATACACGTTTGTATGTATGTATGTTGTTGTTGTAATGTTGTTTTTATGAAAAGAAAATCGAGGTGGTCGTGGGTTTTTGCTCATATCTCAGTTGTTTATGTACCGATGTTTCTGATTTTCAATACCGATCTACTCCCGAATATTTCTGATATTTTAATACCTTACCCGGGTCCAACCTATGTCGGGGGGCTTCAAAAAGTTGATTTCAACATACACACGGACAGACGGTCAGACGGACAGACGGACAGACGGTCAGGGCTTAATCGACTCCTCTATTCATAAGCTTTCAGAAAATATATACTTTATGGGGTCGGAAATGAAAATTGTAGAAATTTCACACGGAATGACAAACCTATATATACCCTTTTTCACTGTGTGAAGGGTATAAAAAAATTTTTAAAATATAAAAAAATTTTTTTTTGGCTCAGCTGGGATTCGATCCCACGTTTACTTTAGCCAATATACAAGTTTGTATGTATGTATGTTGTTGTTGTAATGTTGTTTTTGTGAAAAAAAAATCGAGGTGGTCGTGGGTTTTTGCTCATATCTCAGTTGTTTATGTACCGATGTTTCTGATTTTCAATAGCAATATACTCCCGAATATTTCTGATATTTTAATACCTCACCCGGGTCTGAGTGATGTCGGGGGGCTTCAAAAAGTTGATTTCAACATACACACGGACAGACGGACAGACGGACAGACGGTCAGGGCTTAATCGACTCCTCTATTCATAAGCTTTCAGAAAATATATACTTTATGGGGTCGGAAATGAAAATTGTAGAAATTTCACACGGAATGACAAACCTATATATACCCTTTTTCACTGTGTGAAGGGTATAAAAAGGGTATATATAGGTTTGTCATTCCGTGTGAAATTTCTACAATTTTGATTTCCGACCCCATAAAGTATATATTTTCTGAAAGCTTATGAATAGGGAAGTCGATTAAGCCCTGTCAGTCTGTCCGTCTGTCCGTCTGACCGTCTGTCCGTCTGACCGTCTGTCCGTGTGTATGTTGAAATCAACTTTTTGAAGCCCCCCGACATCGCTTGGACTCGGGTGTGGTATTAAAATATCAGAAATATTCGGGAGTAGATCGCTATTGAAAATCAGAAACATTGGTACATAAACAACTGAGATATGAGCAAAAACCCACGACCACCTCGATTTTTTTTTCACAAAAACAACATTACAACAACAACATACATACATACAAACGTGTATAGTGCTTAGAGAAAATATGGCATTGAATCCCAGCTGAGCCAAAAAAAATTTTTTTTTATTTTTTTTTTAATTTTTTTTTTAATTTTTTTTTTATTTTTTTTTTATTTTTTAATTAATATATTATTTATATTTTTATTATTTTTTTTTAATTTTTTTTTTTAAATATTTTTTTTTTATTTTTTGTTTCATATTTATTATATATATTTTAATTATTTTTTAAAATTTTTTTTTAATTTTTTTTTTTTAATTTTTTTTTTAAATTTTTTTTTTTAATTTTTTTTTATTTTTTTTAACATACATACGTAAATTTATAATTTTACAATGTGGATGTTTTTATATATGTATGGTTTTTATATGTTTGTACGTATATCATATGGAATGGTGATACATACTACTGTTATTGCATGACTACACGGTGTGAAGGGTATATAAGATTCGGCACGGCCGAATATAGCGCTCTTACTTGTTCACTGTGTGAAGGGTATAAAAACTGGCTATTTGAAAATTTTCAAAACTTAAACACTCCATTTGCTAAAATAATTAAGTGTTAAGCAAGTACCAGTGCTACATTTGGCCGTGCCGAATCTGATAATACCCTTCACCACCATGTACATAGGTATAATCCAACAACGTAGCTTAATCTATATTTCATTTTTTACGCCATTTGCCCTTATTATTTCCGACGCCATCCTTCATTTTGAATTTTTATGTAGTTAACTGTATTCTACTAGTCAAGCCTTTTAATTTGATACCCATATTGATGGGGTTAAAAAATATTTGATCAGCCATTTAGTTTTAGACAATAATTTACTGTATTCTACTAGTCAAGCCCTTTTATTTTTTTCCAATATTGAGGGGGTTCTAGAAGTTACATTTTAAAATACCAGATTTGGCCTATAAATAAATTTATTGTCCGCCATTTTGTAGTGGCGGCAAACATGAATTTTATTTTTTTATAGTGTTTATATTGCACTAGTCAAGTCCATTCAGATGATACCAATATTGACTCTCTCGCTTGTCTAAAAGCTGAAAAAATTTGATTTTCGTTTGTAAATTTTTGATATAGATATTTAAGAAAAATTTTTGCCTATATCTATACCGATTAGAGCCCACTTTCTAGAGGCATGTTATATCTCAAAATAGTAGCAAAAGTACCAATAAATTTTTCTGTGGCTGAAAAATTTTAATTTTGGTGGTAAAAATATGGGAAAAAAGAAAGTTATGGAACGATTGTGCTGAATTTCAATAGCGATTCATTCCCGGATATTTCCAAAAGATTGATACCATACACAGATCTGAGAAACATATAGTTGCTTCTAAAAGTTGATTTCAACCAACAAACGGTCAGGGCTTAATCGACTCCTCTATTCATAAATATTCCAAATGGCAACTGGCTGTCTCTTTTTGTAAAGTGATTACTTTTAAATATTAATTATTTTTTACATTTATTTGCAGAACCTTATTATATTTTTATAGGTAAATTTATAATTGTGTGAAATAAATAGAATCAAGATAAGTATAATCAATATAAGTATAATTTCAAAAAAATTAAGGTCACTTGCCTACTTAAACGTCCACATCAAATATAACGCTTTATCTTCTTAAATTCATATTATTTGTATATGGACAAAATAAAAAAAATAAAAAGCAAGTAAAAGTGCTATATTCGGCAGTGCCGAATCTGATAATACCCTTCACCATCATGTACATAACTAAAATGACAACATCAAAGCTTATCCTAGAGTTTAGATTTTATATTATACGACATCTTCTTTATTATTTTCGACGCCATCTTTGGTTTCAAACGTTAACATAGTTAACTGTGTCCTACTAGTCAAGCCCTTTTATGTGATACCCATATTGATGGGGTTAAGAATAAAATTTTTTCCATTTTGTTTGAGACGCCATCTTGTATTTAAATGTTTTCATTGGATACCAATATTGTGGTGGTTGAAGGGGACAATGCCGCTATTAGCATATTTGACCCATACATCCACCATTTTATTTATGCCACCAACTTAGACTTTAACTCTGTCAAAGTTTATTATAATTAACAGGCCATTTAGTACCAATAATGAGGCGGTTCAAGTAGTTAAATTTTAAAATACCAGATTTTACCAATAAAAAATTTATTGTCCGAAATTTTGTAATGGCGGCCAACTTGAATTTAAATTTTTTATAGCCTTTATATTGCACTAGTCAAGTCTTTTCAATTGATACCAATATTGACTCTCGGTTGTCCAGAAGCTGACAAAAATTATATTCGTTTGTAATTTTTTGAAATATACACTTAAAAAAAATTGCATATAACTTTACCGATCAAAACCCGATTTATCCAAAAATTTTCACGAATATCTGTAGTTGCTTGTAAAATTTTTTTTCAACCAACACACGGACAGACGGATAAGGCTCAACTTCTCTATTCATAAGCTTTTAGAAAATATATAATTTATTGGGTCGGAAATGAATATTGTAGATATTAAAAATGGAATGACAAACCTATATATAGCTTTTTTAACGTGTGGAGGGTATAATAAGAAGGGTATATTAGATTCGGCACGGCCGAATATAGCACTCTTACTTGTCTTTTTTTTAAATTCTTGTTTCATTTATTTTCAATTAAAAAAAACTAAAGAAAATGGGCACAAAATTTCGGCTCTTTAGAGAAGGTAATATTACTCGGAGATGAAAAAACTTTATAGCTGTTTTATTTGTATGCATTTCAGAATTTTAAAATAAATATTTAAATAAACTAAACATTTTTTTGGGACGTAAAACAGTTTAGCGCTTTAATTTTGTCGATGTAACATTGTTTCATTTCAACTACTGACAGGAATAATTTCCCTACCAAATTCTTCCTAAAAACGGACCAAAGCCTACATAAACCTACTATTTTTGCAAAAAAATAGCGAAAAAAAAATATTTTTAAATAAATAAAAGAAATTTACTGCAAAAACTATACAATTTATTAAAATTAAAATTTATTTGCCATAAAATAGTTTTTACGATTAACTTGTATTCATTTTTTTAAGAATGCTTAAATGTTGCCAAATACATTTATTAGTATTAATATTTAAAGAAAGATGTCACAAAGTCTCATTCAAAATAACCCAATTTGGTAAATGTAGACATTTGACATAATATAAATACATGCATTTTAAGTTCTTGGAAAGAACTGTTGTACATTTCACCAATTGACACCTATATAAGTATACATATCTACACCATTTTAATATTTCAAGTGTAAATATGAGCTGTTGCACATTTTAAGATTTTAAGAACATTCGTTATTTATATTATCAAATTATTTTAACTTTGTGCTTTTAACTAAAACTAATCATATTAAACCAAAAACTTGAAAAATTTAAACAAGTCTACCAAGTTATGCCTTAATTAAAAAAAAATTAATTAA
Source organism: Phyto melanocephala (assembly GCA_941918925.1). Taxonomy (NCBI): domain Eukaryota; kingdom Metazoa; phylum Arthropoda; class Insecta; order Diptera; family Rhinophoridae; genus Phyto; species Phyto melanocephala. The sequence goes on from OW799238.1 coordinate 15,992,262, forward strand.
CTCGGTCCGATTAGACCAAACTGGCATACGTGGCTACTCACTAGTTCTCACATGTTAACTCAGAGAATTAACAAGTAAGAGCGCTATATTCGGCCATGCCGAATCTTATATATCCTTCACAACGTGTAGTCATGCAATAACAGTAGTTTGTATCACCATTCCCCATATGAACTACGTACATACATATAAAAAACATACCTATATAAAAACATTCCATTGTAAAATTATCAATTTACGTATGTATGTCAAAAAAAATATAAAAAAAAAATTTAAAAAAATAATAAAAAAATAATAATAAAAATATAAATAAAATATTAAATAAAAAATAAAAAAAAAATATAAAAAAAAATAAAAAAAAGTTTTTTTTGGCTCAGCTGGGATTCGATGCCACGTTTTCTCTAACCAGTATACACGTTTGTATGTATCTTAATACCTCACCCGGGTCCATGGGATATCGGGGGGCTTCAAAAAGTTGATTTCAACATACATACGGACAGACTGACAGAGCTTAATCGACTCATAAGCTTTCAGAAAATATATACTTTATGGGGTAGGAAATAAAAATTGTAGAAATTTCACACGGAATGACAAAGCTATATATACCCTTTTTCATTGTGTGAAGGGTATAAAAGAGGAGATTGACACATATCGTTGGTCATCAAATATAAAGAACATAACTCAAATTGTAAATTGACACATCGGCAAATGAATGCAACAATAAGAAACCATGCTGTTTTTTGAATGTTGGATTTGTTGTAGAATTACCACTACCTGATAATTAAATTCGATATAAATAAGATAACGCATACGTATGTTTGTTGTAAAACAGATCTATCTTGCGTGACGTCACACCGGAAAACATGGATTAAGATTGTAAGTACATAATTAGTAAATAACAATAATGATTAATCATAATAATAATAAAATTTAAAATAAAAATAATAAAATAATAAATAGCTTTTTCTAATTAACTTAAAAACGGTAAACAACCATGTACATGTACATATATGCACTGTTAAAGGCAGAATTACTTTGTACGTTCTGTGCTGTTATGAATCAGCTGTTTTGTTTCTGTTCAATTGAAAATCTGTATATGGTTTGTTGTTATTATACCCTTCACACAGTGAAAAAGGGTATATATAGGTTTGTCATTCCGTGTGAAATTTCTAAAATTTTCATTTCCGACCCCATAAAGTATATATTTTCTGAAAGCTTATGAATAGGGAAGTCGATTAAGCTCTGTCATTCTGTCCGTCTGTCCGTCTGACCGTCTGTCCGTGTGTATGTTGAAATCAACTTTTTGAAGCCCCCCGACATCACTTGGACCCGGGTGAGGTATTAAAATATCAGAAATATTCGGGAGTATATCGCTATTGAAAATCAGAAACATCGGTACATAAACAACTGAGATATGAGCAAAAACCCACGACCACCTCGATTTTTTTTTCACAAAAACAACATTACAACAACAACATACATACATACAAACTTGTATATTGGCTAAAGTAAACGTGGGATCGAATCCCAGCTGAGCCAAAAAAAAAATTTTTTTATATTTTAAAAATTTTTTTTTTAATTTTTTTTTTATTTTTTTTTTATTTTTTATTTAATATATTATTTATATTTTTATTATTTTTATACCCTTCACCTGTGGTGCACAAGGGTATATATAGCTTTGTCATTCCGTTTGTAATTTCTACAATTTTCATTTCCGACCCCATAAAGTATATATTTTCTGAAAACTTATGAATAGAGGAGTCGATTAAGCCCTGACCGTCTGTCCGTCTGTCCGTCTATCCGTCTGTCCGTCTGTCCGTCTGCCCGTCTGTCCGTGTGTTGGTTGAAATCAACTTTTAGAAGCAACTATATGTTCCTCAGATCTGTATATGGTATCAATCTCTTGGAAATATCCAGGAATGAATCGCTATTGAAATTCAGCACAATCGCCCCATAACTTTCTGAGATATGAGCAAAAAACCACGACCACCTCGTTTTTTTTCACAATTACAACAACAACATACATACATACATACATGTAAAAATCATACCAAACAAAAAAAATTACAAAAAAAAAAAAAATTTAAAATAAGAAAAAAATAATAAAAAAAACTAAAAAAAAAAAATTTAAAAAATTTAAAAAAAAATTTAAAAAAATTTTTTAAAAATTTTTCTAAAAAAATTTTTTAAAAAAATTTAAAAAAAAAATATAAAAAAAATAATAAAATATAAATAATATATTAAATAAAATAAAATAAAATAAAATTTTTTTGGCTCAGCTGGGATTCGATGCCACATTTATTCTAACGTGTACGTATGCACGTATTTTATATGGGATGAATGGTGATACAAACAATTGTTATTGCATGACTACACGTTGTGAAGGGTATATAAGATTCGGCACGGCCGAATATAGCACTGTTACTTGTTTTTTTAAATTTTTTTTTTTTATTTTTTTTTTGTTTTATATTAATTATATATATTTTAATTACTTTTTTAAAATTTTTTTTTTAAATTTTTTTTTTAATTTTTTTTTAAATTTTTTTTTAAAATTTCTTTTTTTAAATTTTTTTTTTATTTTTTTTTTTAACATACATACGTAAATTTATAATTTTACAATGGGATGTTTTTTATATATGTATATTTTTTATATGTATGTACGTATTTCATATGAGATGAATGGTGATACAAACTACTGTTATTGCATGACTACACGTTGTGAAGGGTATATAAGATTCGGCACGGCCGAATATAGCGCTCTTACTTGTTTTTTCGTTCTGTTCTGTTGCGGACAAATCTGTAGAAAATTAAATTCAACATTAAGCGAGAAAAACAACTGTTTTCTCTCAATATTAAGGTGACTTTATTTTACAGTTAGCTGCAATAGATGACATCTGACACTACAAATTTCATTTTTTATGTATGGACTTTGACGAGCAAAATATACAAAAATATAATAAGCTTGTTTTGGTAGGGTCACTTGAGTTTTAAGGCAGATGAGTTTTTACAGACGAAGTAACTACAAAAATTAAACAACTGAATTGCACTTCACAGAACGACAGCAGAATGTAAAAACTACTGTAGACTTAAATAAACTATAATGCTTTTATTCTCCTTTAGTTTATAAAAATCTCACTGTTTATATATTGCTTTTGTTAAGCGTGAGACTGTTGTGACGTACATGCGCAGATCGAAACATTTTTTACAGTTGGAACGGGTAATCTTGTTTTATCATTATTTTTTATTACAAACATGTACATGTTTATAAATATATGTGTCAGAGCTGGCATCAGGAAATTTAAGATTGTACTAATTGCTTGACAAATTGTACTTTTTTAACCTTAATTGTACTAAAACACATTTCCTTTAAATTTAAATTATTTTTATTTAGATATGCTTAGAATATAAACAAGTAAGAGTGCTATATTCAGCCGTGTGAATCTTAATACCCTTCACAACGTATAGGCATGCAATAACAATAGTTTGTATTACCATTCATCGCATATGAAATACGTACATACATACATACATACATATATAAAAACATCCCATCGTAAAATTATAAATTTACGTATGTACATATGTTAAAAAAATAAAAATAACAAATTTAACAAAAAAAATAAATAAAAAAAAAGATTAAAAAAAATTAAAATAAAAATTTAAAAAAATAGAAAAATAATAAAAATATAAATAATAAATATAAAATATCAAATAAAAAATAATAAAAACAAAAAAAATTAAAAAAGAAAATAAAAAAAAATAAAAATTATAAATAATAAAAATATATAAAATAAATTTTTTTTGTCTCAGCTGGGATGCAATGCCACGTTTACTCTACCCAGTATACCAAGTTTGTATGTATGTGCTGTTGTTGTGGAAAAAAACGAGGTGATCGTGGTTTTTTGCTCATATCTCAGTTGTTTATGAACCGATATATCTGATTTTCAATTCCGATATACTCCCGATCAACATACACACGACAACATAATCGACTCCCCTATTCATAAGCTTTCTGAAAATATAAACTTTGTACGAAAATTGTAAAAATTTTACAGGGAATTTCAAACTGTTTTTCACTGTGTGAAGGGCATAAAAAGACTCATGAAATTACATTTGTACTATTATAGTAAAAACAATTCAGTATTAAATATGTATAAGCTATTTACACAATAAAAAAATTATGTTACTATGTACTGGCTTTTAAATCGATTACGAGATCACAATTACAATTTCGATGATAATTTACTTAATATATTTTTATCATAAAAATTTTATTTTTTGAATTCTTTAAATCCCTTGTTTCGATTACGCCGCATAGTGTTTCAGTTTGTAGTAAAAAAGATTTCACATTTGATGATAAATTTGAAACTGATATTGTTACCCTTACAATTTTTTTTAGTTCTAGAAATATGAATTTATTTGCCTAATTTTTTATTTTCGAAACTGTTGCTCAGAAATCGTTAATATTTGAATCTCTGTAAAATTTTAATATTTCAACATTAGGACCAATAATGATTAGTTGTCATATAAAATTACTTAAACTGGGGAGATTCCTTAATTGTACTTAATAAGCCATTGGTGTACCATTGTACTTCTTGAGTTCAAATAGTACCAAAAATTTATAATTGTACGAATTTGGACATCCCTGTTAAGTGTACATTGTTTTTTGTAAGTTTTCAGGGTTAGAATACCGTTAGAAATTTTGAAAAAATTGTACAAAATGTCGCACACACTATTTTTTAATGATTTAACAAAATTCCAACTCAAACAAAACAGCATTCATTACAAAAGACATTACATACATACTTATGTATTTCACATACATGGGGACACTGCAGCAAAAAAAAATATTGCAAAAAAAATAGAATTTTTCTGGAACTACAAAAATTTTTTTACTGATATAGATAAATTGCAGTAAATTTTACTGAAAAAAATGTTACTGCAGTAAATTTAATTAAAAACGTATTGTATTACATTATCAATTGATCAATTCAAAATCCCCTATTGTATCCTGTATCATCTATTGGAATACAGTTTTGGTTTATTTATATGCGAACACAATTTCTGTTGTATCGTTAAGTAAATAAAAAATCAGAAATGGAAAAGTTCGTCAAATCTTATTGTACTTCTGCAGAGATAAAAAAAATATTTTTAAATAATTTTTAGTAAAAATTTTTATCCAAATTAAAAAAATAAAACAAAATATTTGAGTTAAATATACTACATTCTTAAATTAGTCTTATTAATCATTTCTATTCTGGCTTAGTTAATTTTTCTATTATTACACTTCTTAAAACATTTATTAAATACTAACCATTTAAGAATATTGGTGAACTATTGCTATATTATCCGATTGAAATGCATTTTCGAAACCAGCTACGATTTCATCATCAGCAATATTTATCGGTATACTCATATGAAATTTTTAAACTAGTATTAATGTTACAATTTAATGCAATTAGAATTAGGGAAGCATAACTTTCATTTTAAAATTTGTCTTTTTCTTTTTTATTAAATGACATTCTTATTCATGTTCATATTCTCGCATATTCTTAATAAATTTTTTTTTATACCAACCACCAAAACAATGGTGAGGCTATATTTATTTTGACTCTATATTGAAATATCTGAGTTGAGTTTATATGCAGAAGCAACTTTGAAATGCCAATGTCACTGCTATGCCAGAAAATAAAGGTGACACGCCCTCTTTAACGCCTACCTCTTTTATAACGCTTTATCTCAAATTCATATAATTTCTCTATTAATAAAGGTTTCGGAAGAATAAAGGACTATATTAAAATATCTAAGTTGTATTTATTAGCAGAAACTATATTGACACGCCTACTTTAATGCCCACATTTATTGAATGACTAAATTAACGAAAGTATATTAATAGCACATCGAAGTTATGCAAAGAAAATGATACATATTTTAGTATAAAGAGAATAAGAAAAAGAAAAGTTAATAACAAAATAATAAATTTTGTGCTACAAATGTACAAAAAACTTGTGGTGGGTATCAAAAATTCGGCACTGTCAAATATAGTGCTCTTACTTGTTATAGATCAACTTCGCCTTTATATGTGTGTAGCTATTAACAGTATTAAACATTTTTCATTTACAAAAAGTGATTAATATAAATACGTAGAGTTTTTTTTACAGTGTACATACTTTAAGACTTAAAATTATAGAAAACTTATTCTGCTGTTGGTTTTGTTATTAGAAAACATCAACCAGGCAAACACAAATTTCTAAATATAGATCATTTTACACACTGTCTATCATGCCTTGCACCTAAATGTGTCTGGCATATGTATTGCCGGAAAACGTATACGACCACACGTTTCATTATTTTTGTAAAAAAATGACTCATTTAATGATAAAACTATGCAATATAATCATCCAGTTTTTGTACAACTTAGTTAGCGTGAGCTATGCACATAATGGGATTACAACTAAACCTTACAAAAAATACAATTTTTCTTTAAAAAAAAATATATTAACATGTAATAAAAAAATAAATTAGATATATATTAAATTTCACTCAAAATTATTTTTTGTATCATTAAATCTAGTTTTACAGGTTATATAGGTTTGTCATTCTGTGTGAAATTTCTACAATTTTCATTTCCGACCCCATAAAGTATATATTTTCTGAAAGCTTATGAATAGGGGAATCCATTAAGCTCTGTCAGTCTGTCCGTGTGTATGTTGAAATCAACTTTTTGAAGCTCCCCGAAATCGCTTGGGTGAGGTATTAAAATATCAGAAATATTCGGGAGTAGATCGTTATTGAAAATCAGAAACATCGGTTCGTAAACAACTGAGATATGAGCAAAAACACAACGACCACCTCCAATTTTTTTTCATAAAAACAACATTACAACAACAACATACATGCATACAAACTTGTATATTGGTTAAAGTAAACGTGGGATCGAATCCCAGCTGAGCCAAAAAAAATTTTTTTTTATTTTTTTTTACTTTTTATTTAATATAGTATTTATATTTTTATTATTTTTTTTAAATTTTTTTTTATTTTTTTTTTTTTTATGTATGTACGTATTTCATATGAGATGAATGGTGATACAAACTACTCTTATTGCATGACTACACGTTGTGAAGGGTATATAAGATTCGGCACGGCCGAATATAGCGCTGTTAATTGTTTTATGATCTCATAGTATTAAGAGAATATTGCAGAGTTTTTTGTTTCGACTAAAAATTTTAATTTTTGTTTTAAATCTCTATTAAAGGTAAATAAAAAATAGAAAATAAAATATTAAATAGGCAGTTTATTTTGATACAATCGACATTTCATGTTGAAATTAAAAAAATTTTAAACTAAAACTGAGGAATACAAATTAACAATGAGAAATCAGAAATTTATATATAGAATTTTAAATTAAAGTCGAAAAATAAAATAAAAAATTAATATTGAGAAAAAAATTAATAAAATTAACAAAGGAAGTAAGTATTGAGGAATAACAAGTAAGAGCACTATATTCGGCTGTGCTGAATCTTTTATACCCACAACCAGTTTTCCGTTCTTTTGTAGCTAGGATTTTTTTCCCAAAAATTTTTGTTTCCTGGGAATGCGAGATTTATTTTTTAATATCCCGGGATCCCGCAGAAAAACAAATAAAAAGTAAATTTGTTTTTAATTAAAAAAAAACTTTTTATTAAAAAGCATAAAATAGTTTATAACGTAAATGAAACACTTCAAAACTATAAAAATTAATAAAGAAACTTGAATTTAAAATTTAAATTGTGTAAAAATATTTTTTATTGAACAAAATATTATTCTCTAGATACGAGATCAAATATGAGAACCAAAAACAAAAGTACAGGTACTTCAGCTATGAGATCAAAAATTAAATCATTAGAATTTAATTTCAATATAAACATCTGCTTTCGAATCGTAGCCGCCTCGGGAAGATTAAATAATTCAAATTTCCAATTTATAGCACAAAATGTATTTGTTTGTTATTAACAGTAATCGCTATGCAATAATCTCCTTATACTAAAATATGTATCAATTTCATTGTATAACTCTTTAGTCTTTCAATGAAAGTGGGCGTTATATGAATTTAAGATAAACCGTTATATGGGAGGTAGGCGGTAATGTGAGCAGGTCACCTAAACTTTCCGGCATAACAATGACATTGATTAGAAGGATATATGTAGCAAATTTCATCATCGTAGCTCTAATTTTGTCGGTTTTATGAGCTTCTAAATTTCATTAATAGTGGATAACGTGAAAAGTGGGCATTATAGTAGGCGTATCGAAATTATTTCTAATAACGAATGCAACTTAGATGTTTCAAAATAGTCCTCTATTATTCTAAAATCTTTATTCGCAGAGAAATTAAATGAATTTGAGGTAAGACGTTATATGGGAGGTGGGCGTATAAGTGGGCGTGTCACATTTATTTTCCGTTAGAATAAAGCATTTGACCAAAAAGCCATGTGTGCGAAATTTCAGAGTCGTACATCCAATCTTGTTTCTTTTATGACGTTTTTGTGTTTAAATATACCGAAAAATACACTGTGCGATATAAATTTTCGTACATTTTGATCTATAACTCCTTTCTTAATGCATAGATTTAAGCAATTTTCGGGGGAAAATATTGTTTTTACTCAGGAAATATATATATTTGAAGTCTCATGACTTTACGTTAATGCGTTTGGACACAATTCCATTTTATTCGATGTTAGAAATACAGGGTTTTTCCACCTACTCTTGCTTTACGAGCTATAACTCTCTTCCAAATATTCCGATTTAGCCCATTTTCAATACCAAACAAACCTTGTCTATAAGAAAGATTCTGGCAAAAATTGAGCCCCTAGCTTTTTGGTGCGACCTCTATCGTGCTTTCAACAGACGGACAGACGGGTGGACATAGCCAGATCGTCATAAAATGAAACCCCGATTCAGAATATATATACTTTATTTGGTCTAAATGGATATTTCGCTGTGTTACAAGCGGAATGACAAAATGAATATATCCGTAGAATATGATAAAGTACCATAAAAATTAAAAAAAGTTACCTTTTGGTCGCCTATAATATTTTCAGTTACAGCCGGAGTCAATAATCCTAAATTTCACAATTCTAGCTTCATAAACGTAAAAAATACAAAGAGTACCATAATTGTTCAAAAAAGTACCTCTTTGGTCACCCATAACATTTTCCGTCTCTCCTCGTATCAATAGTCACTAATTTCGAACTACTAGCTTCATAAAGATTGAAAAAACAAAAAGTACCATAAAGAAGATAAAAAGTACCTTTTTGGTCGTCCATAACATTTTTAATCTCACCTTGTATCAATAGTCGGTAATATTGAAATTCTAGCTCCATAAACGTAGATATTACAAAAAGTACCATAAAAAGGTCAAAAAGTTCATGTTCAGTCGCTCCTAACATTTTCAACCACAGCTGGAATCAATAGTTCCTTATTTTAGAATTCTAGATTCATAAACGTAGGAAACACAAAAAGTGTTATTTTGGTCGCCCATAATATTTTAAATCTCACCTCGTATAAATACTCGCTAATTTCAAAATTATAACTAAATAAACGTTATCAAATAAAAAGTACAATAACAATTTAAAAAAGTACCTTTTTGGTCGCCCATAACATTTTCAGTCTCCACCTTAATCAACTGTCCCTAATTTCAATTTTTAAACGAAGAAAATACAAAATGTCCAATAAGAAGTACCATTTTTAGGGTTAAAATGTTTAAATATCCATTTAACAAATTTTTTATAGACACGATTTAAAGTGATTATTATTACCCTTTTTACCACGTTAAAATACGAATTTTCAAAAATCCCTTATTAGTGAAGCTATACAACGATTTAAAAACCGGTTGTCGAAATTTCTTGTCTCTAGCTCTTTGTATTTGGGCTGCGCGATGATTAATCAGTCACGTTTCTGTTTCATATAGATATTGATAATATAACAGTGGATTCCCCGGCCTGTTCTGACTACAGCATTGTTGTTTACAAAATGTACACTAATTTTTATGTACTTTAGCGAAACGCGTTAATGTTTCAGAGACCTCCTCAAAGCTTTTAAAAGTTTTCCGCAATTTACAAATATGAATACCTAACTCAGGGTTAACAAATCGTACAACTATATTGCAGAGAATGTTTCTTTTTATGTTTTCTCATAAAACAAAACAGTTCGTAGTCTTTTCTTTTTCCTTTCTTAATTCAGCATAGTTTGAATAGGTCTCTTAAAAATAACCTTGTGATGAATGAGAAGAGTTACGTAGCATGTGCTGCAATTTATAATGAAAACTTTTCATCTGAAGTATTAAAATTTTTATTTAACAGACTTTAAATTAGATTTTCAACCCTGTTTTTGATGAGAAATGAGTCTGGATTTTTTCCGTAGACAATTTTCTTCCCACAAGGCGCACAAATTTTTTCTATTTCCTCGTGGTAACTCTTAATAGAAGGCATTTTAAAATAATAAAATTCCTCAATAAAAATAAAGTTCGTTCAATAACGTTTTGTGCTCGGACGTCTACTTTAGATGAATGTAATATACTCTGCAAATAAAGTAACTAGACTGTGGTTAGAACTATACCAGTTGCTTTTAACTTCAGGCTAGTTCTATATGTGCGTGTACACAAACATACACATACCCACGCACATAAATGTAAGAAAATGTTAAGTGTTAATTTGACGTCTCTCACAGCTCTTACATGTTCAAATTAAAGTTTGCAAACCTTGATCTTGTTGGTGCGAGAGGTACAGAAAATATGGGGGAGGACATAGAATGCAGGGATGGAAATCATGGTACAATTGTGCTTTTATGGTAAATTTTTTACCTTGTTGGTACCGTGGTACTACCGCGAGCTACTTGGTACAATTTAAAAATTCCAATGTCTGACTATAGGGCAACAATAATTTTGTCCATTTTCTCTTTAATTTTATTTGTGTATGTCAACTTCTCTGTTTTTGTTGCAATGCTGTTGTCAAAGCGAATTCATGTACCAGGTGGTGTCAAGTCTGCAACAACAAATTCTGCTTTATTTCAAACTTCTTACAAAAATCACCAGTTAATTTGGCACCACCTGGTACATGAAGTCGCTTTGGCTGTTGTTATATGTATTTTATTTTACTTACTAGCTAATACCCGGTGTGCTTCGCCACCCCAAATTTTAATATTTAATTCATATGGCAGGTGCCACGCCCACTATTGTTAATGCACCCATTTTTTCCATAAATGTTTATTTTAATATCAAAGTTGCTTTTGCAAAATTTTAGTACTCTAATCGATATCGTTTTCCAGATATACGAATTTTAGTATTTAATTCATATGGCAGGTGCCACGCCCACTATTGCTAATGTACCCATTTTTTACAAAAATGTTTATTTGTATGTCAAAGTTGCCCTTGCACAATTTTAGTACTCTAATCGATATCGTTTTCCAGATATACAAATTTTAGTATTTAATTCATATGTTGGTGCCACGCCCACTATTGGTAATGTACCCATTTTTTCCAAAAATGTTTATTTGGATGTCAAAGTTGCCCTTGCAAAATTTTAGTACTCTAATCGATATCGTTTTCCAGATATACGAATTTTAGTATTTAATTCATATGGTGGGTGCCACGCCCACTACTGATAATGCACCCATTTTCTCCAAAAATGTTTATTTGGATGTTAAAATTGCTTTTGCAAAATTTTAGTACTCTAATCGATATCGTTTTCCAGATATAAAAATTTTAGTATTTAATTCATATGGCAGGTGCCACGCCCACTATATCTAATGTACCCTTTTTTTCCAAAAATTTTCATTTGGGTGTCAAAGTTGCTCTTGTAGAATATTGGTACTCTAATCGATATCGTTTTCCAGATATACAAATTTTAGTATTTAATTCATATGGCAGGTGCCACGCCCACTATTGCCAATGTACCCATTTTTTCCAGAAATGTTTATTTGGATGTCAAAGTTGTTCTTGCGAAATTTTACTACTCTAATCGATTTTGTTTTCCAAGTATACGAATTTTAGTATTCAATTCATGTGGCCACGCCTACTATTCCAAGTCCGGCCATTTTTTACCCAAATGTTCGTGTGGATGTCAAAGCTTACCGTACTTAATTTGAAGACTCTACCTGCATTAACTTTCGTGATATATAATATTTAATACTTATTCTTTAATAGGGCGTGGCACCCCGCCCACTTACAATTTCAAACGAAAGTATAGCCTATAGTTCCTTCCAGACATACAGAAAGATTCTGTGAAAATTTCAAGGAAATCGGTCCAGCCGTTTAGCCGTCTATAAAGCACAAACAAACATACAAACATACAAACATACAAACACACATTGATTTTTATATATATAGATGATTCGTAAGCATGTAATACCATAGACAGACGACAGCGTTAATTTGCATTAAAAGCCTTAATTCAAATTAACTATTGAATTATCCCCATTCCAATGTGTATTAGATTTCACCTAAATGCACTAAATCAAACTGAATTTAAATTGCATTTAGCAATTTCAATATGGCAACACGGTCGGCAATCAATCAAAAAATTAAAAAATCAGAAGTCTATATATATAAAAGTGAAACTCTGTGTGTGTGTGTGTTAGCTATAGACTCTGAAACTGTAAAACCGATCGGGCTCAAACATTGGTAAGTTGTTGTACACATACCGGGGAGTGTTTATGGATGAAAAAAAGTGGGCGGGGCCACGCCCATAAAAAATTAGTTATCAGTTTTAGCTACTTGCACTTGACCGATTTTTCTGAAACTTTGCACACATATCGAGCTGTCATGACTAAATAATTTCGTGATAAGAAAAGTGGGCGGGGCCACGCCCCTAAACAAGTTTAAATTTTGAAGTACTTGCACTGGACCGATTTTTCTGAAACTTTGCACACATATTGAGCTGTCATCACTAAATAATTTCGTGATTAGAAAAGTGGGCAGTGCCACGCCCATAAAAAAAAGGTTTCATTTTGAAGTACTTGCACTGGACCGATTATTCTGAAACTTTGCACACATATTGAGCTGTTATGACTTTACAATTTCGTGATAAGAAAAGTGGGCAGGGCCACGCCCATAAAAACAATTTTAATTTTGAGGTACTTGCACTGGTCCGATTCTTCTGAAACTTTGCACACATATTGAGCTGTTATGACTTTACAATTTCGTGACTAGAAAAGTGGGCAATGCCACGCCCATAAAAAAATTATAATTTTTAGGTTTTTTCACTTCAGAATGCATTTCGATTCATTAAGGGGCGTAGCAACGCGCGCCGGGTTTGGCTAGTGTAAAATAAAAATAGATTCGATATGTTGAAATTTTTTACATATTTTTTGGAATGCTTTCCGGTTCAGGCGAAAGTTTTCCCTAATACTGGTATCGTCCATCGTAAGCACGTCACTCTCCCAAAAAGTTCTGTTACGGTCCTTTAAAAAATACAACATACCTACAAACATACATACATATGTATGTATGTACATACATATGTATGAATTATAACCTCCATGAAAAGATTCCATTAAACCTACGAATTTCCACAATTCCCTTTCTCTTATTTCAGAGTGCCCTTCTGCCATCCCAACTTGTAGGAACATGTTCAGATTTGTGATTGCTAGTGCATTTACAATTTTTAAAATTTTTACTAAATGCAGAAACAGTCGTCTGTCACAGCAAAATTTTAATGTGCATTAGTGAGATTTTAATGCAAATTAACTCTGTCGTCTGTCTATGGTATAAGGTGGACTTTTTAATAGTGAAGTACTAAAACGGTTCAATAAATTTACTCCAGAAAAAGTTATTATGGGAGAAACAAATTCAATAGTACCTCTTCTGGTGAAAATGTTTCCACACAAAAAAAAAAAAAATATTGAAGCAATAAACAATCAGTACAGAACACTTGCCGATGTCATTGAACTTATATCACACAAAGATTCAAATATTTCCTATTTTTGGTCTAAAGTATCGCAGAGGAAAAATGAATAAAATGAATTCATGTTCCCAGATGTTTCAAGAATTGTAAGAGGAATTCTGTCTATACCGCATTCCTCGACCAACGTCGAACGAGTTTTTTATTTCCAAAACTTAATTAAAACAAAGGAAAGAAATAGACTACACGTTTCTACTGTTTCAAATTTGATACAAACAAAAGATTTATTGAAGTCAACAAATTCTTGTTGATATAATTTTAAAATAATAGAAAATTTATTATTTTAAAGTATTTAATAAATCAAATTTGGTAAATAAACGATCTCTACGTATTTTTGATTGTGTACTGGATCTTTAATCACATTTTTGTTAAGTTTCTGTTTTTTTTTATTGTATACTTCTGAATTTTTATAAACATTTTTGTTTATGTTTTTATTAATAAATATTAAAAAATGGTACCGTCATTTTGTTTTCATACTTGGTACAAAATCATAAAAGCCATTTTACTTCCCTGATAGAATGTTGTTCTCGAAAATTAAAATATCTGTCTGAGCACCAAATAGCGTTTAAAAGAGAATTAAAGAAAAATTGTCAAACTAAACCTTAAACTTGTTAGCAGCATTGACAACTTTAAAATTTCAAAAAGCGCGTAATTTTCATAAAAAATCACTGATTTTAATGTGTATTTTAATATGAAAATTTACAGCTTTTTGACTCCAGATACCCTCTGGAATAATTTATTTTACTACTGGCATCGACTCTAAAGTTTTATTTCTATTTTTATACTATCTGGCCAAAACACCCATTGAATTGTAAATTATGATGCTGTCAATATAAAAATCCATATAAATATTAATCTTATCAGGGTGTCAATTACTGCTCTGTAAAATTGTAAAATGAGAAGTGTTTGCATATCAATTTCTGTTTTTTATTTTTACCTTTTTAATGCATATCCACACAAATTTTTTAAATATTCAATAGGTTTGATCAACTTGAAACTTAACTTACAAAATAAATACTCGTAACAATTTAATTTTATAAAAAGTCGTTGCTTTATGTATATTTTTGTTTTGTTTTTTTTTTTTAAGATACGAGATACGTAAGGATAATTAAAGATAATTACCATTGCGAAAATTGTTTACAAATAAAAAATCAAATTTGAAAATTAATTTAATTAATTACCAAGTAACAGTGCTATATTCGGCCGTGCCGAATTTTATATACCCTTCACAACGTGTAGTCACGCAATAACAATTGTTTGTATCATCATTCATCACACATAAAATACGTACATACATATAAAAAACATACCATCGTTAAATTATTTATTGAGTTTACGTATGTATGCTTCTAAAAAAAATTAAAAAAAAAAACATTTTTTTAAAAAATTAAAAAAAAATAATAAAAATATAAATAAAAAATTTTTTTGGCTCAACTGGAATTCGATACTACGTTTACTCTACGTTTACATTACGCCCACTATTGTTAATGCACCCATTTTTTCCATAAATGTTTATTTGAATATCAAAGTTGCTTTTACAAAATTTTAGTACTCTAATCGATATCGTTTTCCAGATATACGAATTTAAGTATTTAATTCATATGGTAGGCGCCACGCCCACTATTGATAATGCACCCATTTCTTGCCTAAATGTTCATTTGGGTGTCAAAGTTTCTCTTGCAAAATTTTACTACTCTAATCGATATCGTTTTCCAAATATACGAATTTTAGTATTTAAATCATGTGGCCACGCCTACTATTGCAAGTACGCCCATTTATCACCCAAATGTTCGTGTGGATGTCAAAGTTTACCGTACTTAATTTGAAGACTAGCTGCATTAACTTTCGTGATATATAATATTTAATACTTATTCTTTAATAGGGCGTGGCACCCCGCCCACTTACAATTTCAAACGAAAGTATAGCCTATAGTTCCTTCCAGACATACACAAAGATTCTGTGAAAATTTCAAGGAAATCGGTCCAGCCCTTTAACCGTCTTTGAAGCACAAACAAACATACAATTTTTATATATATAAATAAACTATAATTAATTTGAAATCCTTACTAGTAATTACACTGCTCAGCAGCAAAATCCTCCATTAAATAAAACTATGTGCACTATATGGATTTCAATGCGCTGAACTCAAATCCGTTGTCGGTTTTTGCCCATTAGATCGGAATTTTTATTTATGGGCGTAGCAAATTTGTTCCCCTAAATTAGTCAGGTACGGAGAAATATTTCATCCTAACTCGATAACCAGCCATCCGATTTTCAAAAATAAAACACCAAAAGATGTGTACCAAAATTGTATTTATTTTAGTTGGACAGAATTTTTTTTTTTATCGTTTGGAATTATTCAAAAATTAATGGAGAAAAAAATTGTTTTCGTGCAAAATTCGTAATATTTTTCAATTTAAAAATGAAATTAAAAAAAATATAAAGCAAATATTCATTTTTTTTTAATTTTTTCTGTGAGCTACCTTTCTTAGAAATAAAAAAAAAGCCATAAACCATTAAAATCAGTTAAAAAATGTAGATTTTATTGTCAATTTACCACATGTACCCAATATTGTTATGCAACCAGCCTTACATATGATATATGTAACATTTCGTTAGGTGAGCAGGTAATGGAACTAAAGTACAACGGTATTTTACATAGTTCTTGGAATTAATATTTATAACAGTATTTTTCAATTAGCTGTGATTTCAAATTAAGAATATTAGGATAGATTTATTGTATGTATAGAAGCTGATGGACAATAAGTGAGTCACTTTAATTTGAATATCGTGCGGTTAAAATCGGCCACAGTAAATAGATCTTATAGTGTACTTTGTTATTGTGTAAAGAATTAAAGCAATTAAAGAATCCACAAACGCTTTCAAATTACAAAATGTCAAGGATTTGTAACAAACCTCCAAATTTATTTTGTTACGTATGTGGCGATCTACCTTTAAGTACTCAACGGGAGACAATATCTTCCAAGATTAAAAATGCTTATTGCCGTTATTTTGGGTTTCCTGTCGATGATAGAGCTAAAATTGGCTGCCGGAAATATTTTGTAGTAGCTGTGGTAAGTCTTTAAGAGGTTGGTTAAAAGGAAGTCATAAGTCTTTATGAAGCCAGCGATTTGGAGTGAACCAAAAAATCATCAAAATGATTGCTACTTTTGCCATGCTAAAACACGTGGGTTTAAGAAAAAAACCAAAAATAAAGTTACATATCCAAATACTTCATGCGTCAACCGACCAGTTTTCCAGTTTACAAGTAAATTTTTACCTCCATTGCCTCCTACAGACGATAAAGAAGATGGGCTTTCTGCAGCAACTGAATACACTTACGCATGGGTGTTTCTTCGCATTCATTTGGAAGTCCAACGATTAAACCTTATTTTCCAAATTAAACTGCATGTTCGTAAATTAGGGCTCTAAAAAAACAAGTCTAAGCTTCTTGCATCCCAACTAAAAGAATGGAATTTGGTGCAAAATTACGTTAACGTCGCGTTCTTTCGAAATAGTGAACAACCTTTTTCAACCTTTTTTCAGCAGAGAGGAAGGTTTGGTATTTTGTGATAATGCTGATGAACTTTTGCGACAACTGTGTTTCAGTCATAAATCTGAGGATTGGAGGCTTTTTATTGATTCATCCAAGACAATTTTGAAAGCCGTTTTACTTCACAATGGCAACAAATTGCCATCGGTCCCACTTGCGTATGCAAGAAATATGAAAGAAAACTATTGTAGCATGAATATGATACTACAAAAAATTAAAGATTCACATTACTCATGGAACGTATGTGCAGATTTGAAAGTCGTAGCAATGTTAAATGGATTGCAAAGTGGATATACTAAGTTTTATTGCTTCTTATGTGAATGGAATAGCCGCGCAAAAGAAAAACACTACAATGTTAAAATTTGGCCGAAAAGAGTAAATTTTATTCCAGCAGAAAAAAATTTAGTAGAAGAGCCTTTAATTCAAAAAGAAAAAATTCTTCTGTCTCCTCTTCACATAAAGCTTGGCTTAATTAAAAAATTTGTCAAAGCAATGAACAAGGACGGTGAAGGCTTTCTATACATTAAGAGCAAACTTCCTAGAATAAGAGAAGATAAAGTAAAAGAAAGCATATTTGTAGGTCCACAAATACGACAGCTTATGAAGGACGAGGGGCGAGCTTAAGCTACATTTTTATTTAAACAATGTTTCCTAAATAAAAATTAATAATTATTAACAAAAATGTTGTGTTATTTTAAATAAAATAGGCTGTAAATATTTTAATTTTTTACTGTAATTTGAAGTTATCTACGGGTGACGATAGGGTGGGTGCTTATGCCAGGCGTTGCTACAAAATTACAATCTGGAAAATTTTTTTGCTTGTACTTGTTTTTGCTGTAAGAAAATAGATAGAAGTAAATAGTTGCCATTCATTGTTTCTACAAGTCGCTTTAGTGCGCCCACTCTGACGTTGTTTGCTGCATTACACATATTTGGTCAATATTGGGTACCTGCGGTAAATTGACAATAAAACCTACATTTTTTAACCGATTTTTATGGTTTATGGCTTTTTTTATTTCTAAGTAGCTCACAGAAAAAAGTTTAAAATGTTGAATATTTGCTTTGTATTTTTTTTTTAATTTCATTTTTAAGTTGAAAAATATTACGAATTTTGAACGAAAAAAATTTTTTTTCTCCATTAATTTTTTGATAATTCCAAAACGATAAGAGATTCTGTCCAACTAAAATAAATACAATTTTGTTACACATCTTCTGGTATTTTAGGGGAAAAAATTTTCCACGCCCATAAAAAAAATTCCGATCTGATGGAAAAAAACCGACAGCTGATTTGACTTTAGCGTATCAAAATCCATATAGTCCACATAGTTTTAAGTAACGGGAAGACAAAGTGCTATATTCGGCCGTGCTGAATCTGATAATCCTGCATCGTAGCTTAACCTATATTTCATGTTATACGCCATTTTTCCTTATTATTTCCGACGCCATCCTTGATTTTAAATTTTTACGTACACGCAAAGAAAAAATATGGTTGTGGTAACCATAATCGAAGAGCAACATACTATGATTGAATTGTATGATAATGTTTAAAATAATAATGGTTACCAGTTATCATTATTATGTTTAATTTAAGCATCATTCAATAAACATATATATGACTACAATTGAAATCGACAATCTTTGCTTTTTTACGGCAAATTATTGTCTTTTGCTGTAACATACACATGTTGATTGTACTCACCAATTTAATTGCAATTTTTATACTAATATTTTTTTACATTTTTTCGTTTATTTTTAAATTTTCTTTAATTTTTCAAAATTTTTGTTCCTTTTTTTGACATCTCAAACTTTTGAAATAATAAAAATTTATTCAGCAAGAAGAAGAACAATTGAAATCAAATTATTATTAAAAAAAATCATAGCTTGATTATTTTGTAATCATACTGTTGTCTCACTTATTATTTAATGATTATTTTTAATTTTTAATGCTTTTGAATATAATGTTATTTTTGTCAAATTAATTTTTTTAAATCATACTATTTTTAAATAATAACCATTTTGAAATTCTTACGAAAAGTAATCATTAAATGATACAATTCAAACAAATGCTTCATTATCGTGACAAAATATATGATGAAATGAAACAAAAATAACTATGACTTGTTTTCGACAACCAAATATTGTTTTAGAAAAAATAATATGACCGTCGTGATCATGTCCTAACCATGGTTTTTCTTTGCGTGTAGTTAACTGTATTCTATTAGGCAAGCCCTTTAATTTGATACCCATATTGATGGAGTTGAAAAAATTTGATCTTTTAATAATTTATTGTATTCTACTGGTCAAGCCCTTTCATTTGATACCAATATTGGCGGGGGGGGTTCTACAAGTTACATTTAAAAATACCAGATTTGACCCATTTACAAATTTATTGTCCGCATTTTGTAGTGGCGGCCAACATTAATTTTATTTTTTTTAAAATGCTTATATTGCGCTAGTTAAGTCCTTTCAGATGCTACCAATATTGACGCTTTCGGTTGTCTAGAAGCTGAAAAAAAATTGATTTTCGTTTCTAAATTTTTGGAATATATATTTAAAAAAAAAAAAAAATTTCCTATAACTTTACCGATTAAAGCCCGATTTATCTAAAATTATCCACTAATATCTCTCTAGGAATATTATATCTATAATTAGTAACAAAGGTACCTATAAATTATTCAATGGCTGAAAAATTTTAATTTTGGTGGTAAAAATATAGGAAAAAAACAGAGGCAATCGCGTTGATTTGCTCATATCTCAGAAAGTTAGGGGCGATTTTGCTGAATTTCAATAGCGATTCATTCCCGGATATTTCCAAAAGATTAAAATTGTAGAAATTACAAACGGAATGACAAAGCTATATATACCCTTGTGCACCACAGGTGAAGGGTATAAAAATGATATTTTGTAGAGCAGTGTTATTGATCTCATTTTTAAAACTTTTGGGTAGAATCAATGAAATTCAAAAATAAATAATTATCTAGTACAAATTAATTAAAATAATTGCTATATACAAAACAAGTAACAGTGCTATATTCGTCCGTGCCGAATCTTATATACCCTTCAAAACGTGTAGTCATGCAATAACAATTGTTTGTATCACCATTCATCTCACATAAATTACGTACATACATACATAAAAAAAACATACCATTGTAAAATTATAAATTGAGTTTACGTATGTTTGTTTCTAAAAAAATTACAAAAATAAAATAAAAAAAATATATTAAAAACAAAAAAAAATTACAAAAAAAATTTTTTTAAAAAATTTTAAAAATTTTTTTTAAAAAACGCATTATTTACAAATATCTTTCAAATGTTAAGTTTGATGTTCCGAGCAAATTTCCCAAAAATACAAATTGTGCTGCTGAAACTTCATAGAAAAAAATGTATCCCGACAAAAATTTGTAGAAAAAAATTATGTGAATTCACTTCAAAACACTGAACGTTTTCAATGATTTTGTTATTGTCCACCTTCTTAAGTAAAAACCATTCTGATGACAATTGTGACTTTCTTAACTATTCGCGTATGTTAAAAAATCATTCTTTTCACAGGAGTTCAGAAAAGTTCCATTGAAAAACTGTGTGTTTGCTATGATACTCTTCTTTAACTCCGTATCGAAACTGTGATTAGTCTGCCTTTACATCGAACAAGTTTTATTGCACAAAATATTCTTTGTTATTGTGTGCGAGAGAGAGCAGACGTTAGGTGTGTATATTAAAATAAAATTGTATGCAAAAAAACTTCTTCTGTGTAAAGGTAAACGCAATTTTAAAGAAGAAACATAAGTTCTGCAGGGAAACACAGACTTACATAGTAAGAACTTTCAAAAAACCATAAATTACTTATATACCAACTAATAGCTTAAAAGTTTAATAATTGGTTATTTTTACATTGATGCGATACTAATAAATAATTAATATTTATATCCTTCCAATTCATTCGTGGTGAGTATATATAGCTTTGTGATTCCGGTCGTAACTTCTGCAATATTCATTCCCGATCCCGTAAAGAATATATTTTCTAAAAGCTTAGGGAGTCAATTGAGCAATGTTCGTCTCTCTGTGTTTTGGTTGAAATTAAACCGATCTGTTTGTCGTATTAATCTTTTGGAAATATCCAGGAATGTATAGCTATTGAAATTCAGCATAATCGCTCTAACATAAATTTCTGATTTACGAGCAATATATGTTTCTTTTTATAAATTTTAACCAATAAAATTAACATTTTTAAATCCTTGTAAATATAATTGTTCTATACTTTGGCTACTCGTAAACAATTTTGAACAATTCGGTCAATAATTTTTTTTAGGTATGTCAGGTTACTTAAGGTCTCATACACAAATAGAAAAGATAGAAGAACAACAATAAAAGTGCTGCTGTGTTTAAACGAAAGTCGATTTTTCAACTTTTGGACAACAGATAGAAACCATATATGGGAATTTGATTGTCAAAATAAACTAAACTAAACAAAAATGAAAAGTTCATGACTAAATTTATATATAGGTCGGAAATGAATATTTAAGAAATTACAAATGGAATAACCAAACTTTACATACATATGAACCCTTGGCACCAAAAGTGATACGTATAAATATGATAAACCAAGCTCTGCATATTTAGTTAATTAAATTACTGACACTTTAAGACTATAAATCTACTACCATACTATCCGATTCGATAGCGCAGTTCTTACTATAAGTGAAGTTAATTTTTTTTATTACTAAAATTTTTCGTTACATTAATGATAACTTCTTTTCTGATTCATTCTATTAAGAGAAGTATTTTTTTCTTCGCATATAACCTGGAACCAATAGTCCCTTATTTCACAATTGTAGCTTTATAAAAGCAGAAAGTACAAAAAGTACCTTACAAAATTTACGCTTTTGATCACCCATAACATTTTCAGTCTCCCCTGGAACAGTCCCTTATTTTACAATTATAGCTTCATAAATATAGAAAATACAAACAGTGAAAGAAAAAAGTACCTGTTTGGGTTTTCCAAATAAGTGTACCAAGTGAAGTTTAAAATGTTAAAATATAAATTTAATAATAAAATGTTTTAATATACACGATTTAAAGTGAATAAATCTACTGTTTTGCATAAAAATAAATAAGTTCTAAAAAGTACCAAACTGTTTTGCCAAATCTTCCTTTCCAACCCTGTTATGAATGGGTTTAAATTTTTCTAAATTACATAATCTTTTATGGCTAGAGAAATCCCTATTAAAAATTGTATGAAAATTTTCCCAGCAATAAGGAATTATACATATTCTCCAACTTTTTTGGTACCTTTTTTGTCCCCCAAATTATTTCCAAAAATTTCACATAAATAATAATAATTGTGGCGATAATAATTATCAAATTATGTCTTATTGAGTAATGTTAGAAAAATTTAAAAAAAGTACCAAAAATAGGGAAAATTTTTACCCCTCATACATGCCAAAATCTAGTTAATATTTCTTCGCGAAATAATTAATACAATTTAAATTTTTTTTCTTAGCTTTTTGAGTTTAATAGTTACATAGGGTACCAAAAAATTATCAAATTATAGTTTTTACCCCTTAAGGGTTGAAAATTAAACAAGTAAGAGCATTATATTCGGCTCTGCCGAATCTTTTATACCCACTACCAATTTTGTGTACATTTAAAGCACAATATTTATTATTTTGTAAATCGCTATGGAATAATCTCTTTATAATAAAATATATATCACTTTCTTTGTAGAGGGTGGTTAAATTTTAAGGGCCCATGTTAAAGGTGAACCACACCTAGACTTTAAATTTGTTTTCTGCATTTCATTTGACATTTCTCAATCTCAGACTAACTCAATTTGAACAGTGGAAAGATACGCAAATGAGCAACGCGTTAAAGTTATTCAGGTTTAAAGAATTATTTTGTTGTAATAAACAGGCTCTAGGTCCAAAAAACTATTTAATTCTAATTTTAAAAAACAGACACTGAAAATTGTGCACATACATACAGACACCTTATAGCTAAATTTAAACATAAGAACGTTAAGTAAGCTTTACATTCTATCTGTGGACAGACGACAGCTTTACTAAAATGTAAGACGATATTATGAAATTAGTAGACATAAGTAATTTTAATAATACAATGTTAATGTACATATATTTATATATATATATATGTATATAAGTATGAAAAATATTTGGTAAAATAACTTTAGTTTTTGTATATTATTTTTGTGTATTTTAGCTTGTTCCTGAAGAAGAGCACCGAAGGGGCTCAAAATATTAAACAAAATTAATAAAAATATGGGGAGCAAAAACATTTTTTTTAAAATAATATTTAATAAAAAAGAAAAGATTTTTATTTAAATACTAGCTAATACCCGGTGTGCTTCGCCACCCCCATCGTAATGAAATAAAAATTTTATAGTTCAGAAATATATTTATTTTGCAAGCTCCACGCCTACTATTACTAAATCAACCATTTCTTATTCAAATACTCATATAGATGTCAAAGCTTTTCGTGCAAAATTTGGGTACTCTAACTATTATCGCTTCCCAGATATGCGAATTTTTTTATTTAATTCATATGACAGGGGCCACGCCCACTATTACTAAAGCATCAATTTCTTATCAAAATAGTCATATAGATGTCAAAGCTTCTCGTGCAAAATTTGGGTACTCTAACTATTATCGCTTCCCGAATATAGGAATTTTAGTATTAAACTGCTATGAGAGCTGCCACGCCCACTATTTCTAATGTACCCATTTTTTCAAGAAATATTTATTTGGGTGTCAAAGTTGCTCTTGCAAAATTTTAGTACTCTTATCGATATCGTTTTCCAAATATACGAAATTTAGTATTTAATTCATGTGGCCACGCCTACTTTTGAAAGTCCGCCCATTTTTTTACCCAAATGTTCGTGTGGATGTCAAAGTTTACCGTACTTAATTTGAAGACTCTAGCTGCATTAACTTTCGTGATATATAATACTTATTCTTTAATATGGCGTGGCACCCCGCCCACTTACAATTTTCTATTTGCCTGATAGTTTGTTCCATACATAATTGAATTATACAAATATTATCATTATAAAAAGAAATGATAATAATTTCCTAAATAATTTTTGTTTTATTTAAATTCATTATTGGCCCTTCAAATTTAACCACCCTTTATAACTTCGATATGCTAGTAAAATTTTTAAGTAAATTTAGTCTTTCAATGAAAGTGAACGTTATAATAGGCGTGTCAAAGTTGTTTTTGCTAATGAGTACAACTTAGAGGCTTCAATATAGTTCTTTATTATTCCAAAATCTTTATTAATAGAGAAATTATATGAATTTTAGGTAAAATTTTATATGGGATGTGGGCGTGTCACATTGATTTTCCGTTGCAACAAAGCCTCCCACCAAAAAGCAATATGTGCAAAATTTCAGAAGCGTACATCTAATTTTGTCCGTTTTATTAGGTTTTAAATTTTAAATAGACTGAAAAATACACTGCGCGGTACAAATTTTTGTACCTTTTGATCTATAACTCCTTTCCTAATACATACCTTAAGAAATTTTTGGGGAGAAATATTGTTCTGACTCGAGAAATATATATTTGAAGTTTCATGACTGTACATTAATGCTTTTGGACACAATTGCATTTTATTCGATGTTCGAAGGACACGGTTTTTTCGACCTACTCGTGCATTACGAGCTATAACTCTCTTCCTAATATTCCGATTTAAACAAACCTTGTCTTTAAGAAAGATTCTGGCAAAATTTGAGCCTTCTAGCTTTTTCGGTGCGACCTCTATCGTGCTTTCAACAGACGGACGGACATAGCTAGATCGTCATAAAATCAAACTTTGATTCAGAATATATATACTCTATGGTATCTAAAATTGATATTTCGATGTGTAACAAACTGAATGACAAAATGAATATACGCCCACCATTTGTTTGGTGGCGGGTATGAAAAAGGCCCGACACCTGTAAGCTTAATTGTTGTGTAAACTACCATAGCTTTTGAAGTTAATTTGTTACCGATTTTACCCATTTTTTCGCCCTTAAAGTACATCGAAAGATCTCTAGCTCTTTGCGTTTGGACTGTGTGATGATGATTCAGTCAGTCACTTAGCTTTTTTCTATACATACTATATATGTAGATTTGAAATATTTTTTAAAGAATGCAAAATTCCTACTTTTATACGTTTTTTTTTTGTATTTCAAAACTTTAAACTTTTTGGAAGCTCATTATAACATATGAAAATGTATATGTTTTCAAAAAACTTAAGTGTTACATGGGAGAGTAACCGAATAAACAGTGCAAAATGTGATAGAAGCGGGTGAAACTGAAAACAAAGATTGTTATATATGTATGTACGTACTTTGTTTGTCAATTTATTTATATCAATTCAAAAGTACTTAATATGTTTAAAATGTATTAATTATGATGATGCTTACATTAGTGCGCTTTGAAACTTACCCTTATTTTTGTTTAATAGTTATTAAAAACAGCTCTTTCATATACATATAGTTCAAATTTGCTATGTATAAATAAAAGTAGTTCAAACAATTTGTTTTACTTGTAAAAACTATGGGAAAATAATATAACAACAAAAAACTATTTTCAAAAAAAAACAAGAAATTTAAGACTTTTGTTTGTTTAATAAAAGATAAAGTATATTCTATTATTTTCATTAGAAATTGAATGCTTTTGTTTATAGTTTTTTTTTCTTAAAATTTAATGTTAAAATATTTTTCACGCGTTTATCTCTTTAAAAACGAACGCACACGCCACCACCGCCGATCATGTAAAAATACTAAAAATACACATCAAGTTTTTATATTCTACACATTGTTTTTTGTCTGTTTCTGTTTACCAAGAGAAAAAAAATATAAAAAAAACAAGCATAAACTTTATTTATTTGTAAATATTATTTTACATTTATATCAAATATATTTATTAATTTAATTCTTAATAACTAAATTAGTTATGGAGAACTTCTTAATAAATAGATTTTTAACTTAAAATAAGTTTAATTTAATTAAAAAAGAATATTTTTCAAAATCATACAAAGAATTGGACATAAACAAACATTAACCCTATTTTTATGCACTGAGAGAAAAATCTAATTCAAATAATTGAGTTTTATTTATTAATTCAAAAATTGTTTTACAAAATTTTTTGTTTGTATTTTTTACTAATAACAATAATAAAAATTTAAATAAACAATTACATTTGTTCCAATTATATTAGTATAAATTTGACAATCAGGAAATTAGGCTATGCTAACCTCATTTCTATTATTGACAACTGCTAGAATTGATAATCTCTTTAAACCTTCGGTACAGTAAAATAAATTCTGTTTAAAATCGCAAAATATTACCTAAAAATTAGTTTAAACAAGTAAGAATGCTTTATTCGACCGTGCCATACGCATATACACTATCCGTCATTTTGCTTAGAGCGCCATCCTGGATTTAAACTTTTTCATAGTTTACTGTATTCTACTGATCAAGCCCTTTCATTTCATACACATATTGTGGGGCCTGAAGGGGCATAGATGAAATTACTATTTTTGCCCATATTCTTCAATTTATTTCGCACACTATCTCAGATTTAAACTTTTCCAAAATTCACTGTATTTCATTGGCTAAGTCATTTCGTTTGATACTAATATTGAGGGGGTTAAAGTGAGTAAATTTTTGATTAGTAGATTTGACCCATATATTAATTAATTGTACGCCATTTTGTAGTGCCTGCCATCCTTGGTTATCAATTTTTAAGTGTCCTATATTTTGCTAGTCAAGCCCTTTCTTTTGATGCCCATGTCGTTCCTTTATGTTGTTTAAAAGCGAAAAAAAACGATTTGTCTGTAAAATTTAGGAAAAACACCGAAGCTTTTATATGTCTGTGCTTATGTCCCAGTTGGTTTTTAACCGATTTATAAGTGTTTCTTAGTATGTCCAAAAATTAATTAGAAGCTTAATACCTTGAAATATTTAAAAAAAATATATTTTTTTTAAAATTATTTTTGCCTAAATTTTTGTCGGTTAGTAATAGATTTATCTAAAAAATTTTAAGAATATCTCTAGAGGCAAATCGTACGTACCTTGAATAGTAAAAAACATCTCTATAAGTTAACGAAGTGATTTTTAACAAATCGATTTTTGTGGCAAAAATATAAAGAAAAAACACAAGCAGTCGTGTTCATTTGCTCGTATCTCAGAAAGTTATGAGGCAATCGTGCTGGATTTTAATAGCGAATCATTCCCGGATATTTGCAAAAGACTGATACCACATACAGATCTGAGTCACATGTGGGGGCCTCTAAAAGTTTTATCCAACACACGGACAGACGCACAATGCTCAATCAACTTCACTAGTCTTAAGCTTTCTGAAAATATATACTTAATGGGGTCCGCAACGAATATTGTAAAAATTTCAAACGAAATAACAAAGGTATATATACCCTTGGCACCACTGGTGAAGGGTGTAATATACGTAATAAAGAAGGTTGGCGTTAAAGTGCGCATGTCATCTTTTTCTTTCGTAATAATAAAATTAACCAGAAAGCTACTTTTGCGAAATTTCACCATCGTACATCTAATTGTATTGCTTTTTTAGCTTTTGAATTCCATTCACAAATTAAAGATAAATCGTTTTATGAGAGGTGGAATTTAAATTGGGCGTGTGACCTTCATTTCGTACTGTTATAATGCCATGGCTCAGAAAGCACCATTGTCAAAATTTTAGGATGGCTAAGCAGTTTCTGTCAGATTTATCAGCTTTTTAATTTCATTAATTCAATATTATGCTATATGTAAGAAGTGGGCGTTAATGAAGGCATGTAAAAGTGATTGAAAGATTTCTTAGATATTAAAACACAGAAAATACTGTTCTTCGAGAATCTTTTTCTATAGATAAGTTATATGTGCTTAAGAAAAAAACGTTATATAGGGGTGGGCGTTTTACTTTTATTTTCCGTTATTCCAAAGAAAAATTGATGAACAGACTCTATTTGAGAAATTTCATCTTCGTTTCACTTTGATAGAAAGTGCTGCCAAATTTATGTAGGATATTGCCATATGAAATTTGCTACATATATCCTTCTATTCAATGTCATTGTTATGCCAGATAATTCTGTATACAAACCCACTTTAAGGCCTATCTCCCACATAACGGTTTATCTTATGTTCATACTATATATATATTTAATTTATTAGCAGAAACTATATTGACACGCCTACTTTAACGCCCACTTTCATTGAAAGACTAAATTTACGAAAACATTTTACTAGCATATCGAAGTTATACAAAGAAAGTGATACATATTTTAGTATTAAGAGAATATTCCATAGCGATTACTGTTATTAACATAATCATAAAATCTGTGCTATAAAACTACACAAAATTGGTGGTGGGACTCGGCACAGCCAAATATATTGCTCTTACTTGTTATACCCTTCACACACTAAAAAAGGGTATATATAGCTTTGTCATACCGTGTAAAATTTCTACAATTTTCATTTCCGACCCCATAGAGTATATATTTTCTGAAAGGTTGTAAATAGGGGAGTCGAATAAGCTCTGTTAGTCTGTCCGTGTGTATGTTGAAAACAACTTTTTTAAGACCCCCGACATCGCCTGGACCTGCTTTAAATATTAAAGTATTGGAAATATTCGAAATTATATCGGTATTAAAAATCAGAAAATCGGTACATAAGCAACTGACAGATGAGGAAAAAACCGCGACCACCTCGTTTCTTTCACAGTTACAACAACAACTTACATACAAGCGTGATATACTGGTTAGAGTGGACGTGGCGTGGAATCCCAGCTGAGCCAAGATAATTTTATTTTTATGATTATTTATTTTTTAACATTTTTTTTCCATTTTCTATATTTTCTATATTTTTTATACTTTTATTACATTTTTTTTTATTTTTTCATTTCATTCCATTTAAATTTTTTTAAACATACATACGGAAATGTATAATTTTACAATGGGATGTTTTTATATACGTATGTATGTTTTAATAATATGTTAATATGTATGTACGTATTTTATATGAAATGAATAGTGATACAAACTTTTGTTACTGCATGACTACATGTTGTGAAGGGTATATAAGATTCGACACGGCCGAATATAGCACTCTTACTTGTTTTTTTTTAATAAAATCAATGCTGAAATATGATTTTTAATTTAATTATCCGTAAGAATTTTTTTTACATAGAAAAATAAATTTAAAAAAAATTTTATTCAAAAAGGTAAAAAAAACTAAAAAATATAAGTTTAAATGAGTAATTATTCCCTTTACCTGCGGTGCCAAAGAGTATACAAGCCGTAGTCTCAAAAATTACTGCTAAGAAAAACTGATAAATCAATTTAAAACCAAATGTAAAAACAAATCGTTTTTTCAGCGTTTAAGCAATATAGAGCAATGATATATCAAACAAAAGGGCTTGACTAGCACAGGATAGAACACCGGCCGGCACTACAAACTAGCGTACATTTAATAAATATATGGGTCAAATCTCAATCAAATCAAAAATATACCCACTTCAACTCCCTCAGTATTGGAATCAAACGAAAGGACTTAGCCAGTGGGATACAGTAAATAAAAGAAAAGATAAAATCCACGATGGCGTCCGAAATAAAATGGCAGATTAATGGGTCAAAAATAGTAATTACGGCTATGCCCCATCAACCCCAACAATATGAGGGCTTGATCAGTAGAAAGCAGTAAACTATGAAAAAGTTAAAATCCACTATGGCGGATAGTTTTTTTTTAAGCCCATCAATTTGCGTAGAATACAAGTGGTCTCTATACCTACGTACATGATGGTGAAGGGTCTTATTGATTTTTTTTCGGCACAGCCGAATATAGCATTCCTATTGGACTTTAATTCATAATAATCTGTATATAGTAAAATATTTTGCTAGAATTAAGCTCTCTCAATATCTCAACATCTTAGTTGAACTATAACAAGCATGTTTTATGCCCACCTCTAAGATATGGCACGATGTACTAAAAATATAAGAGCTCATAAAACCGCCAAAAATAGATACACGAAGCTAATATTTTGTTTGTCTGTTTTTGTAAAACAAAAAAAATAATATGTCATGCACACTTTATTACCCTCCTCCAGTATAGGGTTCAAGTGCCTACATTAAATAAAAAATAATAATTTCTAACTACCTCTAGCTACCAAGTCGTAGTCTTTAGTATCCGTTAAAATGCAAAACTATGGTTAAAAGTATATAGTATCATTCCTATTGTAGAAATACTTAAGGTTCCATTTTTAAGCTAAATATAAGAAAAGTAATTTTATGGGGAATCGAACTTAATTAATAACTAATACATAGAATTTCGAAATTAGTGACTATTGATACAAGGCGAGACTGAAAATGTTATGGGCTACCAAAAAGGTTTTATTTAATTTTTATGGTACTTTTTGTACGTTTATAAAGGTAGAATTGTAAAATAAAGGAATATTTATTCCAGGTGAGACTAAAAATTTTTTTGGCCGACCAAAAAGGTACTTTTTTGAATATTTATGATACAAATGTAAATGGACAAAATGTAATTTTTATTATTTTTATAGTCATTTTTGCATTTTGTGAATTTAAAATATAATCCCACAGGTTGTCGCAAAAGTCCATCAGCATTATCACAAAATACCAAACCTTCCTATCTGCTGAAATAACTCAAAAAATGTTGTTCTCTGTTTCGAAAGTACGAGACGTTAACGTCCTTTTGCACCAAATTCCATTTTTTTAATTGGGATGCAAGAAGCTCAGACTTGTTTTTTGAGAACTAAGTAAATAGATAGAAGTAAATAGTTGCCATTCATTGTTGCTACAAGGCGCTTTAATGCGCCCACTCTGACGTTGTTTGCTGCATTACACATATTTGGTCAATATTGGGTACCAGCGGTAAATTGACAATAAAATCTAAATTTTTTAACCGATTTTTATGGTTTATGACCTTTTTTTATTTTTAAGATAAGTAGCTCTCAGAAAAAAGTGAATAATGTTGAATATTTGGTTAATTTTTTTTATAATTCCATTTTTAAATTGAAAGATATTACGAATTTTGCACGAAAAAATTTTTTTCCCATTAATTTCTATATAATTCCAAAACGATAATAGAAAGAGAAAATTGTATTCGACTAAAATAAATACAATCTTGTAACACATCATCTAGTGTTTTACTTTTGAAAATCGGATGACTGGTTCTCGAGTTAGGATTAAATATATCTCCGTACCTGACTAATTTACGGGGAACATCTGATGGAAAAAAACCGACACCGGATTTGAGTTCAACGCATCAAAATCCATAAAGTCCACATAGTTTTATTTATTGGAGGATTATCCTGCTGAGCAGTGTAATTTTTTAAAAATAAACAAGAAAATACTTACTCTGCCATTGCAGGCAAATGTTTGCATACAAAATAAAAATGATGCGCGATTTTGACAGCTGATAAATTAAAAAATTAAAATTAATTATTAAAATGAGTTGCCAATATATAAGGAACATTGGACGTTGCAAGAAAGTTTACATATGTGTTTACGAAGTGTATGCATTGTAAATATGCATTGCAACTTGCGTTTAGGAAGTCGGCCTACTTTTTTGAATGTTTATGGAACTTTTTGTATGTTCTACGTTTTTGAAGCTGAAATTGTAAAACTAAAAATAATATTGATTCAATTTGAGAATGAAAATGATATTGCCGACACAAAAGATGCCCTTTCGCATTTTTATTGTAATTCTTGTGTTTGCGAACATAGATTCTTAAAATTAGTGTTAATTGATTCGAGGTCCAACTCCTAATATTTTGGACGACCAAAAAAATAAAAAAGAATCCTGAATGTAGGTAATAATAACCCAAGTTAAAGTTGTTAGTGAAGGACAAAATGTTATTTTATTATTTTAAGGGTAATTTTTGTTAATTCTTAATTTCTGAATTTAAATTTTTGAAACTCAGTAGCATTGATCCTGGTTTTAGATAGAAAATACATGCCCGATATATATTTAGGTTAGGTTTGATCCTGCAGCCGCCCGAAGGCATAGCTCACTTGGGTCCTCCGAGGGTGCCGTTGTGATACCGTAGGCACCATCGCCCATTCGTCTATGTCCTCTGGCCGTCGTTTTTCAGCCATCCTGTCCTGTTTACGAAGGTGTGGATCTTTCCCAGATCAACTGCGGAAAGACAAGTTTTACTCACAAGTATTTGCTGACCTAGAATCCGGTGTCTCAGGTCTCCGAATGCAGGACAATTACAGAGAAGATTTTCAGTTGTCTCCTCCTCTTCCCGTTATCGCAACTTCTGCAGAAGTCGTTGTAAGGCATACTCAGCCTTTTCGCATGTGTACCTATAGGCCAGTGTCCGGTAATGACCGCTATGAGGTTCCTAAGGTGGATTCGGGGCATATTCACTGCATATTGCGTCCTATGCACATCCATGTCAGGCCAGATTTTTCTGGTTTCCAAACAAGTGGGTTCTCTCACCCATCTTTCCTTGGCATCCAAATAGAATTGATGCGAGATTAGCTGCTTACCCTTCGATAAGGGAATACCCAAAGCACAACTGGATTCAACCGAATCTAAGGTAGTACCGGCTTTTGCAAGTGCATCAGCTCTATTATTACAATCAATATCCCCATGTCCTGGAACCCACACAAGGGTAACCGTCAAATGTCTCGGTATCTCCTCAAGAGACACCCGGCATTCCTGGGCAATTTTCGATGTGCTGTACACACTCTCCAGGGACCTTATATCCCTGCCAGATATTTCATTATACTGAATCTGTTTCGCGGCTGTCTTAATAGCCATTAATTCGGCCTGTATCGCGCTACACTAATCCAGTAGCCTAAGGGACAATTCCAAACCCAACTGGATCGAAAAGATACCACATCCAGTTCCAGCATGTGATTTCGATCTGTCAGTAAATATCTGGATGGCATTCTTCGGAGGTCGGAGGCCGTTGTCGTATTCAGATCTATCTGGTATATTCGTCACGAAACCCGGATCGAATACTGGTTAGGTACCTTGTAATCAATAGAAGAGCAATATTGATCATACCCAAAATTCTTGCATGTCCATAATTCACATACCTCCATATCCTTGTGGCATTCAGCATCAGTGCGGTATCCGCAGCCATCTGCTTAGCCAGGATGTCTGGTGGTAACCAGTTCAAAATAGTGAACAGTGCCTTAGATGGTGTGGTCCTAAGAGCACCTGTTATCATAATCGCAGCCATTCTCATAATACGTTCGAATCTGTCCTGGTGAATTCTCTTCTCCAGCGCTACCCACTAGACTGCCGCTCCATAGTAAAGAATTGGTCTGACGACAGAATTGTATAGCCTGTATAAGTTCCTGGGGTTAATACCCCAATTAAGGCCAATTACCCTCTTGCAGCAGTATAATACAGTTGCCGCCTTAGTGGTCCTAGACTTTGTGTTCAGGTTCCAGTTTAGTTTGCTGTCCAATACGAGACCCAAATATTTGGCATTATCGGATAGCGCTAGTGCCACTCCATCTATCCTAGGCGTGGCAAAGGTCGGTATTTTGTACCTCCTTGTGAACAATACCAGTTCCGTTTTGGCAGGATTGACTCCCAACCCACATCCCTGGCATCATCTAAGTATTAACGTTAGCGCAGATTCCAAGAGCTCCGAGAGCAGTCCAGGATCTTTGCCCGTAGCTGCCACAGCCACATCATCCGCATAAGCAACAGTCATGCAGGATGTATTCTCCATGGTCCTAAGAAGGACATTAACGTTAATGTTCCATAGTAGTGGAGAAATTACGCCACCTTGCGGTGTGCTATTTACAGCCACCTTGGAGATGCTAGAGGCACCCAAAGTTGACTCTATGCGCCTATGTTTCAGTAGTTTTCCTACAAAACCGGTGACCGCAGGATCTATGTCCAGTTGCCTCAGAGCGTTCAGAACCGAATCCGGTTTGACATTGTTGAAGGCGCCCTCAATATCAAGGAATGCGACCAAGGTGTAGTCCCTGTAGTTCAGAAATTTTTCAATATGGCCAACCAGCGCGTGTAGCGCCGTTTCCATAGATTTGCCCTTCGTATAGGCATGCTGTGCCCCCGACAGAGCCTTTGGTCCTAGAGACGATCTGATATAAACATCAATAATCCTCTCCAGAGTCTTAAGCAGGAAGGAGGAGAGACTTATTGGCCTGAAGTCTCCGGCCCTTGTATGCGAGGCCTTACTTCCCTTGGGTATGAAAATAATCTTATAGGATGTCCACCTCGATGGGACATGGGATAAATGCAAGCATGCCTTGAATATCACCAGAAGCCATGGCATTAAAATATCGATGTTATCCTGTAGATCCGCTGGAATTATGCCATCAGGAGCTGAAGACTTGAAGGGATGGAAACTTCCAACTGCCCATCTTATGCGATGCTCAGTAATCGGTAGATTCGATATGTCATATGCATCCGTGTGGTCAACAGCAGGAGGAGAGTCCTGCTCTAGACAGCCTGGGAAATGTGTCTCCATGAGAACCTCCAGCGTTTCCTTGCTACTGGTGGTCCAAAAACCATCCACCCTCTGTATGCATGATGGTATTGTTGGATTCGAAGATAAAATCTTTCGTAGCCAAGTTGTCTCCGAAGAATTTTCCACCTCACTGCAGGATTGCCTCTTGGCTCTTCTGATAAGGTTTTTAACCCATTTAGCGAGGATTTATATGTGGCCCAATATCCCCTTCTTTTATCCTCATTGAATAGTTTCCTGTATTCTTTGCGCTTTTCCGCAATTTCAGCATTCCACCAAGCGGGCTTGGCCTTACCTTTCCTAGTAGTTCTCCTACAGGAGTTATCGGTTGCCTCAGTCATTACGTTACTCAAGAACTCAGTTACGGAGTCCAGAGTGGACTTATCGTCAATGGAGTCTGGACATGAAGAGAGCTTTCTATTCAGCACCTCAGCATAAACAGACCAATTTGTCTTTCTTCTTTTTAAGAAATGACGCTCAGAATCTAATTCAAAAAATAAATCGAAGTCTATATATAGATGATCGGAAAAAGAGCAGTCGTTTGACACCTTCCAATTTCCTATCAAATTCAAATACCTATCGCTAATAAGAGTAACATCCAAAACCTCCCTTCTGTTAGTAACTACAAAGGTGGGTTCATTACCCCTATTAACTACTGTTAGTCCATTTTCAATTATAAATTCGAGGAGTGAGTCGCCGCTTTGGTTGGTATCCGAGCTACCCAACACGGTATGGTGCGCGTTGGCATCCGCGCAAATTATGAGAGGGATGTTCCTTTTGTTCCCGTAAGACATCGCCTTCCTAGTGATGAAGTTAGGTGGGTCCCCTCCATGATCGTGCGCTATATAACAGCTCATTAGCCAGACTATTCGCCTCTTGTTCTCGATGGCTATAGTACAGGTGTCCTTATCACTGAAGTCGGATAGAACAAAAGCTTAAAGATTGTTTTTGGCCATAATGCAAGATATGGTCTTACCTGGTCCGGCTGCATACAGAATGTAGTAGCCATCCTTGTTTAGCCCGCAAACCCTGTCTTTGTACAACAATGGTTCTTGAACACATATAAGATCCTCCGTGCCTGAAAACCATCGGAGGAGTAGGGCAGCTGACGCCGCTTTTGAGTGGTGAAGGTTAATCTGAGTAACCTTCAATGTAGCTGGTCGCTGTGGACGACTGTGACATCGGCGTCCTCTGAACCGTCGTCAGATTCTAGTAGGGCATCTTCATCTTCTGCCACATCCATCTTACCAAAGAATTCCCCCACTAGTCCTGAGACCGATTGGGTGTCATCAATGTCCGAAGAAACAGCAGATTCATCGTCACAGCTCACGGAGGGATCCTTAGAAGAGTCCTTACTCTCCGGAGCTTAAGGCTTCTCCTTGTCGTCACCCTTATAGACCCGGATAAAGATAGTACCAAAACCATAGTATATCTTTCCCTGAGTCTTCCGAAGTGGAGATAGGGAGTCACTGTTTATAATAACAGTGGCCTTCCTGGAGCCTTCTAAAGCTTCAGTAATCTTGGCTATCTTCCAGTCCTTTGTGGGTAGCTGAGGATTACTGACCTGCATAATCTCCAGAATCTACTTTGGGTCGGATGGCACTGCGGGAATCTTGGCAATAGATCTCGGCCTTTGTGGAACATCGGCGAGAAGTATTGCCTCGAGCTTCGCGCCAGACCATACTTCCCCGAGGGACTCTATGGCGGCTTTGTACAGCTGCGCTGAACGCTCGTCTGTACAGGCGATCAGTTTGATGTGGCCTTTAGCGCACTAGTAGTCGGCTAGTGGAGCCTGGCGCTTCCACTAGTCAAGGTTTCAGTAGCCAACAAGTTACTGCAGCCTGATACCGACACTGGAGTAGTTGGGTCTCCGGAGATTATGAAGCCCTTTACCGGATACGCAGGGCATGATTCTTTCTTCGACATTACGGACGAGTTGGTTTTTTGCATTTTATGCCTACTGCAAGGCTTACTAAAACTACCGCCCCACTGGAGGCAGACGCAGACCAACAGCTGCTCACTCTGAGAACAGACGCTGGTGGATTTATGGTTGCGGACCGACGATTTAATAAAGCGGACGCAATTCTCAACATCCTGTGTGAAGAAGGGGTTGAGAAGTAACCTGCCAGCCGCCCCAACTATGAGAAACAGACGCTGGTAGGCAGGGGGTGGGTAGTTCTTCGTTAGTGTAGTTTACACTTAAGCCCTCGCATCGCGACAAGATGACTACCCCTTCGCGAGGGCCGATATATCCTTACTCTACTTCTTATTTTTCTAAATAAATTGATCCAAAAATATTCAATAATTAAAATAGAACTTGAGCGTTCAATAAATAGTAAGTACTGCGCTGTCGAAGTAGCGGGTTATATGCTAGTATTTTTATATATGGAGTTTGAATTTTGGAGACGCAGAGTATAAACTGCATATTGCACAACCTTATACTGTTTTAAAAATAAAATGACGCAAATGTCGATAAATAATAGTGTGAACGATGTAGATTTTGAGCAAAATTTAAATTCAAATCTACTAGATTTCGCGCAGGGATGAATCTATAAATATAAAAGTGAAACTCTGTGTGTGTGTGTGTATGTGATAGCTATAGACTCCGAAACTGCAAAACTGATTGGACTTTGGCAAGTTGTTGTACACATTCCAGGAAGTATTTATGGGTGGCAAAAAGTGGGCGAGGCCACGCCCATAAAAAATTAATTATCATTTTTAGCTACTTGCACTTAACCGATTTCTCTGAAACTTTGTACACATATTGAGCTGTCATGCTTATATAATTTCGTGATTAGAAAAAAGGACAGGGCCACGCCCATAAAAAAAAGAGTTATAATTTTGAGGTACTTGCACTTGACCGATTTTTGCAAAACTTTGCACACATATTGAGCTATCATGACTTTACAATTTCGTGATTCGAAAAGTGGGCAGTGCCACGCCCATAAAAAAAATTATTATTTTCAGCTACTTGAACTTCACCGAATTTTCTGAAACTTTGCACACACATATTCAGCTCTCATGATTATACAATTTCGAAATTAGAAAAGTGGGCAGTGCCACGCCCATAAGAAATAAGTTATCATTTTAAGCTACTTGCACTAAATCGATTTTTCTAAAACTTTGCACACACATGTTGAGCTGCCATGACTATATAATTTCGTAATTTCGTATGTTAATCCGATTCTCATTGTCAGGGAGACATTCCGCTTAGGAATGCAAATAGAATAATTAGAATTATAAATTATTTTTAATAATGCATGATGTTAATTGTGAGCCGTACATCAACGTAAAGTTTTTTGCCCAACTTTAAATCAAGATTAATAGGAACAAAGCTACGCGTGTTTGCTGTTATTCTGCATTCTCATGCGTAACGTCACTTCTTGGGCTTGGGAACAGGGAATTCCCGCCCGGGAATGAACCACTTAGTATTCCCGGGAAAATTTTGCTATTATTCCGGGAAATAAAAAATATGTAGTAGGAAATATATTTAATTTTATTTTTAATTTCTTATCTGTTTTGGTAAATTTAAATAATATTTGAATAAAGAGTAAGGTTTTTAATTTGTTAGCGTTTTTTGTTTGTTAAGTATTTACAACTTTACTCAAATACGACTATGTAAAAAAAAAAAACATCGTCGGTCAAAAATATTTCACGCCAAAGTTAACGGCTTTCTGGAATTATTTTTTATAAGTGCTTATAAATTTCAAGTGAATTAAATATATACATACATAAGTAAATGTTTTCTTGTATATAAATGTTTTTTTAATAACAACCGTAAAACGAGCAGTAGTTTCCGTGGTTCATTTTAATAAATATAATCGTATGTACAAATTTTTCTTAAAAGTGGTCACAGAATTTGCAAGACAACGCAGCACAATGTAATATTTTCCCGAAAAGGTCAATGTTCAAGGGCGGAAGTACCAGTGGTCTCATATGGCACCTTCTTTTGGTTCACAAAATAAAATTAAAAAACGATTCTTCAACACCTGCACCAAATAAAAAAAATAATACCACCATTAAAAGTTTTTTAGACACCCAAACATTACCAGAAATTGTTTCAAAATTAGCAGCAGTCGATGGAATATCTATTCGAACAATTACACAAAGTTCTTTTATGCGTCAAAGTTTTTTCAGTAAAAATATGACGTTATCAAAATATGAAACTGATGCTAAAAACATTGTAATAAAATATTACAACGCCGTTAAAAATACGATGGTAAAACAATATCGAGTCAAATTTTCGACAATTTGAGGTTTGCTATTGTATTAGGCGAGTGGAGTAGTGTTGTCCTAAAAAGATATTTAAATATCTGTTTACATGGCAATAATTATTTTTATAATTTGGGTTTAGTTTATATTTCCGGAAGATGTAATGCTGACACAATAAGGACTCTAATGGAAAATAACTACTATTGAATTATTAACCAAATCGTCATCTTAAAGTTAACAACTATTATTTATTTTAAAAGAAATATTATTTACGGGAATTCCCGGGAAGACGATTTTTTAATTCCCGTTTCCCGGGAAATCCCAAACCCTAGTCACATGATTGATATTACATGTAAATTGTAAAAAAGTGAATAAAATGTTAAAATATATAATTAATTAATAAGAAAAATTATTATTAATAATAAAAAATATTAAATTACAGACAAATAAATAAATTTTAAATAAAAATTACTTTTTTGCTTATCTTAAAAACTATATATTTTGTTTGAACTTTTCTATATATTAAATTTTAATGGGAATCATTTTTATTTTGGCTTATGTTCATTTATTCTATTGTATAATTTTATAGTTCAAAGTAAATTAAATTGCAATCAAATTTTAAGAATATTTAAAACAATTTTTGTTCGATATTAGCCGAGTGAAATGCATTTTCGAAGCAATATCTCGAAAACTAGAACCAATCTGGAACAACGGAACCCGGATTCGAATTCAGCGCCCTAAATAGCTTTAGGAATAACATGTAGTTGCTCAGCTCCAAAACCGTTTATACTTGTGTAATTTTTGGCTTTTAGGCGATAGCGGATATCTGTTGCAGGTAAAGTATTTAATATCCAACACAAATACACATTTTGTCGAAATATGGAGCAATTATTCTAAATTAAAAAAAGAAATAGTGCTATATTTGGCCGTGCCAAATCTGATATTACCCTTCACCATTATGTACATAGGTATAGTCCCGCATAGTAGCTTAACCTATATTTCATGTGATACGCCATTTTTCCTTATTATTTCCGACGCCATCCTTGATTTTGAATTTTTACGTAGTTAACTGTATTCTATTAGGCAAGCCCTTTAATTTGATACCCATTTGATCCGTTTTAGACGCCATCTTGGATTTTACATTTGTTAATAATTTACTGTATTCAACTGGTCAAGCCTTTTCATTTGATACCAGTATTGAGGGGATTTTAGAAGTTACATTTTAAAATACCAGATTTGACCAATTTTTAAATTTACTGTCTGCCATTTTGTAGTGGCGGCCACCATGAATCTTAATTTCTTTAAAAGAGCTTATATTGCGCTAGCCAAGTCCTGTCATATGATACCAATATTGACTCTCTCAATTGTCTAGAAGCTGAAAAAAATTGATTTTCGTTTGTAAATTTTTGGAATATATATATTTAAAAAAAAAAATAATCTAAATTTTAGGCTATAAGTTGAATGCGATAATGACAGAATATCAAGAAAAAGTTATCATTCGATACTAGCTAAGTGGAATCAAAGAATATAAATCACTAGCCAAACCCGGCGCGCGTTGCTACGCCCCTTAATGAATCGAAATGCATTCTAAATTTTAATTGAATATCAAGTGCAAAAACCTAAAAATTATAATTTTTTTTATGGGCGTGGCATTGCCCACTTTTCTAATCACGAAATTGTAAAGTCATAACAGCTCAATATGTGTGCAAAGTTTCAGAAATATCGGATCAGTGCAAGTTCCTAAATATTATAATTGCTTTTATGGGCGTGGCCCTGCCCACTTTTCTGATCACGAAATTATTTAGCCATGACAGTTCAATAAGTGTGCAAAGTTTCAGAAAAATCGGTCCAGTGTAAGTACCTCAAAATGATACCTTTTCTTATGGGCGTGGCACTGCCCACTTTTCTAATTGCGAAACTGTATAGTCATGACAACTCAATATGTGTGCAAAGTTTCAGAAAAATCGGTCCAGTGAAAGTACCTCAAAATGATACCTTTTTTTAATGGGCGTGGCACTGCCCACTTTTCGAATGACGAAAGTGTAAAGTCATGAAAGCTCAGTATGTTTGCAAAGTTTCAGAAAATTCGGTCCAGTGCAAGTAGCTAAAACTGATAACTAATTTTTTATGGGCGCGGCCCCGCCCACTTTTTTTACCCATAAACACTTCCTGGTATGTGTACAACAACTTACTAAAGTTTGAGCCCGATCGGTTTTACAGTTTCGGAGTCTATAGCTAACACACACACACAGAGTTTCACTTTTATATATATAGATATAGAATGCGCATGAAGGCCCAAATTGAAATATTTTTTAAAAAAGTTTTTGACGCGGTCGGTAAGGCAAAAGGGAAAGAAGCAAACGTAAAGAGCATAACAATGTTTCGCTCTCATACGTAATTGCGTGCGTTTGTAAATACTTCAGTTTGTATGTATGTATGTTTGTTTATGTTTCGATATTTTCATTTCTTGTACAAATTCTTGTCAGTCAGACAGTCAGTCAGACGTTTAACTACGTACGCGTGTATGTATGTTGTTTATGCATTTATGTATGTATGGATGTGTTAATGTTCTTCAAACAATGATATGAGAAAATATAAATTTACATTTATAAAAGACTAGCCAATCCCGGCGCGCGTTGCTACGCCCCTTCATGAATTTTAATAGCATTCTAAATTTTAATCGAATATCAAGTGCAAGGCTAAAAACTATAACTTTTTCTATATGAGCGTGGCACTGCCCACTTTTCTAATTGCGAAACTGTATAGTCATGACAGTTCAATAAGTGTGCAAAGTTTCAGAAAAATCGGTCCAGTGCAAGTACCTCAAAATTAAAACTTTTTTATGGGCGTGGCCCCGCCCTCTTTTTTTATTACGAAATTATTTAGTCATGACAGCTCGATATGTGTGCAAAGTTTCAGAAAAATCGGTCAAGTGCAAGTAGCTAAAACTGATAACTAATTTTTATGGGCGTGGCTCCGCCCACTTTTTTTCACCCATAAACACTCCCTGGTATGTGTACAACAACTTGCCAAAGTTTGAGTCCGATCGGTTTTACAGTTTCGGAGTCTATAGCTAACACACACACACACACACAGAGTTTCACTTTTATATATATAGAAGAGGTCAAATAAATTCAAATAAATGTGAGCAAACATTATGTTGAAAACAAATACGCTCGACTGTGTTACAGTAGCAAAAGTATATATATACTGTTGTTGTACGAATGAGATTGCATCAGTTGTGATCGAATTTTAGTTGCCCTTCTTTGCAAAAATTTTAGTGTACGTGTAAATTTTAATTGATTTGAGATATGTAATTTTAATACAATGAAATTTATTATAGGTGAAAATATTTTTTTAAGCATTTTAATTTCACTTGAGGTATTTGAAATAAATAAAACTTTATATATAAAATGCGAATAAAACTAGAGTTGAGAATTATGTATTATTTTTTTAGAACAAACAGAATGTTGAAAAGTTTATTCATTTCAAAATAAATTAAATAATAATATTGGAAAAGTAATAAGTTGTTTTTTTATAAAACAATTGAAATAAAAACAAACTATGTATGTATTCATGTTAAGAATAAATAATTTTTTATGTTTTTCCCACTTCATTAATTTCTGCCATCAAAAAGTGTTCAATAAGGATGTGAACCACCCTTGTGTAATTAACAAAATTATTATACTTTAATAAATTACATCATTCGTTTGTTAAATTTTTTATTTTTTTTTTCCTTGGAACTTCCTTTTTCTATAGACCAAGAGCAATGCTTTCGGAGGAGTACTAATAGTATAAAGTCCAAAACTTCTATTCTGTGTTGAGAACAAGCGTCGGCAAACCACTTCGGAGTCAAGCGTTTACAGGACTCAATATTAAAGGATTTTATACCAATTTTTTGGGCTCAGATTTAAAAATCTTATCAAATATTAAAATATGTCTTTTACTAGCATCCATTAGTTTTTCTGATGGAGCAGCTAAGCTTCCAAAATCTGTAAGCGACTGATAATTTTTAAAGTGTATAAAAAGCTCGCTTGGTGCTGTTAGAACTTCATCCGTCTTTCCCAATTCGTCACAACATTTTTGGCATTGTAATTTTGGAATGACTTTAAATGCTACATATCCAACAAAGTATCTCATAGCAACTACTTTAAAATTTATAGCTGCAGAATTTTCAGAAACACCACATTTTCTAAATATTTCAAAAAAAATTTAATAAATTTATATGCTTCACTCTTAAGCTGAATTGCAGATCTGTAGCAGTTATCACCATAAAGAGAGCCACTATTAAGACAATCGAAAATCTTGTAAATTTTTTCCACAAACTGAGCTGTTGATAAGGCCAATTTGGTGGAATTTATTTCAAATTTTGTGGTTTCGAAAATAGTTCTGCTGAAAATTTGTGTTGCAAATTTTACAAGCATTTTTTCAAAACAGTTAGGGTAAATGTGTTTGGGCACATTTTTGTTTTTGCACTTGCTTCCATTTCATACAATTCCTTAATTACTTGAAAACTTACCGTTCCATCCGGTGATTTTATGTCACACTTTAACCAGCCATTCCGCAAAGACTTGATGAAATGGGGGAAATCGTACATGCAAAAAACTTTCTGATCATTAGTTTCAAGAAACGGCTTTTCCACAGATACTCTAAGGTTGGAGAAACATTTTCTGTTGGTCGAGCCTTGATCACATACAAGGGCACGAACGTTTATACC
The DNA here is from genome assembly GCA_941918925.1 of Phyto melanocephala. Taxonomy (NCBI): domain Eukaryota; kingdom Metazoa; phylum Arthropoda; class Insecta; order Diptera; family Rhinophoridae; genus Phyto; species Phyto melanocephala. The sequence continues at coordinate 16,036,171 of OW799238.1, forward strand.
CATGCTTTTTAAAATATTATAAGCCTTTGTAGGAAATAAAGTAATTAAGAATGATTGAAAAATTAGAAAACATAGATTTAATCATAAAAACACATACATGAGTGGCAATTCTATTAGTCCTTTCAAATCCAGTTGTTTCAAATCCATCAGCTAAATCTAGACTTCTACTATACCTCAACTCTTTTTTTATGCTCATTTCATCCATTACTAAAACCATATGCTTAGCACATCTGTCATCCAACTGGGGGCATTTTTCCCTCACGAATTCAAAAGCATTATTTTTTAAGCCGGGCTGAAGAAATTTAATCGGCGCCCACCGATTCAAGGTGGAAATGTGAGGAAGACTCAAATTTAATTTGTCCCTTAGAAATAAGTATGTGGATTGAGATTTGTAAAATATGTTCTGAGCTAAATATTTTACATTTTCAGAATGTTCCTTTGGCCGAGAGCTCAACAAAAGCTTACAAAAAATTTTGCTTTCTGCGCTTATATTTTGTAAACAATCAATCGATTCAATAAGAGACTTTTTTATATTTTTACGATTTAACTTTTTAGTATTTTGTGTGGGTCGCTTTGATTTTAAAATTTTTTGTTTTTTTTTTTGTATTTTTCGAGGAGATTACTATATTTGTTCCGGTAGTGATCTGCAAGTAAAGTTTGATTTTCGCAATTTGAGGCTTCGATATTTTCACAATCTAAATTTTTTGGGGGGAACCTGAACTCTGCGTTAAAATCTTCCAATTCTTCCTCCATTTCATTAATATCTACAGTTGGATGGCGACAGCTTTTACTTTTTCCCCCTAACGTATGAACTTGAAAAATGATTTTCACATATATAAAGATTTTTATTAAAATTCTTCTCAGGAATTCGACATTTCTCTCGCCAAATGTGACCTAGTATCATATCCGGCGAAGGAAATTTAAAAATTTTTAAGCCCTTAAAATGTCTTCTCGACTTTTGGCATTTTTTTACGCAGCATTTTATTCCCGATGGCGATTTATTTTTCTTTTTTGTACTCGAATTCATAGTAGAGTTTTTATTTATTGCGTTGTTTTTAGTTTTTTTTTATATACTTTTATTATAATTTCTAGACACACAGTACGTAATATTTCACTGCAGCTTTGAAACTGAAATGTGTTATGAAATGCTTCACGACAAAATAAAACAAAAAGCTGCAGAGCCTTTAAAAAATCACTAAAAAATTTTCGGGCCAAGTGTTCTTGACGATTTGTGCCTCTTAAAATACAACAACAATACAAAAATTCTACCTGACTTCCGTTTAGCTAGGTTTTTGGACATTTACTGCATGTAGGTTTTTTTTTAAGAGACGGTCAAATAATTCCAGTACAGGCAACAGGTACATAAGTATTTTTTATTGAGTTTTGCCTTTCTTACATAAAATTGAAATTCCTAAAATAAATTATAAATTACACTTTAAAATAAAAAATATCACACTAGAGCTACATGTATGTATAAACATTGAGTGTACTTAACAATAGGCGAAATTTTTTTGAAAACTCCAATTTGTAAAAGTATCTGTAATACATTAGAAAACATCGCCTTTTTTATTTATTTATTTCAAATACCTCAAGTGAAATTCAAATGCTTGAAAAAAACATTTTCACCTATAATAAATCATTGTATTAAAATTGCACATCTCAAATCAATTAAAATTTACACGTACACTAAAATTTTCGCAAAGAAGGGCAAATAAAATTCGATCACAATTGATGCAATCTCATTTGTACAACAACAATATATATATGATTTTGCTACTGTAACACAGTCGAGCGTATTTGTTTTCAATATAATGTTTGCTCACATTTATTAGAATTTATTTGACCTTTTTTATAAATTAAATTTATATTTTCTCACTTCTTTATTTAAAGAATATTAACACATCCATACATACATACATGCGTAAACAACAGACAAACACGTGTTCGTATTTATTTTGTTTCTTTGCTGCCTTGTCTAACGCATGATGTTAAACGAGTGCATCGTAAATAAATATGAATAAAGAAACCAACAACAAATTTCCTTTAAAAAATTTTGTGAGTGCATGGTAAATATATATAAATGAAGAAACCAACAACAAAATACCTTGACAAAATTTTGTGAGCGAAACTATAAGAGAGCAATTCGTAATAAAGAGAGCGGGTTCCAATGTTGGAACCCGCCAAGAATGATTAGATAAAGATTACGCCTTGCGCATGATTTACCGTTAGATGACGTAGTAATCCCCTCGCAAAGGTTGCCAAGTCTGTATCATATGTGAAATTTATAATTTCTTACAAAAAATGTATGTATTTTGAGATAGTTGGCAGCCCTGTAATTAATTTACTCAGAGAGTTCTAAACAAAAAGTACTACATTGGTGCTTAATAAAAACGAATTACATGTCATATTTTATAACTAGCCAAACCCGGCGCGCTTTGCTACGCCCCTTAATAAATCGAAATGCATTCTGAATTTTAATTGAATATCAAGTGCAAAAACCTAAATATTATAATTTTTTTATGGGCGTGGTATCGCCCACTTTTCTAATCACGAAATTGTAAAGTCATAACAGCTCAATATGTGTGCAAAGTTTCAGAATAATCTGTCCAGTGCAAGTACCTCAATATTATAATTTTTTTATGGGCGTGGCCCTGCCCACTTTTCTAATCACGAAATTGTAAAGTCATAACAGCTCAATATGTGTGCAAAGTTTGAGAATAATCTGTCCAGTGCAAGTACCTCAAAATGATACATATTTTTTATGGGCGTGGCACTGCCCACTTTTCTAATCACGAAATTATTTAGTCATGACAGCTCGACATGTATGCAGAGTTTCAGAAAAATTGGTCTGGTGGAAGTACCTCAAAATTATTACCTTTTTTTATGGGCGTAGCCCCGCCCACTTTTTTAATCACGAAATTATAAGGTCATGACAGCTCAATATCCGTGCAAAGTTTCAGAAAAATCGGTCCAGTGAAAATACTTCAAAATTAAAACTTTTTTAGGGGCGTGGCCCCGCCCACTTTTCTTATCACGAAATTATTTAGTCATGACAGCTCGATATGTGTGCAAAGTTTCAGAAAAATCGGTCAAGTGCAAGTAGCTAAAACTGATAACTAATTTTTTATGGGCGTGGCTCCGCCCACTTTTTTTCACCCATAAACACTCCCTGGTATGTGTACAACAACTTACCAAAGTTTCAGCCCGATCGGTTTTACAGTTTCGGAGTCTATAGCTAACACACACAGACACACACACACACACAGAGTTTTACTTTTATATATATAGATAAATACATATAAAACATATTAAAACTATTAAGATTATATAAAAAGTGTTTAAATTTGGTTATTTAAAAGCTTCAAAACTAATAAAAACAGAAAACAAAATAAAGTGAAAAGATAAGAAAGAGAGCAAATATGAAATGTGCAGTGGGCAAATGCAAGCAAAGTAACAGCAAAAAAACAAATGAGAAGTTATATTAAAACCTAATAAATTGCGCATTTTTAATAAAACGTTTGTATTTTTAAAAAGCTGTATCATTTTACAATTTTCCAAAACATGAAGCGCGAAGGAAGTTATGGGTAATTTTTTGCAAACGAGTGAAGCCTGTAAATGTGGATAAAGAACAAATTTGTGCTTTACATTTCAAGCAAGAAGATTTTGAAAGAAACTTGAAATTTAAAATGGGTAAGTTAAAACAAAACTAATTCTTGCAGTACATTACTAAGGCATTATGAATAGAATTTAGCAAACGGCGTGGAAAAATTTTAAAATCCCATGCAATTCCGTCTTTAGACACTAGTGCTATTGAAAGTGAAACGAAAACTGCTAATGAAACTGAAGTTGCAAATGTATATGAAGGACTACGTGAAACTGAAAAGCAAATTGATATTCCAAATAGTTTTGAAGAATAATTGGTCGCGAAAAAGGCTCCAAGGACGACTGATCTTGAAGAAGATCACTTCCAAACTTACACCATGTATTTAAAATTAAATGGTAACAGATTATTACTTTCAAGCGGATATTTACAAAAGCATTTGTTGGAAGCCAAAGAAATTGAAGCCAGTGAATACGTGAAAAAAACTTTTTTTAGGTGTCGAATGTATATTAGAATTAGGAAACCCAATGTCGAAATCGCTGAAAATGCTTATATGCGAAAAAGAAAATTTGATAAAATAACAAAATGAAATGAATTCTACACCTAATATAGTAGTAAAATATTGTAATAAAAATAATGAAAATATATAAAGAATTTGTTTGCTTTTAAAACATTTAGTTGTGTTTTTACACAAACATAATTAGTTATACAGCTGAATATTATTAGCCAATGAGAACACAGATTGAGTGACGTCAGAATTCCTACATGCGCAGAAATGTTTTTTTATGGCTGCGTGATGGCGTAATCTTTATTTAATCATTCTTGGAACCCGCCATAAGAAATTTTGTTTCTACGTGATGCGCATTCTATATGATTTATATTCTTTGCTATAACTCAATCAATTTCTTACATTTTATTGGCATGTTTACATTAATTTTCTTAGTTTTTAAGTTCCCGAACTAATTTTATTACTTTAATTACGATTAAATTTCATGCCTTAAAAATAAAGATGGTTAGCTATGAACTTGGTAACATTATTCTTTACAGCACTAATGAGTGTTATTAAGAGAAAAACAAATAATTTATATTAAGGAAATTAAGTCATTAATGTTTAGACGATTTAGGAAACAAGAGAAAAAGGAAATAAAAAAAATATTTGTATATATGCATGTATGTGTAAATAGGTATTATAAGTAAAAAAATTAAACTTACATTTTTGTACTGAACTGCAAGTACAATGCTGAATGATCTTTTAAGTTGTGACGTGATAAATTCTAAATTGGAATTATTTGAAAATTTTTCTGCTATATATTTTTTTCTTTTTTTAATATTTAAAAATGTAATAAAATTAGTTTTACGGTTCTTTTCTTTGTTTTCTTTCTTTTCTTATAACTTTCTTTTTTGTTTAAATTTTTTTTCGCGCACTGTGCTGTTAAATTTGTAACGAACCTTGTTTTTAGCTGGTGTAAACTCACCGGTGTCTAGTGTTCAGTCGCAAAAATTTATTTTGTGGGCCGCTCAGAAAGGAAAAAAACGTTTATTTAATTTATCCACTATAGTTTATTATATTATTTAAACGCGAATAAACTAGGGTTATAATGTTAAGCAGTCTCGTTACCAATTCACGCGAATTATACTGCACTGCGGCGACACGAGCACGACCGACAGGGGCGATTGACGGGGCGCCGTATCGTGAAGGTGTTCCTGCAGGGCACCACGGGACTACCACCACGCTCTACGTTTTAGTAGAAGGAGAATTTGAGGCGCAAACCTGCAGGGCACCACGGGAATACCGACTCAAATTCTATTCCTACCACTGGTGTATTTGCCAAGGAGAGAAGACAGCGGGACACCACCAAATTCTCTGCTTACAAATTTAGTAATAAATTATTACCAGCGGGACACCACCAATAATAATTGTCTTACCTCACCAAGCGCTCGGCTAGGGTTGGGCAAAATATATCAATATATCAAAATATCGATATTTAGTTCAAAACATTTCGATATTAATCGCCGATATTTGTAATACCTCAATATTGATACATCGATATTTATTTACTAATATCGGAGCCGATATTTTTAAAAGTTTTCCAAATGAAGGTACAGCAGTAAAGGCGAATTTAGTTTTAATTATACTAGTATACTTATTATATACTTATACAATAACAATACCTCAATTGTTAACTTTAAACTTAAGATTTTCTGTTGAACTTTTGGTTTATTTTCTGTTTTTTTGTTTGATCTAGTCATATAACTGATCTCATCCTTAATCCTAAATATTTTTTCAGAATTTATTTTATAGATTTAGTGTAAACAATACATCAATTGTTGACTTTAAAACTTAAGATTGTCTAATGAATTGTTGGTTTATTTTTATACCCTTCACCTGTGGTGCACAAGGGTATATATAGCTTTGTCATTCCGTTTGTAATTTCTACATTTTTCATTTCCGACACAATAAAGTATATACTTCCTGAAAACTTATGAATAGAGGAGTCGATTAAGCCCTGACCGTCTGTCCGTGTGTTGGTTGAAATCAACTTTTAGAAGCAACTATATGTTCCTCAGATCTGTATATGGTATCAATCTCTTGGAAATATCCGGGAATGAATCGCTAATGAAATTCAGCACAATCACCCGATAACTTTCTGAGATATGAGCAAAAAAGCACGACCACCTCGTTTTTTTCACAATTACAACAACGACATGCATATATACTGGTTAGAGTAAACGTGGCATCGAATCCCAGCTGAGCCAAATTTTTTTTTTTATTTAATATATTATTTATATTTTTGTTTATATAGTTAGTTTTAATTTTTTTAAAAATTTTCTTAAAAATTTTTTTTAAAAAACTAAAGAATTTTTTTTTGTAATTTTGGTTGTTGTTTTTTCAATATATTTTTTTTTTAATTTTTTTTTAGAAACATACATACGTAAACTCAATTTATTATTTTACAATGGTTTTTTATATGTATGTTTTTTACATGTATGTACGTATTTCATATCAATGAGATGAATGGTGATACAAACAATTGTTATTGCGTGACTACACGTTGCGAAGGGTATATAAGATTCGGCACGACCGAATTTAGCACTGTTACTTGTTTGTTTTTATGTTTGATCTAGTCATACAACTGATCTTATCCTTAATCGTAAATATTTTTTCTAATTTTCGTTTTTATAAGCTCACGCATAAGAGCATATAATATATTATATATATTTATATATTATAATATCTAGTTTATTTATTATAAAAATTGGAATAAAAAGTTACTACGAAGCCTAATATACATCTATTTTTGTTTGTATGTACATAAGTGGGTGTATTTAATTTTCAAATGTAAATCATTTCAACAATAACTAGGTAAATATGTTTCAGTCGATATATCGATATTTTAAATATAATAAATATCGATGGTAAAATAAAATATCGATATAATAAATATCGATAGATTTTTCCAATTTGCCCATCCCTACGCTCGGCACAAACTAAAATTTTCTCTGATTGATTGATTGATTGATTGATATTTTATTAATTCCCATTAAATTCATTACATAAAATTTAGTTTCTTAATCTAGAAAGCTAATACATTTCTACTGTTTTCCTTACATACTGACATATTATTCAAGGACTTTACTATTGCACATATATTATAGCTTAGCTACGTCATTCTTACATTAATCTACTTGGCTCTTGCTTTAAATTCCCAAAAAAAAGGGATCAAAAAGGGGATTAAAATTAAAATTTTCTGTGCTACGGTGGCTGCTTTTATACCTTTCAGCCAGTGTTGACAACTTTTGAAAAGGCAAAAGCACAGCATTCTGTTTAAAAACGGGTAAAAAAGGGTAAAAATTAAGGAAAAAAAGAGCAAAACGCACCAACCATAAAAAACAAATTGCAAGGAGAAAAAAAATTACTTTAATAACATTTTATTAAACTTTTACTTAAAACCAATTAACAATTCAAAAACAAGAAATAATAAAAAAAAATAAGCATATACATATTAATATATATAAAAGCAATTTTTCAATCGATATGTCAATTCCTTCATCTAAAATTAGGCTGAAAGGAACGCCTTTAATGTCATTGATAATATGTTCTATAAAAAATGGAGCTGTAATATTTGTTATAATATTGGATCACTTTGTTCTGTGCAACTTGAATTGTAAAGCTTTACTATCTGAAAAAGTGTTTGTACAAATATCAGACAAATGATCAATGCAAGAAAAAGATGTGTGTACTGCTGTATATAAACATAAACTCACTTGGGCTTTTTGATTTTCCTTAGGCTCAATTGGTTAAAAAGATAGCTCAGTTTGTAATGAAAAGCTATTGCTGGGATTTATTGCCTTTATATGTTTTTTTGTTTGGCTGTGTCTCAACAAATCGCTATGCCTTTGAAGCATCTTTTGTTGTCCTTAACCATTTTGTAAATACTGGATTCGTCGCCCAAACTTTTATATACTTTTGTCGTTCCATCTAAAAAAAGCATTTTTTATTAATATTAAGCATTTGTATAAATATATGATTTACTTACATGTAAGTTTTTCTCCATCAAATAATGTTTTATTAATTTTAAACACTTTGAATTATGAAAAACACACTTATAACATTTTCTTATATACAAAGTTTTTTCACTTAGCTTGTGTTTTTTGGTCGTTTTTTCTTTTGAAATTGACTTAAAAAACTTTATAAACAGTGATGTAAAATTACTAACGAAATAACTTAAATCTTTTTCTCGTCATTAATTTACAAAAAAGCACTAAAAGCACTGTAAGAAAAGTTGATAAGCACCATAAATACCCGTTTTTCAAAAACGGGTAATTTTCAAAAATGGTCGGGTAACTACATCTAAAAAGCATTTAAAAATACCCGAAAAGCACACAAGACAAACACACAAAAACAGACAAGCCGGGCACCTGGCGTTTTAATATAATTCGGGTTCAATCTAGTGGTGCCCACGGTTTTTTAAGATTGGCTCTGGTTTTCGAGATATACCGTTATTTCGAAAATGGAGGAGGTTGCACAACATATGTTCGCGTAACTCAAAAACGCTTTAGCTTATTGAAAAAACTTAAGAACCCGAAATTCCGCAATAAAATTTCCTTTAAGAAAAGTAAAACTTCTTTCTAATATCCGCAGTCGTTTTAGAATCATTTTTTTTTTTTTTTTGAAAAAAAAAAAACTAATTTTTTGATCAAAATTACGAAATTTTTGTTTTTTAAAAATTCATTAAAAATTGCAGACATATAAAAAACAAAGCTAGTAACAAAACAAGCCATAAATCTTTAAAATATGTTAGCTACTTTTGATTCTATTCACAAAAGTCGACAAATTTTAGTTAATTTAAGAATTTCATAAAACCCTAAGGGATGGTGATAAAGGGAAAGTATAATTTTAGAAAATGTTAAGAACAAAAAACATTGGAGGTCGGTCATACATTTTATCCCCCTAGGAGTGAATCCTAGGCCTTAGAAACAAATGATGAGAATGAAAAATAAAGTTCCGCTGGTCATTTGGCCCGTCTAGGGGTATCTCAGGCGCTGCAGGTGCAAAATTTAAGGCTAGAGTTCTACGCGTATAAAAAACAAAGTTCCAAACAAAATAAGCTATTAGTGATTAAAATCTGTCTACAACTTTTGATTTGTTCAGAAAAGATTTAATTTTTTATAATAACCAAACTAAAAAATTTTTGTTGTTAAGTAGCTAAAGTTAAAGTTGTTATTTAGAAATTTATTCTTCTTCCTCCTGCAGATTCCAACAAATATCCCCTAATAGCGAATCAAGTTGTTTGTTGCTATGCCAGTGTTCGAGCCTGGCTGTTACTTGGTGAAATTTCTCACCATGTTCATCAGACTCGGCTGGTGATTGTTCATTAAATTTTTCTGCATGGTAATGCAAAAAAAGTATTTTCAATGGCATTCTAACGTTTAAGTTTTTAAGTGCGGTTAGCATATTTTTGATTAAAATTCGCCTGTTTTCTGACCGATGATTTCCTAATACATTTTCTATTACTGATTTCACACTATTCTAGGTCAATAGCACGATATCATTCAATGCAACCTCAAATTGATGGTCCTTTATAAGACGACGAATGTCCAGTCCATTAAGAATTCCTGAAAAATAAAATCATGATATGAAATATAAATCTTATTTAATAAAGTAGTTAGAGTTCATACCTTATTTTACTTTCATGCCGCTTAATCGTGGAAAAATTCGGTGCAATTCGGTAAAAGCAACACCATCTGGGCTCAATGCTTTTATAACATTTTTTACAATACCCAGTTTGATGTGGAGTGGGAGAAGCAAAATCTTTTCTATCGGCACAAGTGGCAATTCAATAACATTGTTTCTATGCAATCTGCTTTTATTGAGGGAATATGTTCTGTTGGTATATGGCTATCCGGAACAGGAATTTCATCAGAATGTGTCAGCGGAAATCGAGCATATGCTGTTTCAGTATAAGACATATAAGTCATTTTTCTTCTGTTTATACCCGCTGTATAATTTATGCACGCATAACACTCATCTTCAACATGAACTATGGGATCTCTTCAAATCATTGGAACACCAAATGGCATGGCGACTCCATTTTTTCCCCACTTATTTAAATGGTAAATGCAGTGTGTACACACTATTGATGGTGTCCAACTCTTACCATGTATAACACTTAAAGAAAAATATGATTCATACAAGGTACTTGTTTCAGTGATTTTACGGCGACTTGGCATATTTTTATATTTCCCATACACATAACAAAAGTAATTAAACTTTTTACATGCCTCCATCTTAGATATATCAATATAACTGATTGGATTCAAAACTGTCAAAGGCTTTTAACTTCACTGATCACTTTTGCAAGCACTTCCCATATGACAGTGAAGGGGTTGAGGAATTCTTATATATGCTGTAATTGTTTTTATCAAAGTACCTGTCGAGACCTTCATGACCATGTTTTGTAAAAAAAAACCAGGACGAATAATATTTCTACCTGTTCCAGGCATAGCTGTTAAGTAATGATTACTAATAAAATAATTAGTAATTAGATTATTTTTTTTTGAAAGGTGAAGTAATGATTATATTACGATTATTTTCAGATTCGCACGATTACTAATTGATTACGATTACAGATAATCGAAAAATAATCAAGATTAATAAAAACAAGTAACAGTGCTATATTCGGCCGTGCCGAATCTTATATACCCTTCACAACGTGTAGTCATGCAATAACAATTGTTTGTATCACCATTCATCCCATATAAAATACGTGCATACGTACACGTTAGTATAAATGTGGCATCGAATCCCAGCTGAGCCAAAAAAATTTTATTTTATTTTATTTAATATATTATTTATATTTTATAATTTTTTTTTAATATATTTTTTTAAATTTTTTTAAAAAATTTTTTTTTAAATTTTTTTAAAATTTTTTTTTGTAGTTTTTTTTATTATTTTTTTTTTAATTTTTAATATTTTTTTTTGTAATTTTTTTTGTTTAGTATGTTTTTTACATGTATCTATGTATGTATGTTGTTGTTGTAATTGTGAAAAAAAACGAGGTGGTCGTGGTTTTTTGCTCATATCTCAGAAAGCTATTGGGCGATTGTGCTGAATTTCAATAGCGATTCATTCCTGGATATTTCCAAGAGATTTATACCATATACAGATCTGAGGAACATATAGTTGCTTCTAAAAGTTGATTTCAACCAACACACGGACAGACGGGCAGACGGACAGACGGTCAGGGCTTAATCGACTCCTCTATTTATAAGCTTTCAGAAAATATATACTTTATGGGGTCGGAAATGAAAATTGTAGAAATTACAAACGGAATGACAAAGCTATATATACCCTTGTGCACCACAGGTGAAGGGTATAATTACGAAAAAATAATCAAAAATAATAAAAAGTAATCGAAAAATAATTCGACTACTTTCGAAGATTACTTTTGATTGCTTTTGATTATTTTTTTTTTATTTTGCGAAATTATGGCAATACTGTTTAATGTTAGTTGTTTGTTTTGTTGTGGTACACTGGTAAAATATTAATTGTGTTGTTGTGCTGTGTTTATGTATAATTTTTTTTAGCTTGTGTTAAAAAATCTTTCGTATAGGTATTTCTTTCTTTCGTATAGGTATATAATATATATTGGTTAATTACAACATAATCAATCAAAAAAATTTATTTTGAAGTTGTAACTTACGACCTTTTCGATTTTAGGTGACTATTTGTATATATTATTATATATAGTTATATGTTCTTTACCGTTATTCAAAACTTAATAGATTCTATGATAATATGTGTGTCATACTTTTTTTTGCTGAATTCCTTTTTTCATATTTACATACAGTTTGAAGAACTTTTCAAACATTTCTTTAAGTGTATATTTGTGTATAAATTGTAGTGAGCTTTGAAATATTTTAAAAACAAATTGTTTAAATAGCAAAAGGAAAACATTCTTTGTGAATCAGGACCGGTCCTTGAAAAAGACTGTGTGAATTTACAAAAAATAATTTTCAAAGAAGAATTTTACACAGAAGTAGAAAAAGTTAGTTTTAAAGTTTTTAAATTAAAGCATACTAGGTATGTATTTATATTTTTTATTGTTAGATTATAAGGAAGCAGTGGAGCACACACCACGGAAAATATTAAAGTTGACCAACGGTCCGCAATAAAACATCGGTTCTTCAACTATTTAAATGGTAATGCAAGTGCTGACGAGATTTACCAAAAATATGATTTACTAAGGGATGCATTTATTTTTTTTTAGCACGTCCTTAAAGTCTTCAGCTCCAGTTGAATGACTGTTTTCATTTGCCGGGATCGTCAACAGTACAAGGCGGCAATCACTGTCTGATTTTTCTTTTGAAAAATAAGTTGTGATGAATGCCAATTGTAAATATATGTAAATTATAAATTTTTTTTTGTGTATTGAATGCATTCTGAATATATGTATTTGTTTTCTTTATTAGTTTTCCACGTATTTTTCCGTTTTTTGTTGATTAAGTAAGTACTTAAATTGTTATCGGTTGTTTTGTTATTGAAGTGAATAAACCTATATTTTGTATACAAAAACTATCTAATTTGGTTTTATTTGTTCAGAATTTTTTTAACGTTTTAAATGCAAATTTTTCAAAATAAAATGTTTGTATAAAATGATGCGCATTCTGCATTTTAAAAAAATAATCGAATATAATCAAAAATAATCCTTAAAAGTAGTCAATTATTTTTTTGATTACTTTTGACTATTTTTGATTATTTTCTCGTAATCCTAACTAATCTTAATTATTTTTGGACTATTTGTAATCATAATTAATTAATAATCAGGAATTGTTAAAAAGAGAATTATGTAATCAATACCATTCTTTTTAAAATTTAATCTAATTGATTACTAATCGTTTTTTACAAGACCGATTAGTGCGGTTTTGACTGCACAATAAAATACCGATTTGTGTGGTTTTGTAATCACAATAAAATACAAAGATGTAAGCATTTATGACTTTATTTCTTAATTCTAAGAATTTTTTAATCGGTAACTTCACTTCTTAGGGGGGCTCCCATACAAATATTGAGTTTTATGACATTCTTAAATTAACTAAAATTTGTCGACTTCTGTGAATAGAATCAAAAGTTGCTAACAGATTTTAAAGACTTAGGGCTTGTTTTGTTATCAGCTTTGTTTTTTATACGTCTGCAAAAAATTAGAAGCCTAGCTGCATTTTTTGATTTTTAATGAATTTTTAAAAAACAAAAATTTCGAAATTTTGATCAAAAAATTAGTTTTTTTTTTCAAAAACAAAATTACGATTCTTAAACTTATTGCGGAATTTCGGTTTTTTAGGTTTTTTCAATAAGCTAAAGCGTTTTTGAGTTACGCGAACATATGTTGTGCAACCTCCTCCATTTTGGAAATAATGGTATATCTCAAAAACCAGAGCCAATCTTAAAAAACCGTAAGCACCACTGAATACAGCGTACCCGAATTATGTTAAAACGCCAGGTGCCCAGCTTGTCACGAAAAAAAAGTGTAAATTTCTTGCACAGTGTAATTATCAAAAATAAAGGGCAAGTAAAAGTTAAGTTAAGTTAAGTTTGAGTGCATTAATATGCATTTCAATAAGCACTATTTACTTTTTATTCTTTCAAGTAGGGGTGTATAAATAGGCATAAGAAGACTTCAATACTTCGGAGCGCTAGCATTAATATTAAAGTTTAAATCGGTGGTTTGTAAAGAAGTTACTGTATTTTTTTTTATACCCGCCACCAAAAAAATGGTGGTATATTCATTTTGTCATTCCGTTTGTAACACATCGAAATATCCATTTTAGACCCCATAAAGTAAATATATTCTGAATTGGGGTTTCATTTTATGACAATCTAAATAGCTATGTCTGTCCGTCTGAAAGCACGATAGAGGTCGCACCAAAAAAGCTAGAGGGCTCAAATTTTGCCAAAATCTTTCTTATAGACAAGGTTTGTTTGGGCTAAATCGGAATATTAGGAAGTGAGTTATAGCTCATAATGCAAGAGTAGGTCGCAAAAACCGTGTCCTTCGAATATCGAATAAAATGAAATTGTGTCCAAACGCATTACGGTTTGTCATAAAACTTCAAATATATATTTCTCGAGTCAAAATAATATCTCTCCCCAAAAACTGCTTATATCTATGCATTAGGAAAGGAGTTATAGATACAAATTTACGAAAATTTATACCGCGCAGTGTATTTTTCAGTATATTTTAAATTTTAAACCTAATAAAACGAACAAAATTAGATGTACGATTCTGAAATTTTGCACACTTTGCTTTTTGGTAAGAGGCTTTTTTTTAACGGAAAATCAAGGTGCCACACTCACTTTTACGCCCACCATATAACGTTTTAACTAAATTCATAAAATTTCTCAATTAATAAAGATTTTGGAATAATAAAGGACTATATTGAAATATCTAAGTTGTACTCATTAGCAAAAATAACTTTGGCACGCCTACTATAACGCCCACTTTTCACGTTATCTACCATTAATGAAATTTAAAAGCTCATAAAACCGACAAAATTGGAGGTATGATTATGAAATTTGCTACATATATCCTTCAAATCAATGTAATTGTTGTGCCAAAAAGTTTAGGTGACACGCCCACTTAAACGCCTACCTCCCATATAACGGTTTATCTTAAATCCATGTAATTTCTCTATTGACAAAGTTTTTGAGAAAATAAAGGACTATATTGAAATATCTAAGTTGTATTAATTAGCAGAAACTTTATTGACACGCCTACTTTAACGCCCACTTTCATTGAAAGACTACATTTACGAAAACATTTACTAGCATATCGAAGTTATAAAGGGTGGTTAAATTTTAAGGGCCGATGTTGAATTTATATAAAACAAAAATTATTTAGGAAATTATTATCATTTCTTTTTATAATGATAATATTTATATGATTCAATTAAGTGTGTAACAACCACACCTCTAACCGATGGTCCAAATTTTCAATGACAATATTGATGTTCAATTGTTGGGCAAGATGATGAGTCAAGGTTGACTGCTGTTTTGCCACACTATTGCAAAAAACAGCAATGGTTCCCATTCAACGATTCACACAGATTTTCTAATATTTTATACAGACCTTTTTTGCAGAAATTTAAATATTTTTTACTATTCTCCCGATTGTGGACGAATTTGAACGATTATGTTGATCTAAAGAATTACGATATGCACAAAATGCATTTTAATTTGAACGCCCATTTTTATAAAACACCTGAATAACTTTAAAGCGTTGCTCATTTGCGTATCTTTCCACGCATCAAATTGAGTAAGTTTGAGATTGAGAAATGTCAAATGAAATGCGGAAAACAAATTTAAAGACTAGGTGTAGTTCAGCTTCAACATGGGCCTTTAAAATTTAACCACCCCCTACAAAGAAAGTGATACATATTTTATTATAAAGAGATTATTCCATAATGATTAACAAAATAATAAATATTGTGCTTAAAATGTACACAAAATTGGTGGTGGGTATAAAAGATTCGGCACAGCCGAATATAGTGCTCTTACTTGTTTATATTGAAATTGAATTCTAATGATTTTATTTTTGATCTCATAGCTGAAGTACCCGTATTTTTGTGTTCATATTTGATCTCGTATCAAGAGAATAATATTTTATTAAATATTTTTACTCAATTTATATTTTAAATTTATGTTTCTTTATTTATTTTTATGGTTTTAAAGTGCTTCTTTTATATTATAAACTATTTTATGGTTTTTAATAAAAAGTTTTGATTAAATTAAAACTTTATATTTGTTTTGCAGCGAGATCCTGGGATATTTAAAAATAAATCTCGCATTCACGGGAACCAAAAATTTTCAGGAAAAAAACCCAGTTATAAAAGAACGGAAAACTGGTGGCGGGTATAAAAGATTCGGCACGGACGAATATAGTGCTTTTACTTGTTTTATTTTATTATTGCCAATTCTACTTACAGTCTATACTAGTGGTCGATTTATTTAGCAATTTTTATAAGAACTGTACTTTCTTTCTTTACAAAAATTTTAAAAACTTTTACTTTTGGCCTTTTATATCCTCGTTCTCGTAGCATTCCTTGGAAAAGTAATAATATAACTTATACATGTAATGATTTTATATAAAATCTAACCTTAAACTTCACCTCAATTACTTGTTAAAACTACAAAAATCACACTTGTAAAATAACATATGAAGTATGTATTACATGATAAGACAGTCTTTCAACAAACAATAATTTCAAAAATTTATAAAATCAGCCTACATATTTATTTGTTAATATGTTAAATAACATTTTTTTCACATTTAATTGTCTTTTTTTTCTTGTTTTTATTTGTTCCTCAGTGGTTCATTTATTAATTCCGTTATCTATATATATAAAAGAGTAACGTGACTGACTGACTGACTGACTGATTCATCATCGCACAGCCCAAACGCTAAGAGCTAGAGACATGAAATTTGGACAATCGGTTCCTTTTTCGATGTATAGCTCCACTAAGAAGGGATTTTTGGAAATTCGTACTTTAAGGGGGTAAAAAAGGATAAAAACGGGTAAAATCGGTAATCTTATATCTGCTAAACTAAAAATGATACAAATTAAATTGAAAAAGTATTGTAATTTGCACACAAAATAAGCTGACAGTTGTCTGGCCTTTTTTGGAATTTTCAACCCCTAAGGGGAAAAAACGGGTAAAAACTATAATTTGGTACTTTTTTGGTACCCTATGTAACTTCCAAACGCATAAAGCTAGGAAAAAATTTAAACTGTATTAAGTAACCCGCGAAAAAATAATTATAGGAATTCGGCACTTTTTTCAAATTCATATGCATAAGGGGTAAAAATTGTCCCTTTTTTTGGTACTTTTTTTAAAATAAAATTTTCTTATATTATTCAATGGGACAAAATTTGACAATTATTATTTCCTAATAGAATATGGACAACTATTTAGGTGAAATTTGTGGAAACTTTTCGGGGGACAAAAAAGGTACCAAAAAGGGGAGAATTCCGGAATATGTATGTAATTCCTAATTAGACGGTCAATTTTCACAAAATGTTTAATTGGGATTTCACTAGACATAAAAAATTATGTAATTTAGTAAAAATTGAAACACATTCATAACAGGGTAGAAAAGGGAAAAATAGGGAAGAGTTTGGTACTTTTTCGAACATAATTACTTTTATTGAAAAAAGAGTAGATTTACTGACTTTAAATCATGTCTATTAAAATATTTTGTTACATAGATATTTGAACATTTTAAACTTGGAATTTGGAACTTGGACCAAAAATGTACTTTTTCGCTTTTCTATGGTACTTTTTGTATTTTCTACGTTTATAAAGGTAGAATTGTAAAATAAAGGACTATTGATTCCAGGTAAGACAAAAAATGTTATGGGTGACCAAAAAGGTACTTTTTTGAATTTTTATGGTGAGACCGAAAATGTTATTGTCGATCAAAAAGGTACTTTTTTGAATTTTTGTGGTACTTTTGGGGTTTTTCTACGTTTATGAAGGTAGGATTGTACAATCAAGGACTATTGATTCCAGGTGAGACTAAAAATTTTATGGGCGACCAAAAAGGTACTTTTTTGAAATTTTGTGGTACTTTTGGTATTTTCTACGTTTATGAAGGTAGGACTGTACAATCAAGGACTATTGATTCCAGGTGAGACTAAAAATGTTATGGGCGGCCAAAAAGGTACTTTTTTGAATTTATATGGTACTTTTTGTATTTTCAACGTTAATAAATATAGGATTATACAATCAAGGACTATTGATTCTAAGTGAGACAAAAAATGTTATGGGCGACGAAAAAGGTACTTTTTTGAATTTGTATGGTACTTTTTGTATTTTAAACGTTTATAAAGATAGGATTATACAATCAAGGACTATTGATTCTAGGTGAGACTAAAAATGTTATGGGTGACCAAAAAGGTACTTTTTTGAATTTTTGCGGTACCTTTTGTATTTTCAACGTTTATGAAGGTAGGATTGTACAATCAAGGACTATTGATTCCAGGTAAGACAAAAAATGTTATGTGTGACCAAAAAGGTACTTTTTTGAATTTTTATGGTACTTTTTGTATTTTCAACGTTTGCGAAGCTAGAATTTTTAAATTAGTGGCTATTGATACAAGGTGAGACTGAAAATGTCATGGGCAACCAATGAAGAATTTGAAAGTTTTTAATAATAATGATTATAGAATTAATAATATAATAGGTAGATTGTTTAGTAATACTAATAATAAAAAACAGAAATTTCCTCGCGGAGGAAATGATGGGGAAAGTTGTGATAAGGTTTATATAGGAGCGACAAAAAATAAAATTAGGACAAGAATTGCTGTAAATAAATCTGACCAAAAGTATAGAAATATTTCTTCACAAAAGACAGCATTATGTTCTCATTGTTCCAACTCTGATCACTTTCCGAACTTTGAAAATGTATCAGTTTTAAATATTGAAAATAATTATATGTTATGTTATGATATATGGTAGAAATGTAACAGATAATTAATGTACCAACTACACAAAGAATTAATTATAAAGCAGATACAGATAATATTGCACAGAGTTATAGACATTTAATACATACGAAATAACACTTATACCTATTCATTTATTTTTATATAATTTCCTTGTTAAGTTTTAAAAAAAAAATTTCATTTAAAATAAATTTTTTAATATATGAAGATTAAACAATTTATATCTACATTTTTTATATTAGTTTTTTTTTTAGTAATATTTATACACTTGTTTTATTACAACAAAAATTTTTTTATCAATACTTTCATACATACATATATAACATTATGCTAGTTGAAAAAACAGACAAGCCGGACACCTGGCGTTTTAACATAATTCAGATACGCTGAATGTTTTAGAAACATAATTTTTTTTTTAAATTAATTTTTTTTATCGAAATTTCGAAATTTTTGTTCTTTAAAAATTCATAAAAAAGGGAGATAGGCTTCTAACTTTTTGCAGACATATAAAAAACGAAGCTGATAACAAAATAAGCCATAAATGTTTAAAATCTGTTGGCAACTTTTCTTTTTATTCACGGGAGTAAACACCTGACTCTCGTGAATCCTTCGTGTGGTGGAGTTTGTTATAGTATATGTATAGTAGTAGTTTGTTGTATTTCTCGTTTTGTTTTATGAGCGGATGCGTGGCCAGTGAGAGAGTTGGAACCTGCCTGAGCTATCGCCACGAACAAGCTAGCCGGAAACCTCACTGGGCTAAAACGGTTCGTATAATAAATGGTCGACAAATTTAAATTAATTTAAGAATGTCATAAAACGCAACCCCCCTAAGGGATAGTGATAAAGGGAAAGTATAATTTGAGAAAATGTTAAGAATAAAAAGCATTGGAGGTCGGTCATACATTTTATCCCCCTAGGAGTGATGGAAATGAAAAATAAAGTTGCGCTGGTCATACATTTTGCCCGTCTAGGGGTATCTCAGGCGCTGCAGGTGCATAATTTAAGGCTAGGGTTCTACGCGTATAAAAAACAAAGTTCCAAACAAAAGAAGCTATTAGTGATTAAAGTCTGTCTACAACTTTTGATTGTTTCAGAAAAGATTAAATTTTTTCATATTTTATAATAACCAAACTAAAAAATTTTTGTTGTTAAGTAGTTAATGTTAAAGTTTTTATTTAGAAATTTATTCTTCTTCCTACTGCAGATTCCAACAAATATCTCCTAATAGCGAATCAAGTTCTTTGCCGCTATACCAGTATTCGAGCCTGGCTGTTACTTGGTGAAATCTCTCGCCATGTTCATCAGACTCGGCTGGTGATTGTTCATTAAATTTTTCGGCATGGTAATGCAAAAAATGTATTTTCAATGGCGTTCTAACGTTTAAGTTTTTAAATGCGGTTAGCATATTTTTTATTAAAATTCGCCATTTTTCAGACCGATGATTTCCTAATACATATTCTATTACTGATTTCCAGGCCAATAGCTCGATATCATTCAAATTGATGGTCCTTTATAAGACGACGAATGTCCAGTCCATTAAGAATTCCTGAAAAATAAAATCATTATGATATGAAATATAAATCTTATTTAATAAAGTAGTTAGAGTTCATACCTTATTTTACTTTCATGCCGCTTAATCGTGGAAAAATTCGGTGCAATTCGGTAAAAGCAACACCATCTGGGCTCAATGCTTTTATAAAATTTTTTACAATACCGCAGGTACCCAATATTGCAATGCAACCAGCCTTACATATGATATAGCATTTCGTTAGGTGAGCAGGTAATGGAACTGAAGTACAACGGTATTTTGCATGGTTCTTGGAATTAAAAATTAAAACATAGTATTTTTGAATCTACTTTTTTTAACTGATTTTTATAGTTTATGGCTTTTTTTATTTTTAAGATAAGTAATTCTCAGAAAAAAGTGTAAAATGTTGAATATTTGCTTTATATTTTTTAATTCTATTTTTAAATTGAAAAATTTTACGAATTGTGCACGAAAAAATTTTGTTCTCTCCATTAATTTCTAAATAATTCCAAAACGATAAGAGAGAGAGTAAACACATCTTCTGGTGTTCGAGTTAGGATGAAATATGTCTTCGTACCATAGCAATAGCAGTGTTATTTATGGCTTGTTTGCAGATTTGTTTTTTTATGTCTGCAAAAAATTAGAAGCCTAGCTACATTTTTTAATTTTTTATGAATTTTTAAATAACAAAAATTTCGAAATTTGGATAAAAAAAAGTAATTAAAAAAAAAAATTATGTTTCTAAAACTTTCTTTACTAATTTTATTGCGGAATTTCGGTTTTTTAAATTTTTTCAATAAGCTAAAGCGTTTTTGAGTTACGCGAACATATGTTGTGCAACTTCCTCCATTTTCGGAAGAACGGTATATCTCGAAAACCAGAGCCAATCTTAACAAGTAAGAGCGCTATATTCGGCCATGCCGAATCTAATATACCCTTCACAACGTGTAGTCACGCAATAACAGTAGTATAAAAACCATACATATATAAAAACCATACATATATAAAAACATCCCATTGTAAAATTATAAATTTACGTATGTATGTTAAAAAAAAAATAAAAAAAAAATTAAATAAAAAAATTTAAAAAAAAAATTTAAAAAAAAAAATTAAAAAAAAAATTTAAAAAAAAAAATGTAGAAAAAAAAAATTTTTTTAAATAATTAAAATATATATAATAAATATAAAACAAAAAAAATAAAAAATAAATTTAAAAAAAAAAAAAATTTAAAAAAAATAATAATAAAAATATAAATAATATATTAAATAAAAAATAAAAAAAAAATAAAAAAAAAAATGAAAAAAAATATATAAAAAAAATAAAAAATTTTTTTTTTTGGCTCATTTTTTTTTTTCAATGCCACGTTTTCTCTAACCAGTATACGCGTTTGTATGTATGTATGTTGTTGTTGTAATGTTGTTTTTGTGAAAAAAAAATCGAGGTGGTCGTGGGTTTTTGCTCATATCTCAGTTGTTTATGTACCGATGTTCCTGATTTTCAATACCGATCTACTCCCGAATATTTCTGATATTTTACTACCTCACCCGAGTCCAAGCGATATCGGGGGGCTTCAAAAAGTTGATTTCAACATACACACGGACAGACGGTCAGACGGACAGACGGACAGACTGACAGGGCTTAATCGACTCCCCTATTCATAAGCTTTCAGAAAATATATACTTTATGGGGTCGGAAATGAAAATTGTAGAAATTTCACACGGAATGACAAACCTATATATACCCTTTTTCACTGTGTGAAGGGTATAAAAAACCGTGGGCACCACTAGATTCAGCATACCCGAGTTATGTTAAAACGCCTGGTGCCCAGCTTGTCACGAAAAAAAGTGTAAATTTCTTGCACAGTATAATTATTGTGTCATACGTACATATGTATGCAACATAACATTATCTGTTAAAAATTTGTACTTAATATTTGTAATATTCTGTACAAAACCAACATATTTTCATGTTAAAGTATAGACAATAATTTATATAATTCTTGTTAATATTTTTAAAAATTATGGTATTTTTGTTATACAATTTTTCTATTATTAGACATATTCTTATAATACTATAAACATTTTTTCAATAATTTTTGTTATAATACTTTTTTGTTAATATTTTTATATAAATTGAAATTTTTGTTAGGGTGAGTTCTCCAGTAAATAGTCGGCACTTTAACTTTTTTTTCATTTTTAAACTGATGCTCTTATGAGTGCGGACATGATGTTGGGTTGTCAACGGATTTTTGTTGCTAAGTGATTGGTATAGTTTTAGACTCAATTAACATTTTTAAGAATGTTTTTATTTAATTTGAGTAATTTACGTTTTTTCTAAAATGTACGATTTTTGCCAATAGTCGGCAGCCGTTTGCCTAATTTCGGCACTTTTTGACCCAATTGTCGGCATTGCTTTTTTACTAAGGAAAGGATAGGATCTTACAAGAATTCAAGTTGTTTTTTTATTCAAAAAGTAAGCCATTTGAAATTTTGTATGTTTAATATGTAAATAAACACAAAGAAACAATTTAGAGTACTATATTTGGCTGTGAAGAATTTTATATACCCGTCACACAGTTTGTACCATCATATATACATATGTACATAATCTAAGCTTTTAATTTACATTTTTTCCACAAATGTCTTTGCCGTTAATTGACTCATACAACCAAGATTTTCAACTTACGTTGCAAAAGGTAAATATTTTATATATACGCAACAAACGTTTTAAGAAGTTCCCTAGGAGCTGCAAAATTTGGGTAACATTGTTTGAAAATTGTGTTATTTCAGCTCGTAATGTGCTCACATAACTGATTTTCAATACCAAATTTCTCGAAAGCATATATGATAAATTTGTACCATATAAGTGGCTTCAAAAATTTGATGTCAACATACATAAAGGGTGTTTTTTTAAGCCCGATAGAACTTGAAATTGTAAAAAATAACACAAAAAGTTAAATTGTAATAAAAATTTTTTTTTATTCGAAAGATCAATACGTGACATTAACATTTGAAAATGATTTCGGGCATATGGGCACCGCGGCTGTCCTTGACGAAGCGCATTCTGGACGTCCGTTGTTTTATCGCAAAATTGTGTTCAGCGATGAGGCGCATTTTTGGCTTAACGGGTTTGTTAATAAGCAAAATTGCCGCATATGGAGCGAGACCAATCCACAAGAGACCCTACAGACTCCATTACATCCAGAAAAACGCACCGTTTGGTGCGGTTTTCACGCTGGTGGCATCATCGGACCTTATTTCTTCAAAAATGAGGCCGGAGCTCGCGTTACGGTCAATGGAGATCGTTAACGCACCATGATCAATGATTTTTTGTTTGAAAATATGGATGACATTAATCCGGAGGAGATGTGGTTTCAACAGGATGGCGCTACGTGCCATACGGCGAACGCAACCATCGACTTATTGAAATCAAAATTTGGCGATAAGTTGATTTCGAGAAATGGACCTGTCAATTGGCCTCCAAGGTCGTGCGATTTGACACCTCTCGATTATTTCCTGTGGGGCTACGTGAAGTCACTGGTTTATGCTGATAAATCAGCAACAATTGACGCCTTGGAGGCCAGCATTGTTCGTGTTATTCGTAATAATCATGTTGGGATCGCAAATGATAATTAAAGAATCCCATATAATCATAAATTTATAATTTAATTTTATATGATCATAATATGATACCACAAAACAACAAAATATTTGAATTTTTTTATAATGTGATGTTACACAATCATAAAGTAAGCCTTCGTGATCATTAAATAGTCACATACAATAATATCATAATTCTACATAGTCATCATATGACTAAAAATTAAGTAAAAACTTAAACATGATTAGAAATAAAACGAAAATTTTCTAAATTGGGATACAATTCTTAATTCTTAAACTACTAATATCACAGTTTTAAGGTAAACTTGTACCAACTCGTATCAACTTAGAAGATATAAAAAAATTTAAATAAATCATTTAAATTTGTCTTTTAAACAAAAGACCCTCAAGTTGTTCAGCAAATTTCTTATTAATTCAAAATTTGACATTCTGCAGTTTTGATTAAATGACAGAGTCAGTTCTTTTGTCAATGGATTAAACATTTTTAAGTTTTCAGTTTCTATGTAGAAGATAATTGGAATATCTAAAGGGTAGATGTTTATTATTTTTTAATTTATATTTTGAATAATTCGCAATTTTCAGTCTTTTGGGACCAGACTGATAATCATAGGTGATAATCTTTATATTAAGTTTAGATATTCGGTTAATTAACGGATATATTTAAGGCACGGCTACACTTAATTGCCTTTTCACAAATGTAATTAACATAATAAAAGTTTTTTTCAAGGATTACTCTTTAATTTCGTCCTTCAATATGATTATTATTCTCCTAGACGATAAACATCTAGTAGGAAAGCGTTTTTTTGCGTGATTTGTTGATGGAAATATAATAGCTTGAGTTTTATTTTCACTGACTTAAATTTTCCATTTGTAAAGGTTGTTTTTTTAAGCCCGATAGAACTTGAAATTGTAAAAAATAACACAAAAAATTAAATTGTAATCAAAATTTTTTTTTTATTCGAAAGATCAATACGTGACATTAACATTTGAAAATGATTTCGGGCATATGGGCACCACGGCTGTTCTTGACGAAGCGCATTCTGGACGTCCAATTTTGGGCCACTTTTTCGAGCACTGCTGGCCGTATGTCACGAATAACACGAACAATGCTGGCCTCCAAGCCGTCAATTGTTGCTGGTTTATCAGCATAAACCAGTGACTTCACGTAGCCCCACAGGAAATAATCGAGAGGTGTCAAATCGCACGACCTTGGAGGCCAATTGACAGGTCCATTTCTCGAAATCAACTTATCGCCAAATTTTGATTTCAATAAGTCGATGGTTGCGTTCGCCGTATGGCACGTAGCGCCATCCTGTTGAAACCACATCTCCTCCGGATCAATGTCATCCATATTTTCAAACAAAAAATCATTGATCATGGTGCGGTAACGATCTCCATTGACCGTAACGCGAGCTCCGGCCTCATTTTTGAAGAAATAAGGTCCGATGATGCCATCAGCGTGAAAACCGCACCAAACGGTGCATTTTTCTGGATGTAATGGAGTCTGTAGGGTCTCTTGTGGATTGGTCTCGCTCCATATGCGGCAATTTTGCTTATTAACAAACCCGTTAAGCCAAAAATACGCCTCATCGCTGAACACAATTTTGCGATAAAATTGGACGTCCAGAATGCGCTTCGTCAAGAACAGCCGCGGTGCCCATATGCCCGAAATCATTTTCAAATATTAATGTCACGTATTGATCTTTCGAATAAAAAAAAATTTTTGATAACAATTTAATTTTTTGTGTTATTTTTTACAATTTCAAGTTCTATCGGGCTTAAAAAAACACCCTTTAGTAGTATTTACGGGTAAATCTAATATAATTTTCAATTCTCCTAATTATTGTAATTGAGACAACTAAAGGCGCTATCATTCGCGTAAAAACTTGCGTGTTTCCAGTCTGTTAAAACTTTAAGACTTAATTTTTCGCGTGGATTTTAAAAATTGAACGATCTCCTGTTCGTCTTTGTATCGTATGCGTTAAGCCTCCTCTAAATTTAAGATTCATGGCGTGTTTTTCAATGATGATTTCTGTTTCTGCAGAAACTTTAAGAGGACTTGCGACTGTTTTTTTTAGAAATAAACTATCTATAATTTCGGTTGTCACCTTCTTTTCTAATGAATCTCTAAAAATAACTTTATTTTTCTACATCTAGACAAATATAAATGCCGCCGACTTTAGAATTCTATATTCCCAATACTCGGCAGTCCGTAACATTCTCAATATAAATTGTGCCGACTATTAGGTAAACTTATTTTAAACTCATTTTCTTTATAACTATTGTAAAGAGAGGTGAGTATTAAACTATTTTCTATAATTTGAGCTTAATATGCGAAAACATAAATTTTCCTGAATTATATGCCGACTATTAAAAATCTTAAAAATTATTGTTCCTAATGTCGGCAGCCAAAAAATTATTTTTTATAAAAATTTTCATATCTAAAGCAATATTTAAATAAACCTTTACCTTTAAAACCCACTTTGGTAAAAAAATTAATTAAAATTACATGATTAAACACTTGTTTAAGTTGGCGCAATCACTAACAAATTTTTAAAAAAACAGGCTCTACCGCACGTGTTGAGAGATAGTCACAGAACGAGGTAAAAAATAGGTTGAAATACTCATCTCAATCAAATTTAAAAATTGCATAAAGAAAAATGAGTGTATTTTTAACTAAATCTACATCTTACTTTTACATTAAATTATCGTTATTCTTATTTATTTAACTTTTAAGTCAAAAATGCCGACTATTGGTGCATGCCGAACTTAGGAGAACTCACCCTATACTACATTTTTTTACAATTTTTTATATATGACAAAAAGTTAAAAAAAAAAAATTTTATGCTATTTTCAATTTTGTTAATCAAACTATAAACATATTAAAAAAATAACATATATCAAGACAAAGACCTTAAGCTTAAGAAACTATTATATATTACAAAACGTCAAAGAAACTAATAACACTGTGCAAGAAATTGAAATTTTTTTTTCGTGACAAGCTGGGCACCTGGCGTTTTAACATAATTTGGGTACGCTGAATTCAGTGGTTAATTTAAGAATGTCATAAAACTCAATATTTGCATGGGAGCCCCCCTAAGAAGGGAGTTACCGATTAAAAAATTCTTAGAATTAAGAAATAAAGTCATAAATGCTTTCATTGTGCTTACAAAACCACACAAATCGGTCTTTTATTGTGCAGTCAAAACCGCACTAATCGGTCTTGTAAAAAACTTAAATAACATATTCTATTGTTATACCTGGAACGGTAGAAATCTTATTCGTCCTGTTTTTTTTTTTACAAAACATGGTCATGAAGGTCTCGACAGGTACTTTGATTAAAACAATTACAGCATATATAAGAGTTCCTCAACCCCTTCACTGTCATATGGGAAGTGCTTGCGAAAGTGATTAGTGAAGTTTAGAGCCTTTGACAGTTTTGAATCCAATCAGTTATATTGATATATCTAAGATGGAGGCATGTAAAAAGTTTAATTACTTTTGTTATGTGTATGGGAAATATAAAAATATGCCAAGTCGCCGTAAAATCACTACTGAAACAAGTACCTTGTATGAATCATATTTATATATATATATATATATATGGTAAGAGTTGGACACCATCAATAGTGTGTACACACTGCATTTACCATTTAAATAAGTGGGGAAAAAATGGAGTCGCCATGCCATTTGGTGTTCCAATGATTTGAAGAGATCCCATAGTTCATGTAGAAGATGAGTGTTATGCGTGCATAATTTATACAGCGGGTGTGAACAGAAGAAAAATGACTTATATATATTATACTGAAACAGCACATGCTCGATTTCCGCTGCCACATTATGATGAAATTCCTGTTCCGGATAGCCATATACCAACAGAACATATTCCCTCAATAACTGATTCTGTTGAAGCGGGTGGACCAGCTACTTCAATGTATCAACCGTCATACATCACGGTTCCATGCAGTCACAATGAAATCACGCAAGATCGTCTGGATATAATGGTACGGCGTCTAAAATTATCTCAAAGACAGAGTATTCTCTTGTCAAAAAAGTTAAACGAGCTAATATTTTAGCACCAGGTGTACAAATATACGGGGCTATCAATCGCTATAGACGATTTTCTACTTTTTTTAAATCTATTGAGAATAATTCTATCGCGTATTGTACTGACATCCGCGGCTTGGTTTTAACAATGCAAAATGAATATAAGCCTGGAGATTGGCGCTTATTCATTGATTTTTCCAAAAGTAGCTTAAAAGCAGTTTTGCTACATGTCACTAATTTAAAAAGTCCTATTCCGATAGCACTAAGCACAAATACTAAAGAGACATATGCATCAATGAAAAAAATAATACAGTTAATTAAACATGAAGACCACAAGTGGAAAATATGCGCAGATTTAAAAGTGGTAGCTCTTTTAAGAGGCATGCAATTGGGCTATACTAAAATTATGTGCTTATGGCATACGCGTTTCGATAACGACCAGTACAATACACGGGATTGGGCTTTACGTGAGGAAAGCAGATTGCATAGAAACAATGTTATTGAATTACCACTTGTGCCGATGGAAAAGATTTTGCTTCCTCCACTCCACATCAAACTGGGTATTGTAAAAAATGTTATAAAAGCATTGAGCCCAGATGGTGTTGCTTTTACCGAATTGCACCGAATTTTTCCACGATTAAGCGGCATGAAAGTAAAATAAGGTATGAACTCTAACTACTTTATTAATTTAGATTTATATTTCATATCATAATGTTTTTATTTTACATGAACTCTTAATGGACCGTACATTCGTCGTCTTATGAAGGACCATGAATTTGAGGTTGGATTGAATGATATCGAGCTATTGGCCTGGAATTATGTGAAATCAGTAATAGAAAATGTATTAGGAAATCATCGGTCTGAAAACTGGCGAATTTTAATCAAAAATATTGTAACCGCATTTAAAAACTTAAACGTTAGAATGCCATTAAAAATAGATTTTTTGCATTACCATGCCGAAAAATTGAATGAACAACCACCAACCGAGTCTGATGAACATGGCGAGAGATTACACCAAGTAACAGCCAGGCTCTTACATTATTAGGAGATATTTGTTGGAATCTGCAGGAGGAAGAAGAATAAATTTCTAAATAAAAACTTTAACATTAACTACTTAACAACAAAAATTTTTTAGTTTGGTTATTATAAAAAATGAAAAAATTTAATCTTTTCTGAAACAATCAAAAGTTGTAGACAGATTTTAATCACTAATAGCTTCTTTTGTTTGGAACTTTGTTTTTTATACGCGTAGAACCCTAGCCTTAAATTATGCACCTGCAGCGCCTGAGATACCCCTAGACGGGCAAAATGTATGACCAGCGCAACTTTATTTTTCATTTCCATCACTCCTAGGGGGATAAAATGTATGACCGACCTCCAATGCTTTTTGTTCTTAACATTTTCTCAAATTATACTTTCCCTTTATCAGCATCCCTTAGGGGTGTTGCGTTTAATGAAATTCTTAAATTAATTAAAATTTGACGACTTTTGTGAATAAAATCAAAATTTGCCAACATATTTTAAACATTTATGGCTTGTTTTGTTATAAGCTTTGCTTTTTATATGTCTGCAAAAAATTAGAAGCCTAGCTGCATTTTTTAATTTTTTATGAATTTTTAAAAAACAAAAATTTCGAAATTTCGATAAGAAAATTAATTTATTTTTCAAAAAAAAAATTATGTTTCTAAAACGACTGCGGATATTAGAAAAAAGTTTTACTTTTCTTTTTTCACCACAGGTGAAGGGTATAAAAATAAAAATCAAAACAATGAAGATTATTTTATAAAACCGAGGACATACAGGAAGCTGTATGGCAGTAATAAAAGAAATACAAAAAAAAAACTCATACAATCATTCTTACGCATAGTGTTGTTAAGATCATTAATACCTTCGCTTTAATTTATAGACGCCTAAAAGAGAAAACATAGACGTTATTATCGTTTTAGTTAAAAGAAAAAATATCGAATGTTAATCAAAACAAACAAAAGCAAGTAAGAGCGCTATATTCGGCGGTGCCGAATCTTATATACCCTTCACAACGTGTAGTCATGCAATAACAGTAGTCTGTGTCACCATTCATCCCATATGAAATACGTACATACATATATAAAAACATCACATTGTAAAATTATAAATTCACGTATGTATGTTAAAAAAACGAAAAAAAAAAATTTAAAAAAAAATTTAAAAAAAAAATTTAAAAAAAATAACAAAAAAAAAAATTTTTTTAAAAAATTATTATATATATAATATATATAAAACAAAAAAAAATATATAAAAAAATTTAAAAAAAAAATAATAAAAATATAAATAATATATTAAATAAAAAATAAAATAAAAAATAAAAAAAACATAAAAAAAAATTTAAAAAAAATTTTTTTTTGGCTCAGCTGGGATTCGATGGCACGTTTTCTCTAACCAGTATACACGTTTGTATGTATGTATGTTGTTGTTGTAATGTTGTTTTTGTGAAAAAAAGTCGAGGTGGTCGTGGGTTTCTGCTCATATATCAGTTGTTTATGTACCGATGTTTCTGATTTTCAATACCGATCTACTCCCGAATATTTCTTATATTTTAATACCTTACCCGGGTCCAACCTATGTCGGGGGGCTTCAAAAAGTTGATTTCAACATACACACGGACAGACGGTCAGACGTAAGTAAGAGCGCTATATTCGGCGGTGCCGAATCTTATATACCCTTCACAACGTGTAGTCATGCAATAACAGTAGTTTGTGTCACCATTCATCCCATATGAAATACGTACATACATAAATATATAAAAACATCCCATTGTAAAATTATAAATTTACGTATGTATGTTAAAAAAAAAAAAAAATGAAAAAAAATTTTTTAAAAAATTTAAATATATATAATAAATGTAAAACAAAAAAAACAAAACAAAAATATTAAAAAAAATTCAAAAAAAAAATAATAAAAATATAAATAATATATTAAATAAAAAATAAAAAAAAAATTAAAAAAAAAATATAAAAAAAAATTTTTTTTGGCTCAGCTGGGATTCGATGCCACGTTTTCTCTAACCAGTATACACGTTTGTATGTATGTATGTTGTTGTTGTAATGTTGTTTTTGTGAAAAAGAAATCGAGGTGGTCGTAGGTTTTTGCTCATATCTCAGTGGTTTATGCACCGATGCTTCTGATTTTCAATACCGATCTACTCCCGAATATTTCTGATATTTTAATACCTCACTTGAGTTCATGCGATGTCGGGGGGCTTCAAAAAGTTAATTTCAACATACACACGGACAGACGGTCAGACGGACAGACTAACAGGGCTTAATCGACTCCCCTATTCATAAGCTTTCAGAAAATATATACTTTATGGGGTCGGAAATCAAAATTGTAGAAATTTCACACGGAATGACAAACCTATATATACCCTTTTTCACTGTGTGAAGGGTATAAAAAAAATTTTTGGCTCAGCTGGTATTGATGTCACGTTTTCTCTAACCAGTATAAACGTTTGTATGTATGCATGTTGTTGTTGTAATGTTGTTTTTGTGAAAAAATCGAGGTGGTCGTGGGTTTTCGCTTAAAGCTCAGTTGTTTATGTACCGATGTTTCTGATTTTCAATACGGATCTACTCCCGAATATTTCTGATATTTTAATACCTCACCCGGGTCCAACCGATGTCGGGGGGCTTCAAAAAGTTGATTTCAACATACACACGGACAGACGGACAGACTGACAGAGCTTAATCGACTCCCCTATTCATAAGCTTTTAGAAAATATATACTTTATGGGGTCGGAAATGAAAATTGTAGAAATTTCACACGGAATGACGAACCTATATATACCCTTTTTCACTGTGTGAAGGGTATAAAAACAAGTAACAGTGCTATATTCGGCCGTACCGAATCTTATATACCCTTCACAACGTGTAGTCATGCAAAAACAATTGTTTGTATCACCATTCATCTCATATAAAATACGTATGTACATACATGTAAAAAACATACCAAAAAACAAAAAAATATATATCTATATATATAAAAGTGAAACTCTGTGTGTGTGTGTGTGTGTGTGTTAGCTATAGACTCCGAAACTGTAAAACCGATCGGGCTCAAACTTTGGAAAGTTGTTGTACACATACCAGGGAGTGTTTATGGGTGAAAAAAAGTGGGCGGGGCCACGCCCGTAAAAATTAGTTATCAGTTTTAGCTACTTGCACTTGACCGATTTTTCTGAAACTTTGCACACATATCGAGCTGTCATGACTTAATAATTTTGTGATAAGAAAAGTAGGCGGGGCCACGCCCCTAAAAAAGTTTTAATTTTGAGGTACTTGCACTGGACTGATTTTTCTGAAACTTTGCACACATACTAAGCTGTCATAACCTTATAACTTCGTGATTAGAAAAGTGGTCAGGGCCACGCCCATAAAAAAAGTTTATAATTTTGAGGTATTTGCACCAGACCGATTTTTTTGAAACCTTGCACACATATCGAGCTGTCATGACTAAATAATTTCGTGATTAGAAAAGTAGGCAGTGCCACGCCCATAAAAAATATGTATCATTTTGAGGTACTTGCACTGGACAGATTATTCTCAAACTTTGCACACATATTGAGCTGTTATGACTTTACAATTTCGTGATTAGAAAAGTGGGCAGGGCCACGCCCATAAAAAAAAAAATTTATAATTTTGAGGTACTTGCACTGGTCCGATTCTTCTGAAAATTTGCACACATATTGAGTTGTTATGACTTTACAATTTCGTGATTAGAAAAGTGGGCAATGCCACGCCCATAAAAAAAATTATAATATTTAGGTTTTGCACTTGATATTCAATTAAAATTCAGAATGTATTTCGATTCATTAAGGGGCGTAGTAACGCGCGCCGGGTTTGGCTAGTTAAAAATAAAAAAAAAATTATAAAAAAATTAAAAAAAAATTTTAAAAAATTTTTTACAAATTTTTTTAAAAAAGGTTAAAAAAAAATAAAATATAAAAAATATCTATATATATAAAAGTGAAACTCTGTGTGTGTGTGTGTGTTAGCTATAGACTCCGAAACTGTAAAACCGATCGGGCTCAAACTTTGGTTAGTTGTTGTACACATACCAGGGAGTGTTTATGAGTGAAAAAAGTGGGCGGGGCCACGCCCATAAAAAATTAGTTATCAGTTTTAGCTACTTGCACTTGACCGATTTTTCTTAAACTTTGCACACATATGGAAAATGTTTTAAATACTGAAATACTCTGTAGTGATTATCAAATTTATAGACGTGATCGTGGTTGTGGTATCAGAGGTAGTGGATTTCTAATTGCAGTTTCCAGTCAACTTTCTTCTGAGGCGTTTTTAGATGATTTGTCATTGAACATTGAATTTATTGGTGTTGTTATTAAGCTGAAACGTAAGAAAATTTTCATAACTTCTTCTTATATCCCTCCAAATTCATCTGAGATGGTTTACCGTGAACATGCTGAAGCTATTAAAAAAATCGTAAAAGCTGCTAATGAAAACGATTCTGTTTTTGTTCTTGGAGATTTTAATATGCCATATTTATCATGTAATTTCTCATTTGATGATGGCTATTTCATTCCGACAACGTCAAGGATAAATACATATTATATTGAGTTCGTGAATTGGCTAATGGATCTTAATCTTTATCAGCTTAATGGTATTTTCAACGTTAATTTTAAACTATTAGATCTAATTTTTGTAAACGATTGTACTGATATAACTATTAACCGTTCGGATCCAATTTCTCAGCCGGAGGATTGTTACCATCCCACGATTGAAATCAAAACTTCTGTTTTATCAAGCTCTTCTACGTTAAAATCTGTTAATTTGAATGAAAAAAGTTTTTGCTTTAAAAAAACTAACTACCAAATGTTTATTGAACTTTTAAACAACACAGACTGGCCGAATTTTCTATATTATACTAATTTTTTAAATAATAGTATCGATATCGACAACGTAATCAAAAAGTTTTATGATAAAATCTATTTATATATAAATCAAACTACTCCGAAAACTTTTGTTTTAAAACAATCTGGCCCACCGTGGAACTCTAAGTATCTCTCTACCGTTAAAAATAAAAAAAAAGCTTTATAGAATATACAAAAAGTCTGGATCTTCTATCGATTATGCCAAATATTCAGTGGTTCGTGCACAATATAATTCAATGAATCAGTCTTGCTACTTGAGCTATTTAAATAAAATGCACCAAAATTTTAAAACTGATCCAAAGAGCTTCTACAAGTTTGTTAATTACAAAAGGAGGACAGTTGCATATCCAACTGTTATGAAGTACCTTGATTCTGAATCCAATGATGACTTAATAATAAGTAATCTGTTAGCTAACTTTTTTTCTACCACTTATTCTGACGCTAAATTCGACGATTTAAAATCTTATCCACTAATTGAATTATCTAATCCAGCTATATCAATTCCATTTCTTGATGAATCAACGGTTTTCAGCAGTTTAAAAAATCTAAAATTTTCCTATAAATATGGCCCTGATGGAATTCCTAGTAGCCTTCTTATTAAATGTGCTGAGGCTTTCGTTTCTCTTCTTACAATACTTTTCAATATGTCGATAAAATCCGGTTATTTTCCTACTATGTGGAAGGACTCTTTTATAATACCATTGTTCAGACCTTCACAATGAATTTCTTTCATATGTGTATAAGTACGTTTGTATAAATGTACAAACATACTCACGTACATATGCCTGCACGAAATTAGTTGAACAACCTTAAATTGCTGATTTCATGTAATTTTATTATTTTTATTTTTGCTGGAGTTATGCATTTTCCCTTAATTTAATTCAACAGTTAATTCAAATTATGAGAAAAGAAAAACCTTGAACGTCTGATTAAATTTCAAGTTTTGCTATAGTTTTTTGTTTACTTTAAATTCTTTTACTTTAAAAATTTAATAACAACCTTGAACTACCTTTAAGTTTATTTGCATTGCATTTGTCTGAGGGTGTCAGGTTCCTGGAATTTCTAACACGCGTGGGAAAATGCATAAGCACAAGGCAGAATTATATTATTAATAAATACATTAAAAATAAGTTATTGCTATTTAGCAATAAAATAGAATTTAAGTACATTAAGAATAACTTATTGCAATTTGGCAATAAAATAGTATTTAAGGCCATGGTTTAATTAAAACAAACTGAGAAATAATTATTCAATCAAACTAAACAGTTGTTTTATTATATTCTCCAATCCTCCACAATAACCAAGTTTAAGTGCTTGTGTTATACATCAAAAAAAAATAACCAAGTTTATGTGCTTGTGTTATACCTATACACACATTAAAAATAACCAAGTTTAAGTGCTTGTGTTAAACACCATAATTGTCCCGGTGTTTCCGCCCGGACAAAGCAACACCGACCAGCAAATCAGCTGAGTCAAAACATTCTGGTGACCCCGACGTGATTCAAAAAAAAAAAAAATCTTCAGCTCCTCTTCCCAGGAACAAATTCCTAAAGGCACAACCAGCTCGAATAGGCAACATCATGGCTACTGGTGAAACAACCTCCCCAATGGAACAACTTACAACTATCCAGCGAGCAACAGGAGAACGGATAGAGTCCATCATTCGGAATTTTAAAAAGGATCCACCATCCAGAAAGACTGTCCACTACTACGAGGAAAGAATCAAAAGATTGGACTCCGCTTGGGCAGAATTCGAACACACCGATAATGAAATACGATGCCTTGAGAAGCTCCAGTTAGACCACAAATATTTCGCAGAAAACTACTATCAGAACATTGAGGACCTCGTCACAAAATACAGGGAAATATTTGAAGCAGGCATAAATGAGACATCAAAAACGTCAACGCTGGACACTTTTCAACAAAACACCAATAAGGCACCTGCAGCATCTGCAAGAACATCTTTGACATGTAATTCAACAAATGCGACAATAAAAAGGCACAATGTCATGATGTCATCATTAAAAAGGCTACTCGACACGGACCTTACGGCAACCAATATAAAGCTAAAGGAAAAACTGTGGGGCGAAATCCAAGAGCTGCATTTCAAAATATGGGAAACAAGCGATGACCCATTGAAGGACGGATATGACATGAAGTCATACGAAAACTTGGAGAATCGAGTCATTGAAAATTTCAAGCTGGTTTCCCGCACACAACAGCAAGATTTCCAACTAATGCAAAATAACGTACTACCTCTGCCTAAAGTCACGATCCAAAAATTTAATGGAGACTATTTAAAATGGAGATCATTTCACGACTTGTTTACACAACTAGTAGACAACCAGCATATTCCTGCGGTACAAAAGATGTGGTACCTAAAATCAAATTTGGGGGGCGAAGCTGAAAAACTAATAAGTCATCTTTCAGCCACAGCCGAAAACTACGCAACCGCATGGAGCCTATTACAGGAACGATACAATAATCAACGCATTCTTGTAACAACGCTAATGCAACAGCTTTTGGATCAACCAAGCGCCGGACCATCAGCTGCTGCTATCAAACAATTGCATGATACAACACAAGAATGTTTACATGCGCTAAACAACATCGGGATCGATACCGTCTCATGGGGTCCCATGCTGTTTCACATACTTGTCAAAAAATTGGATCGGGGCACTCTTGTTCTATATGAGAGGACCATTAGCAATCCAAAAGAGCTACAAAGAATCAAAGACCTATTAACATTTCTTGAAAATCGTGTTCAATCCCTGGAGGCCATAAGCCAGAAAGAAAGATCACCAAAGGTCTATGTTTCCACTACCTCAGCTAAACAAACAGAAGTCATGTGTTCACTTTGCAAAAACAACGTTCACCAACTGTATCGGTGTCAGAAATTTCAAAAACTATCGCCAGCAGACCGTCTGAGTTTCATTCGGAAGTAAAACCTGTGTGTAAACTGTCTTAAATCAGGACACACAGCCAAAACTTGCAAATCAGGATCATGTTTGACATGCAAGAAAAAACACAACTCGCTACTTCATCTAGAGAACTACATTCAGTCATCAAACCAAAGATCAACAAGTGAAAGAGTATCCCAGAAAACATCATCAATCGCTACTAATCAACCCGAAGTAACTGGTCCGGCTTTCAATGAAGCGATACCTTATCCTCCAGAAGCATCCTCACTAGCGGCAGCAAATGGTGAGGTGTCCAACTCATACGTTCTTCTCAGCACAGCTCTAGTAACAATCAAAACTGATATAATGGAGGTTGAATGCCGCGCTTTACTTGACTCTGGCTCACAAGTCAATTTGATTACGGAGCGTTTGGCAAAACGACTTAATATTGCAAGACAAATATCATCAGTAAACATCAATGGAATCGGGGACTCCAACACAAGAACACAACACCGAGTCAATGTAGCTTTGCATTCTCGAATTAATGGATTTTCAACACGCCTGGAGGCACTTGTCCTGCCTCGAATTATCGCACCACAACCATCACAATTTATCAACATAGATGAGTGGCCACTACCAAAAAATCTTATGTTAGCTGACCCAACATTCAATCGATCTAATAAAATCGATATATTGCTGGGTGCCGAGCATTATCACCAACTGCTCGCAATTGGGCAAATAAAATTATCTCCACAACTTCCCATTTTGCAGAACACGGTTCTTGGCTGGATTGTAGCAGGAAAAATAAATAGAGAACACATTACAGACGCATCCTGTGGAATATGTACTGAAGATGAAGGGCTTGAAGCTTCCATCGCTCGACTTTGGGAGCTAGATGAAGTTAAAACAACTAAAAAACCACTACCAATAGTTGAAAGACAATGTGAAGAACACTTTGTACAAAATACAACTAAAAACCATCAAGACCGCTTCATAGTCAGAATACCATTTCATCAAACCCCTAACACCCTAGGCGACTCACACGCAATGGCTCTCAACCGATTTCTCGCTCTCGAACGGCGCTTG
Organism: Phyto melanocephala; assembly: GCA_941918925.1. Lineage (NCBI taxonomy): Eukaryota > Metazoa > Arthropoda > Insecta > Diptera > Rhinophoridae > Phyto > Phyto melanocephala. Next base: position 16,073,877 of record OW799238.1, read on the forward strand.
CAAAAGAACCCGGAATTGAATGCTAAATACATTGAATTTATGGATGAATATGAATCAATGGGACACATGACAAAATTGGAAACAGACTCCATAATACCTCCAACCTACTACATCCCACATCATTGCGTACTGAGGCCAGAAAGTTCAACCACTAAGCTCAGAGTAGTATTCGATGCCTCAGCCAAAACCTCCTCTGGCTACTCGTTAAATGACCTGATGTTCACGGGACCAACACTACAAAGCGAACTATTCTCCATACTATTGAGATTTCGAATGCCGAGGTTCGTTTTCACCACTGACATTGAAAAAATGTATAGGCAGATATTGGTTGCTCCTGAAGATCGTCAATTTCAGCTCATAATTTGGAGAAAGGATTCCACAAAGCCCATTGCATACTACCAACTCAACACGGTCACATATGGCACAAGAGCTGCTCCATACTTACCAACGAAATGTCTTGATCAACTAGCGGAAGAAAATAATATACGTCATCCTCTTGCTTCACAATTTATTAAAGAAAATTTCTATGTAGATGATGGCTTGGGCGGGTCAAATAGCTTATCAACAGCAATACAATTACAAGAGCAACTCGTGCAAATTATGAAAAAGGGCGGCTTCACGTTACGAAAATGGTGTGCAAACCATCCACAATTACTCCACAATATACCACAAGACAACTTGGAGGTTAACTTAGATTTTGAGAGCATTGAAGCCGACAGCATCAAAACGTTAGGACTTGTTTGGCTGCCGAAAACTGACAAACTGGGTATTAAGGTCAATACTGGCAACATTAAGAGAGTAACTAAGCGAACAGTAACATCTGACCTTGCAAGATTATTCGACCCATTGGGGATTCTATCTCCCATTATAGTCACGGCAAAAATCTTCATTCAAGAATTGTGGGAGTTAAAACTTGATTGGGATACGTCTTTGCCTGAATCGCTGCACACTAAATGGATTACATTTCGCGCAGACCTGAATGTGTTAAAAAATCTTCAAATATCAAGACATATTTTCAAAGGAAGAGTTCCAGAATCCCAACAACTACATATTTTTACAGACGCATCCGAAAAGGCTTATGGGGCTGCGGCTTACATCCGGTCAGTTTTCAAAGATGGCACCATCATGGTACACTTACTCTGTGCTAAATCCCGCATAGCTCCACTTAAACGGCAAACAATACCACGATTGGAACTATGTGCAGCCACGCTTGGAGCCCAACTATCCACAAGAATCAGGTCTGACCTTCGATTTAAAGGCCCAGTATGGCTATGGACTGATTCAGAAATTGTGCTATCATGGATAAATTCATCATCGGCTTCATTCAACACATTTGTAGCAAATCGAATTTCAGCAATTTAAGAAGAAACCCACGCAGAACAATGGCGTCACGTGAGCTCAAAGTGCAACCCTGCAGATATACTATCTTGTGGGATGTCCCCAGCGGCTCTTAAAGAATGCACTCTTTGGTTTTATGGGCCAATGTTTCTCCATGGCGTAGAGAAGGTGTGGCCAACTAAGTTCAATTCAAGTTCCAACATCTCAACAAATCTCGAACGAAAAGCAAAGCTGCTTGAATCACGAGCAATGACAACAACGGAACCGACCTTTGTTTACCAAATCAACCATAAAAATTCATTCCATCGTCTGCAGCGAATTGTTGGATATGTTCTACGCTTCATTGCCCACACCAGATGTCAGAAGCAGATTAGAAAACCATCAAAATTAATGACAACAACGGAACTTAGCCAAGCACTAATTCCTATTATTTCACAAATGCAACTCTCAGAGTTTAAGGAAGAAATAACACAACTTAGAAAATACAAACAAGTACAAGGAACAAGCACCATCCGGAATCTTACCCCCTTTTTGGATCAAAACGGACTAATACGGGTCGGTGGTCGGCTTGACGCTTCTTTGTTGGCATATGACTCAAAACATCAACTTCTTATTCCATACAACGATCCCATTTCCAAATTGATATTTCAAATGATTCATGAAGAACACAAGCATTGTGGGTCGCATACATTATTAGGAATTGTTCGTCAACGTTTCTGGCCAATAAAGGGAAAAATTATGGCAAGAGCCACAGTTCATCGATGCACGACATGCAGCAGAGCTAAGCCAGAATTATTTCACCAAATAATGGGAAACCTACCCTCGACACGTGTCACACCAGCCCGTGCATTCATCAATACCGGAGTCGATTACTGTGGCCCAATTACTGTGCATTATAAACTTAGGGGAAAACGACCACACAAGGCCTATATTGCTGTATTTTGTTGCTTTGCCACAAAAGCGGTACACATGGAACTAGTGAGTGATCTCACAACTGAAGCTTTTATAGGTGCGCTTAAACGTTTCATAGCCCGGCGTGGACATTGCCAAAATTTATATTGCGACAATGCAACAAACTTCGTCGGAGCGAAGAATAAATTACCTGAACTTTCCACAATTATACATGCATCAGATGCAAAAGAAGCCATTACGAATGTTTGCAGCAAAAAGGGTATACAATTTAACTTCATTCCGCCAAGAGCACCACATTTTGGTGGTCTATGGGAGGCAGCTGTTAAGTCAGCAAAATATCTTTTGATAAGAACATTGGGGAATGCATCTCTAACTTACGAAGAACTCGAAACCATAGTTGTTGAAATTGAAGCAATACTGAATTCTAGACCCATTTCACCCATGTCAAATGATGCAAACGATATAGGCGCATTGACTCCGGGACATTTTCTAATAGGTGAACCACTAACAGCCCAAATTGATGCTCAAGCAAAGTCTACAAACCTTAAATTGGAAACACGATGGAAATTAGTGTCTTATCTCAAGCACGAATTTTGAAAGAGGTGGTCACGAGACTACCTAAATGAACTACAATACCGAAACAAATGGCGAGAACAATCAAAGAATCTGAAACCAGGGGCGATAGTTATTATAAAAGAAGATAACGTTCCAGTCATGAAATGGCCTCTGGGGCGCGTAATAAAAACATATAAAGGACAAGACGACGTGGTAAGAGTAGCAGATGTCCAGACAGCTTCAGGCATCTTTAAACGAGCAATTCAATATTTAGCTCCACTCCCTAAGCTCAATGACGAACCCGAAGAAGAAGAACAATCATGTCCTCAAATCAGAGAACCTAAGGATAATCATGAGATGTTAGCAGAAAACCAATCATCAAAACAGTCAGTGGATGGAAGGCCACTCGCTAAAAGACAGCGGACTTTGGCAAGCATAATTACGACCACCCTTCTCACAATATTACTATTGCTTCCACTCGTATCAACAGATAAAATCGAAGTCACACAGTTTGAACCCAATATCGGCTTGCACTTTGAGGGTATTGGCAATACACGAGTATCGCGGTCAGAATGGAACATCATCTCCTACTATAACTTAAAACCATATTGGCAAGAAATAAGTACCTTCATGAACGAAACAACGGCATTGCACCACTTATGCAGCCGTCTAACTCAAAGGGCGACTTGTTCGAGCGTTCTCCAGGCAGTTGACTTCAGCCTAGCAGGATTAAAGGATAAAAACCTCTTACTAAAGAGGAGAGCTAAGCGTGGTGCTATTAACATTGTTGGCAATATCGCTAGTTCACTGTTTGGTATTCTGGATTCGGATTATGCTGAACAAATGTCAAACACCATCAACGCAGTAAACGACAATGAAAACCATCTCAAACAACTCCTCATAAATCAAACATCAATTGTTGATGCAACTCTAAACGTCCTTAAACAAGATGAAGAAAATGTGAAACAAAAGTTCAACAGTGTAGATAATCAATTATCAGAAATTGCATCTAGATTACAAGAAAATGAAAAAGAACAATATCAAGCAAGGCTGTTTCGAATATTCATGTTACGATCAGTTCAACTTTCATTAACATCAGCAAGGTTACACCGAATTCAAGCAGAAATCATAGCAGCACTAACGGATTCACACCATGGAAAAATTAGCCCAATGCTTTTGTCACCGTCACAACTTCAAGCCGAGCTAGTACAAGTAAGAAATCATCTTCCAACATCCCTAGAATTACCAGTAAGCAAAGATAACATTCTACAACTGTACAAAATTATGAATGTAAAGGGAGGTGTTACAAAAGACCACGTCATTTTTCACATATCTATTCCGTTATCTGATCCTGAAATATTCGAACTTCTGAAACCACACCCAATTCCTGTTCAAATAAATGGCACAATGCTTGCTATAAGACCTTGCAGCGACTTTCTGGCCATAAATGCTCATAAAGATCAGTATTTCGTGTTGGCGGAGAAACAGTGGACCAAATGTGTAACAACAAGAGAGAATGAATTTCTATGTCCACAAATGCATACAAAATTTACTGCAAACGCTGACAAATGCCTATGCGAGCTATCACTTCTTAATTTTAACCCTCCAACAAGTTGTAACATTGTTCCTGTTGCTGATAGCACGTCACTTACACAGTTAGAATACAACAATCAATGGCTTTACACTATGCAGCAGCCGTCCCGAATAAATTCCGTATGTGGGCAAGAAAAATCACAGCTAACCTTAAAAGGATCTGGCCTCTTAAAAATCTCACCAGATTGTACAATTAAGCTCAACGCAATCATCATCAAAGGTCATCAAACTATCTCCACATCTCTTCAAACATCATACACAGCAATAAGCAATATAAGTGACATCAGTTATCCAGACTAGGGTCAAATTGCAGGAATTCATCACAAGATCTATTCCGACCAAATTAAAAATATCTCCGAAATTCAAAGTAAATTACACCAAACGGTATCTGCTGAACTTCCGTCACAAATTAAACATATCAAATATCACCATGGGACCATTGCCTATGTTGCTCTCGTTCTCGTAATCATAATATGCCTAAGGATCGCATGGAGAAGGGCATGCTGCAAAGGAATTAAACCAAATCAACAAACTCCACGTCCAGCTGTACGTCAACATATTCCAACACCAGAATTTGAAGTATCAGTAGTTTAAATATTTAATTCTAAGACATATGAAGGGCAATATAAGGTTGTCACATTTATAATTTTGTTGAGCATGACTCAACGGCGGGGTACATGTTCAGACCTTCACAATGAATTTCTTTCATATGTGTATAAGTACGTTTGTATAAATGTACAAACATACTCACGTACATATGCCTGCACGAAATTAGTTGAACAACCTTAAATTGCTGATTTCATGTAATTTTATTATTTTTATTTTTGCTGGAGTTATGCATTTTCCCTTAATTTAATTCAACAGTTAATTCAAATTATGAGAAAAGAAAAACCTTGAACGTCTGATTAAATTTCAAGTTTTGCTATAGTTTTTTGTTTACTTTAAATTCTTTTACTTTAAAAATTTAATAACAACCTTGAACTACCTTTAAGTTTATTTGCATTGCATTTGTCTGAGGGTGTCAGGTTCCTGGAATTTCTAACACGCGTGGGAAAATGCATAAGCACAAGGCAGAATTATATTATTTATAAATACATTAAAAATAAGTTATTGCTATTTAGCAATAAAATAGAATTTAAGTACATTAAGAATAACTTATTGCAATTTGGCAATAAAATAGTATTTAAGGCCATGGTTTAATTAAAACAAACTGAGAAATAATTATTCAATCAAACTAAACAGTTGTTTTATTATATTCTCCAATCCTCCACAATAACCAAGTTTAAGTGCTTGTGTTATACATAAAAAAAAAAAATAACCAAGTTTATGTGCTTGTGTTATACCTATACACACATTAAAAATAACCAAGTTTAAGTGCTTGTGTTAAACACCATAATTGTCCCGGTGTTTCCGCCCGGACAAAGCAACACCGACCAGCAAATCAGCTGAGTCAAAACAACCATTATTCAAGTCTGGCTGCAGAAATAACATCGCTAATTATAGAGGTATTGCTAACCTTAGTACAATACCTAAACTTTTTGAGAAAATTATAACTGACCATCTTTGCCATCATGTAACATCTATATTGTCTCCGTTACAACATGGTTTTCGTAAGGGTTGTTCGACTGTTACAAATCTGTTGCAGTTTACTACGCTTGTAAATCGTGGTTTTATTGAACGAAAGCAAACTGATGTTATTTACACCGACTTTGATAAAGCCTTTGATAAAGTTAATAAACTTCTAATAAAAAAACTTGATGTAATGGGATTTACACAGAACTCCCTTAAGTGGATTTATTCGTATTTGACAAATAGAAAACAAAATGTTCGTTTTAAAAACATTATCTCTAAACCAATAGCCATTGTTTCTGGTGTTCCTCAGGGAAGTCATCTTGGTCCATTGCTGTTTTCCTTGTTCATTAATGATTTACCAAATGCTATTAAATTCTCAAACGTTATTATGTATGCTGACGACGTAAAAATATTCCTAAGTTATAATAATTACGCCGATCATACCCTCTTACAAATGGATATAGATGCTTTTAATGTATGGTGTAAATTTAACTTAATGGAGCTGAACCCTGAAAAATGCAAATATATGTGTTTCTTTCGTAGATGTTATATTAAAGTTAATTATGTTTTAAATGGTTTTACGTTAAAAAAAAACTGGAATCCGTCTCCGATCTTGGAATCCTATTAGATGCTAAACTAAATTTTATTCAGCATATTTCTTTAACTGTTAATAAAGCACGTGCTGTCCTTGGATTCATAAAACGTTTGGCGAAAGAGTTTACAGATCCATATGTAGCAATACAATTGTATATTTCTCTTGTCAGGCCTATTCTTGAGTATGGTTCAATAATTTGGGATCCAACTTACAATGTTTATATTAATAGCATTGAATCTGTTCAAAAACAGTTCCTGCTATTTTGTCTTCGTGGCTTACAGTGGAATTCGTTAACCCTGCCGCCTTATACTAGTAGACTTGCACTAGTGAAGCTGCCAACTTTAAAAAGTCATAGAACAATGTTAAACGTTACGTTTGTTCTAAATTTAATTAAAGGATGTATATGCTGTGATTTCCTATTAGCGAATATCTTTTTTAATGTACCATGTCGTTCTACACGTCGTTTTTGTCCGCTATCAGTCAAAGTTTTCAGAACGAATTATGCCAACTTCGATCCGTTTTTGAGGATTTGTACCGAGTTCAATAAACTTTATCAACATATTGATTTATCTTTAAATGTTAATATTGTAAAATGTAAAATTATTTTGTTTTTAAATAACTAATATTAAACTTTTTGTATGTACTGCTTTTTAGTCTGTAAGGATCTAGAATCCATAGACTTAAATAAATAAATAAATAAATATTAAGCTATCATGACTTTATAATTTCGTGATTAAACAAGTGGGCGGGGCCACGCCCATAAAAAATTAATTTTCAGTTTTAGCTACTTGCACTGGACCGAACTTTCTGAAACTTTGCAAACATACTGAGCTGTCATGACTTTACACTTTCGTCATTAGAAAAGTGGGCAGTGCCACGCCCATCAAAAAAAGGTATCATTTTGAGGTACTTGCACTGGACCGATTTTTCTGAAACTTTGCACACATATTGAATTATCATGAATATACAGTTTCGTATTTAGAAAAGTGGGCAGTGCCACGCCCATAAAAAAGGTATCATTTCGAGGTACTTGCACTGGACCGATTTTTCTGAAACTTTGCACACATATTGAGCTGTCATGACTATATAATTTCGTGATTAGAAAAGTGGGCAGGGCTAGGCCCATTAAAAATGTTATAATTTTAAGATACTTTCACTGGACGGACTTTTCTGAAACTTTGCACACTTATTGAGCTGTCATTACTATACAGTTTCGTAATTAGAAAAGTGGGCAGTGCCACGATCATAAAGAAAAAGTTATAGTTTTTAGCTTTGCACTTGATATTTGATTAAAATTTAGAATGCGATTAAAATTCATGAAGGGGCGTAGCAACGCGCGCCGGGATTTTCTAGTATTAAATAAAATAAAACTTTTTTGGCTCAGCTGGAATTCGATGCCACGTTTACTTTAACCAGTATGTATGTAGGTTGTTGTTGTAATTGTGAAAAAAACAAGGTGGTCGTGGTTTTTTATCATATCTCAGAAAGTTATGGGGCGATTGTGCTGAATTTCAATAGCGATTCATTCTTGGATATTTCCAAGAGATTGATACCATATAGAGATCTGAGGAACATATAGTTGCTTCTAAAAGTTGATTTCAACCAACACACGGGCAGACGGTCAGGGTTTAATCGACTCCTCTATTCATAAGCTTTCAGAAAATATGTACTTTCTGGAGTCGGAAATGAAAATTGTAGAAATGACAAACGGAATGAGAAACCTATATATACCCTTTTTCACTGTGTGAAGGGTATAAAAAAACGACACAAAGATGTCAATTTGTTTTCACTGCATGAAGTTTTATTTCTTACGAACAGTTGAATTTGTCATACATTGAACGTACCACGTACGCACTATGCTTCGTCCCATAGACAAAAATCAAAAAAAATTTTTGTCTTAAATCTTGCTTAAATACAGATTTTTTTTAAAGATAAGAAGGTAAATATTTACAAAAATATTTTTTTCTGTTTGCTTTTGCCGCCACGAGAGGGCGCTAAATTCAGAGAATTTTATGCAAAAATTACTTAACAGAAAAATGCTTTTTAGTTGTTTCACAAAAACTATTCTCAAAAATTAATTTTTTCAAAGACTGGTACGAAATTTCGTTTTCAAGTACTTTGATATGTTTGCAGTTAAACTAAAATAAAGGATTTGGTATATGTTTACGAAATAACTTTTTTATTGGTTCGAAAAACAATTTTTTTTTTTGTTAAAAATCCAAAAATTGTTTATGCTTGATGGAGTATAAAAAAAAATTGTATAAAATTAGATATTGTTTTTCATTATTTTGTAAGTTTATACTCTTATCTAACGACGTATTTAAAAATTAGTGTCTAATTTTTACCACAACTTAAAAAAACGCGTTTTTTTAAATACCTAAATTCACGATTTTTTTTCAATTATTAGGCATTTAATACGAGTAGTGTTTAATATCATTGTGCAACACGATTAATATTTTAAATGGTTAAAAAAAATAAGGGACCGAAATCCCTGAACGTTTTTGAATATTTAGCACTAGTTTTTTTAAGTCCCACTGAAGTTTTTAATTTTTTTTAAAAGGCGTTTATAGTAAATTAGAAAAAATTATGAAATCTACTTCTATGCTAAATGAAGTTAATAAATGTTTAATGAATTATATGAATTACATCCAAATTGTTTTCCATCTTTGTATGCGTTGCTAATCGAAAAGCAAAAATTAGTATAAGCTATATTAACAACGGAAATTTCGGTAGAAGTGGACTTAGAAAGCATAATGCATAATCCAGCAAAAAGTATATTTGAACTTTGTGATGTTTAACAAGATATTTATAAATAAAATATCGTTAGTTGGTAAGTGTGGTATGGATGGGTAGCTCCGGTCATAGCCGCAACAAACAAAAATTTTAAAACGAAAGCCAAACAGATGAGTTTATACTTTTCATAGCTTTTGTGCCACTAAAGTAAGTACATTTAAGTACTTACTTAGTTATATATATTTGATATTTTAATATTTTTTCAATTAAAATTAATTTGTATTTTTAGTAATGGTAAATTTGACTTAAAAAATTAAATAATATGGGATAATTAAACACCATCTTCAACGCTGTATTGTAGGCCTATTTAATTTGTGTTAGAAAAGGAGAAGCCTGATTGAAATGAAAGGTGCAGTTGTAGAAGTTTCTTACGAAATGCATTTTACAATGAAAGAAGGTGCAGTTGAAAATATTTTAAGCGATACAAATTCATCAAGTAGGTGTTTTATTTGCAATTCAAGGCCGACGGAGATGAACAGCATAAACCTTTTAAAAACTCTTAATGTGGACAATTACAAAAAATAATGAAAAAAAAATTAATTTAACAATAAAAACAAGTAACAGTGTTATATTCGGCCGTGCCGAATCTTATATACCCTTCACAACGTGTAGTCATGCAATAACAATTGTTTGTATCACCATTCATCTCATATCAAATACGTACATACATATGTATATACTGGTTAGAATAAATGTGGCATCGAATCCCAGCTGAGCCAAAAAAATTTTATTTTATTTAATATATTATTTATATTTTGTTATTATTATTTTTTTTTTTTAATTTTTTAAAAAAAATTTTTTAAAATTTTTTTTAAATTTTTTTAAATTTTTTTTTTTTGTAATTTTTTTTATTATTTTTTTTTTTATTTTTAATATTTTTTCTTTTTGTAATTTTTTCTTTTTTTGTATGGTTTTTACAAATATTTATGTATGTATGTTGTTGTTGTAATTGTGTAAAAAAACGAGGTGGTCGTGGTTTCTTGCTCATATCTCAGAAAGTTATTGGGCGATTGTGCTGAATTTCAATAGCGATTCATTCCTGAATATTTCCAAGAGATTGATACCATATAGAGATCTGAGGAACATATAGTTGCTTCTAAAAGTTGATTTCAACCAACACACGGACAGACGGACAGACGGTCAGGGCTTAATCGACTCCTCTATTCATAAGCTTTCAGAAAATATATACTTTATGGGGTCGGAAATGAAAATTGTAGAAATTACAAACGGAATGACAAAGCTATATATACCCTTGTGCACCACAGGTGAAGGGTATAAAAACTAAATAAAACAACTAACATATCAAATTATTGTAAAAAAACGAAATATGACAATGGACGTTTCTACACACGTCCGGTAATTTAAATTTCCCAACCATGAATTTTTCCTTTTGTTTAAATTTAACCTACAATAAGTTTATGGCCAAAGATGGGCCTAAAATTTTAAATACTATAAAAAAATTTCTTTTACTTCAATTAAAAAGAGCTCTTTAAAACCTAATTATGGCGTTTTTAAAGTACTTTTCTTTTCCTTTTTTAATATATTTTAAGGTAAAATTCAGACAATTAATTTAAAAATTTTTTAAACCGAACACAAAACAAAACGCGATCATTTGAATTATTGCCCTAACACACCGTACCTTATTATTTATTAAACACATAAAACAATAAAATAAAACATAAAAAAAAAATAATAAAGATAAATATATACATAAAAAAACTAACATCAAACTAAGACTATTTATTTGTAGCTATTCCTTTCTAGACTCTCGTATAGATAAGTATTTCTGTATGTAAACATGTAAAATTTTGGCAAGAACTTTATGTATTCATGTGAAATAAAATGGCGGTTATTAAAAAGGCGATACGATTCTATAAGCTAACGGCTACATTTAGCGGTTTTCTTTGCTCTTCCTGTTAGGTCTAAGGTTACCTGTTATTGGTGACTTTTCCTTCCAAATTTTTTCGTATACCTCTAATGGAGAATCTGGAACTATGAATCTCCAGCTGTACAAATAAAACGTCATTACAAAATTAGTTCCCTTTCCATATTTCGAACAAACAAAATCTATTTTAAACATTAACTAACATTCTTCACACAAATCTTGCGAAAAAAATATTTGCACTTTATCCCACAAGGAAGTCTCCTTCGCAAACAGCCTCTGGTTAACCTAATAAAATGCACACATATATACACACACTCATTATGTTGCCAAAAAAAAATAAAAATATTTAAACTATTCTCACTTTTAATCTCTTCAAAAAAAAACTTCAAATATATATGATTTCCTCAAATTAAAGACTACACACAATTAATTATTTATTACCTTTCTGTTATTTTACTTTAAAAAAATTTACTAAAAAAAAATCACAATAACCTCTCCTTGCATAAAATTTATTAAACGTTAACCAACACTATCAGCACAAAATCATCTGTTTACACATTAATGTTAATACGACAGTCGTCGTAGATGGTACTGCAGAGACTCGTGTGTATTGTACCCATAACGATTCATCCCTTGCTGATAAGTTGCTAAAAATTTGCGGAAAGTTAAAAAAGACAAAAAGATCAATAGTTATAGTATTGTTACGTTTATACCTTTTATAAATGTTGGCTTATTTTCTTTAAACATCCGTTGAGTTCTTTTATTGCAATTAAAAACAGTTGAAATTCGTATATAAAATTAAGAGCACTTTATTTACTTAAACACACTCAGATATTGTTTTATAGCACTTTACTTATTTCACTTATCAAACTCACTTTGATACGCGCTTTACAAGCTCTACTGTTATACTGATCATGTTAGCTGTGTTGTTCGGCTATTTATAGTAGCATAGTGGTGTTCGGTAACATTCGACAAAGTTCTCGTATTTACATTCTAGTTACAACTTTAACTTAAAATTTATTATTATTATAATAATTTTAGGCTTAAAGGTTCTAATAACGAAATTTATAATTTTATAAAATAAATAAAATCGAAAATTCAAAATTTGAAACTTTACGCATATTCTTAAAAATCAAACGTTTTTTCCTGTTTTGATGTTTTTTGAATCTTAAAGTTGACAACACTTGTGATGTAATAGAACCTCTCACTTCACGATGAGAAGTAGATTTTTATACATAAAAAGCAGGGATGGAAAGGTTAATATCTGACTTTGAATACAATTTATGGTAATAATTATTCATACTCTCAAATCTCACTGTGTGAACACAAATTCGATTTCAAAATAAAGTTTTAAAAATGTTTCAATGAATGTTCCATTATGTGGTCCCGAACATAAAAACATTTACAGGTTTTTTCTGGCATTAATTTATTTGGGTCAGATAGGCTGTCATCACTACCTGTATAAGAGCACCCTTCTTAATGATGGATTTTCCTTGGAAATTTGTGTTTTTTTTTTCAATAATTAAGGTCAAAATTCTTACAGATTTTTTCCTAACAAAAAGCAATGTAAATACATACGTAATTATATAAATAGTAAATCAAAATAAAAAATACATTGTTAAATACATATCTATTGCCAGTATCAATTCAACTAAATTTTCACTTTTATTTTCTTTAAGTTTTACTTATCTTTTTCTGCTTTTATATCAAAATAATTTTTTTTAAGTTGATAAGCCATACAAATTTCAGGTATAACAGTAAGTAAGTATAAGTAGATTTATTTTTATTTAAAGAAAACATTTTATTGTTATGTGTTAGCTCGTTGCTTATTAAAATAATAAGCAATATAAATTATGTTATATATATTTACTATACAAATAGTTCCAGCCCTGACCAATTTTCTTTTTGTTTGATAAAAAAATGAAAGAGCAGAATAAAGCACTTTTACTTGTTTTTTACTTGTTTTTTTGTTCAAAAGTACTTATAAGTATGTCGCAATACTTATAAGTAATTTGTTTTCGCACATGTATATCCGAATAATACGTATGTATAGAGAGTATTTTTGAAAATAAGTAATAAATATACTCGTAACCGTAGCAATTCATGCATGTACGAGTAGCTATTTTCTGTGATAAATGCATGGTTATACTTATAACCGAAAAAGATAAGTAAATATTCGAGTTATTTTTTTTTCGGATAACCGAAGTCAGACTCTGGTGGTGATATCAATTCGTTTGAGAGCATTCATTCTGATTTATTTGATCGATATAGTAACATTGTTATTATGGGTGACTTTAATTACAATCTATTTGACCTGGAGAAGTCTAGTAGTTTGCGTTCGTTAATTTCAAGATGTGGCCTTTGCTGCGTCCATAATTGTCTACCAACACACTTTTCCCTAGCTAATAACTCCACCTCTTTATTAGATTATTTTCTTTTAAGCCGGGTTTCCGATGTTGTCTATAACAGTCAGATGCACTTTTCATTTTGTTCTTCACATCATAGTTTTATTATTCTTTCTATTAAATTTTCCTCTCAGTTACGTAATTTCCCCTTTGAATTTAAAGACTACAATAGACTAGATTATAATAGCACTAGAAAAGCCCGGCGCGCGTTGCTACGCCGCTTAATGAATAAAAATGCATTCTGAATTTTAATTAAATATCTAGTGTAAAAAGCTACAAATTACAACTTTTTTTAATAGGCGTGGCACTGCCCACTTTTCTAATACGAAAATGTATAGTCATGACAGCTCAAAATGTGTGCAAAGTTTCAGAAAAACCGGCGAAGTTCAAGTAGCTGAAAATTAAAACTTTTTTTATGGGCTTGACACTGCCCCCCACTTTTCTAATGAAGTAATCGTATAGTCATGACAACTCAATATGTGTGCAAAGTTTCAGAAAAATCTATCTAGTGCAAGTAGCTAAAAATTATAACTTTTTTCTTATGGGCGTGGCTCTGCCCACTTTTCTAATCACGAAATCATATAGTCATGACAGCTCAATATGTGTGCAAAGTTTCAAAAAAATCGGTCCAGTGCAAGTACCTCTAAATGATAACTTTTTTTTTTACAGAGTTTCACTTATATATATATGTATATGCAAAATTTCATTGAAATCGGTTCAGCCGTTTCGGAGGGGTTTGGTGACAAACACTGTGACACGTGAATTTTATATATTAGAAAAGATTGTTAATAAACTAACTCACTTTCTGCTGCACGGGTGGTACCGCACACATTAAAAAAGCTCTCCCTGTGATAGTACTCAAGATATATGATGTTAAAAATTCACTTTGTATGGGAGCTACCACGCCCATTTTCGGCAAGGCTACTCACATTAATAATAGAAAGCCTCACATAAATTTAAAAAGCTTTCCCTGTGATAGTACTCAGGATATATGATATTAAAAATTCACTTTGTTAAACTAAATCTTTAATTAGAAAAGCCCGTCATAAATATGGTGAAAGTTTGTTTGCCAGAGTTAGTAATAAGCAGTTATGGAGTAGAATACGTTGGCTTGGCTGTGTTGGTTCTGACAACTTAGAATTTAATGAATTAGATGTAGAAGAGATAGCTAGAACTTTTTAAAGCAATCTTAGACCTAATAATTATAGTGACTTAGAACTTGACAACCTTATATATACGGTGACCATTCGTCCTTATTTTAAGAAAACAGTCCTTTTTTTTGACACGTTGTCCTTTCAGAATTTTTTTCTTTTAAGTATCCTTCTTTAATTGAATTGTCCTTTTTTATCGCTAATTTGTTTCTTTAAACTTAAAAATTATAAATTTTATTCCCTTAAAACTTTAAAATTGTAACATCAACGCAATAGAAATTAAAATCAAAAATAAAATAAATAAAAGAGGTATGTTCAATGACGAATTACTTGCAAGCTAGGTTAAATCTAATATTTCATACTTATATTTAAAAAATTAAAACAATAAACATTGTTAAATAAAGTTGTATATAATAATTTGTTATTATTGAGGTAAGTTTTAAAGCATTGAATATCTATTTAAATACGTTTATGTACATATAAATATATACATTTTATTTATTTTAGATATGCCGCCAAAGCGAAAATGTATTTTTAATAGTGAACTGAAGGCAAAATTTCCATTCATACACAAAACCGTTAGTGACCATGATGTAAGGTGTGAAATATGTGCAGCCCATTTTTCAATAGCAAATGGTGGAGCTTCTAATATAAAACATCATTTAGAAGCAATAAAATATAAAAATGCATTTATCGCCAGCATTTCAAGTGGCCAATTGACAAACCTTTTTAGAACTGTAAATTTTAACGATAAGGAAAAGGAGTTGGCTGTCGTCGAAGGTACTTGGGCTTATCATTCAGTTCAACACAATTATTCATTTCGGTCAAATGATTGCACCTCAAAGTTAATTAAATCATGCTTAGAACAAAAATATTCGTGTGCTCGAACCAAATGTGAAGCAATAATCAAAAATATGTTGAAACCTATTTCATTAGATGTAATAAAAATTGATTTTTCTGAAGCTAGCTGCATTGCAATATACATATTTAGATTGTTCCAACCACGGACCTACTAAACTTTGCCCAATATTAGTACGATGTTTTCTACCAAATAAAGGAATTATGGTGAAAATTATATCTGTAAATGAACTTCAAGGTGAAAACTCCGATATTATTTCCAAACGTATTCAAGAAACATTAGATAAATTCAAAATAAATAGTAAAATGGTAGCATTTTGTGGTGATAATACTAATTGCAATTTTGGAGGTGCTGCTAGAAATGAAGGAATAATATTATTCATAAAATGTAAAATTTTATTGGAAAAAATCTAATTGGTGTGAATTGTGTTACCCATATTTTAAACAATTGCATCCAAACTGCTGCTGATTCCCTACCAGTGGATATTGAAGTGATAATTGTCAAAATTTACTTTTTTTTTATATTTACACTATTACAGTAAAACAACTTAAGGAGATTTGTAAAGATGTTGATGTTGAATATAAAAAATTTAACTGCTCTGCAAAAAATCATTTTTTGTCTTCCCATTTAATAAACTATATGGATTTTGACGCGCTGAACTCAAATCGGTTTTTTCCATCAGATCGGGATTTTTTTATGGGCGTGGCAAATTTTCCCCCTAAAATAAGTCAGGTGCGGAGACTTATTTCATCCTAACTCGGGAACCAGTCATCCGATATTCAAAAATAAAACACCAAAAAATATGTAACAAAATTGTATTTATTTTAGTTGAATACAATTTTTCTTTATCTCTTATTGTTTTGGAGTTATTTAGAAATTAATGGAGAAAAAAAATTTTTTCGTATTTTTTAATTTAAAAATGGAATTAAAAAAAATATAAGGCAAATATTCAACATTTTAAACTTTTTTCTGAGAGCTACTTATCTTGGAAATAAAAGAAGCCATAAACCATAAAATTCGGTTAAAAAATGCAGATTTAATTGTCAATTTACCGCAGGTACCCGATATTGTAATGCAACCAGCCTTGCATACGATATATGTAACATTGCGTTAGGTGAGAAGGTAATGGAACTGAAGTACAACGATATTTTGCATGGTTCATGAAATTAAAAATTATAACATAGTATTTTTCAATTACCTGTGATTTCAAATTAAGAACATTAGGGTAGATTCTAGAATTTATTGTATGTATAGAAGCTAATGGGCAATAAGTAAGTCACTTTTAATTTGAATATCGTGCGGTTAAAATCGGCAACAGTAAATAGATCTTATAGTGTACTTTGTTAGTGTGTAAAGAAATAAAGCAATTAAAGAATCCACAAACGCTTTCATATAACAAAATGTCAAGGATTTGCATGTGCTGAATTGTGGTTACTTTTTGCACATAGCCAAGCTTTTATATTCCATATATATATTTGTTATCTAGAGTCACAACACATTTCAATGCCTGAAGCTGCTCTTTCTTTAAAAGACTTAAAATTAAAATTAGTAGCACGCAAAGAGGAAATGTTTTCACCATTGGTTATTAAAAATAATCTTGCTATACTAGAGTCGGCGGGTAAGATTGAGGACTTAAGTTTAAAGAAAAAGTTACTAGTTTTTATGACATCTGTATTAACTACCTAAACCAATGGGATGCAGAATTTAGAAACGTTGAATATTTTGATTGGGTCGTTTTAAGCAGAATTCCATGCTGGCAGTATATTGAAAAAAGTTTAGCTCAGATAAAAGAGTTAAGAGATGATTTGAAAATTAATAATGAGGAACTATTTGACGAAGTAGCTTGTGTTAAAAATTATGCAGATGCAGAAAAAATAGAGGAGTGGAGAAAAGATGAAACATCAGTGGATCGAAAATGGGTCGAAATTTTTGGCTATTTAAGAGAAAAAAATATTGTGTGTAAAAATATAATGAAGCTTGTAGAATTTTGTTTGTGTCTGTCGGCTTCTAATGCGCCAACAGAAATTGCTTATAATCACTTTTAATAACAAAGTGCAATTTTCAAATGGACTGTGCAGAGTTTAAATTGTTTTTATAAAATAACAGTACTATTTAAAAAAAATACATTCTGCAAAAAAATATAAACGATATTTTATGTAAATAATTGTTTTTAATTAATAAATTTTTTATATTTAAATTTTGTTTTAAAGCCCTGTGAACATAATTTATCTTTTTATAAACAATAATCTAAGTATGTGTCTATGTAACTACTACTGTTTTGAATTACATTATTATATATTATCCACATATAATACATCCAAAAAACTTAATATTACTTAAAATGTTTATTACATTTCTAAATGTCCTTCTTTTTCGCTCAAATATATGGTCACCGTACTTATATATAACTAGCATTTAACCCGCTACTTCGTTAGCGCAGTTCTTACTATTTATTGAATACTTAAGTTTTATTAATAACTAGAAAAGCCCGGCGCGCGTTGCTACGCCCCTTCATGAATTTTAATCGCATTCTAAATTTTAATCGAATATCAAGTGCAAGGCTAAACACTATAACTTTTTCTTTATGAGCGTAGCACTGCCCACTTTTCTAATTACGAAACTGTATAGTCATGACAGCTCAATAAGTGTGCAAAGTTTCAGAAAAATCGGTCCAGTGTAAGTACCTTAAAATGATACCTTTTTTTATGGGCGTGGCACTGCCCACTTTTCTAAACACGAAACTGTATAGTTATGACAACTCAATATGTGTGCAAAGTTTCAGAAAAATCGGTCCAGTGCAAGTACCTCAAAATGATACCTTTTTTTTAATGGGCGTGGCACTGCCCACTTTTCTAATGACGAAAGTGTGAAGTCATGACAGCTCAGTATGTCTGCAAAGTTTCAGAAAATTCGGTCCAGTGCAAGTAGCTAAAACTGATAACTAATTTTTTTATAGGCGTGGCCCCGCCCACTTTTTCAATTACGAAATTATAAAGTCATGACCGCTCAATATGTGTGCAAAGTTTCAGAAAAATCGGTCCAGTGCAAGTACCTCAAAATCAAAACTTTTTTAGGGGCGTGGCCCCGCCCACTTTTCTTATTACGAAATTATTTAGTCATGACAGCTCGATATGTGTGCAAAGTTTCAGAAAAATCGGTCAAGTGCAAGTAGCTAAAACTGATAACTAATTTTTTATGGGCGTGGCTCCGCCCACTTTTTTTCACCCATAAACACTCCCTGGTATGTGTACAACAACTTACCAAAGTTTGAGCCCGATCGGTTTTACAGTTTCGGAGTCTATAGCTAACACACACACACACACACACACACACAGAGTTTCACTTTTATATATATAGATTATTAAATATTTTTGGTTCAATTTATGAAAATTTGTATGTCTGATTCAATCTACTTAGAAAAATAAAAAGTAGAGTAAGGATATTATTATTATTATTAATGACATATTCTTAAAGAACTTAGTCTATTCACATACATCATAAAAGAAATAAAAATAAATAAAATAAAAAAAGATAAAAAAGTATGTATACATATTAAATATTGCATAAGTTGTTAACATATAACTTCCACAGATCTCTATCATGTGCAATAGCTCTCAATTGGCCAAAAGATTTTCTCGTTTCTTGCATCACAGTTCTACGCCAAGTTTGCTTTGGCCTACCTCGAAGTCTACGTCCTTGTGGATTCCATTCTAAAGCAAAGTGTGCTGCATCATCGACAGTTTTTCTAAGAGTGTGGCCTAACCATTGGTATTTTCTTTTACAGATTTCAAGTTCTAGCTTTGTTTGACCGCATATTCTCCAAAGTTCTTCATTTCTTATAGTATTTGGCCACCAAATTCCAAGTAAACGTCGTAAGCAACGATTTATGAAGGTCTGAAGTTTAGTTGAAATAGCTTCTGTAACTAGCCAGGTCTCACTACCATACAACAACACAGATTTTACGCAAGCATTAAAAATTTTCATCTTAGTTTGCGTAGAAATTGTTCTAGCTTTCCAAACTTTCATTAAGGACCCATATACATTTTTCGCTTTTCTCATTCGGTTTTCGACATCTGCAGCAGCACCACCATCTGTTGTAAGCACACTTCCCAGATATTCGAATTTCTCCACATCCTCCAAGGCTGTTCCGTTAATAGTAAATGTGGAGTCGTTATTGGTATTTATCCTCATAACTTTAGTTTTTCCCACATTGACTTTTAGACCCGCCTTTGCTGATTCGGATACAATAGTTGATATTTTGCTTTGCATATCGTTATATCTATGGGAAAAGAGGACGATGTCGTCTGCATACTCTAAGTCATCCAACTTACGCCGAAACCCCCATTCAATACCGCTAGGATTAATATTAGCTGCAGCCAAAATAACATCGAGTGCAGCTATGAACAGTAAAGGTGAAAGTGAACAACCTTGCCTTACCCCGCTACATGTATGAAAAGGCTCACTCAGCTGTCCTTCGTGAAGAACTTGGCTTGTAATACCGTTATAACTATTTGTAATAATGTTTACCAGTTTGTCTGGGACACCTCTTGCCCGTAATGATGACCAAATGTGGTTACGTTTAATTGCATCAAATGCTTTTTCGAAATCAATAAATGTTAAATACAATGGAGCATTGTATTCAACTGATTGTTCGATTATCATTCTGGTTGTATTAATGTGATCAATACAAGATTGACCCGAGCGAAAGCCAGCCTGATTCTTACTGATGACATTATTAAGGTGATCAGATATTCTATTTAAAATTAAAGAAGTAAAAATTTTGTTGCCTACGGGTAGAAGACTAATTCCTCTCCAATTAGAGCATTTTCTTCTATTTCCCTTTTTTGGGATCTTTACAATAGCAGATTCTTTCCATTGGGCCGGGATATCCTCGTCCCTCCAGATGCGCAAAAAAACAGGGTGTAGAAGATTTGACATACTATCGGGATCGATTTTAAAACATTCAACTGGAAGCCCATCTACACCAGGAGCTTTACCGGGTTTTAAGGACATAATTACAGTGCTTATTTCGCTAGTTGACGGTGCATCACAGTTTATTAATCTGTTAGGATTGTTTCTTCTACCGATTGGTACATCGTCAGATAAGTCGTCATGGTTTGTATTAAGAATCGATTCAAAATGTGTCTTCCAAATCATCAGTTGGGCTGATTTATCTGTAACTAATGTACCATTTTGATCCTCAATAGGCATGTTGTTAGCATATGATTTACCACCAATCTCTTTGCATATTTTAAACAGAGTTTTCATATCGCCTTTGTTTGCAGCCGTTTGAGCATCGTTTCCCATTTTATCATAAAATAATTCTTTGTCGCTTTTTATTTGTCTTTTGATACGTTTACTCATTATGCTGTATGAGTTTTTGAGCTGCGCTTTACGTTCTCCGTTCCTTTTACCAGTTATTTCTATTTTTAACTTCCTTCGCTCTTCAATTAGATCCCAAGATGCCTGCGACAACCAGTCTTTCTTTTTGTCTTTATCCTTGAAACCAAGCACATCTGAACAGATTTGGTGCAGATTCGTCACCAGTTCGGTCCAAATCTCGCTACTTGAACCACTGGCATCAATGACTACTTCACGAAGTCGGCTAGTAAATGCATCTTTTACAGTATTATCACCTATTTTAGCGAAATCATATAGTTTACGTCTGTTTTAGTTTTGGGCTTTTCTATGATACATTCTAAAACGAAACTCCGCTGCCAGTAAATGGTGGTCGCTATTGATATCGGCGCTGGTCTTATTTCGTACGTCGCATAAGACGTTATGAGTACCATTAAAATTAAAAAAAGTACCTTTTGCGTCGCCCATAACATTTTTAGTCTCACCTGGAATCAATAGTCCTTGATTGTACAATCCTACCTTCATAAACGTAGAAAATACAAAAAGTACCATAAATATTCAAAAAAGTACCTTTTTGGTCGACCATAACATTTTAGGTCTCACCTTGTATCAATAGCCACTAATTTCAAAATTTTAGCTTCGCAAACGTAGAAAATACAAAAAGTACCATAAAAATTCAAAGAAGTACCCTTTTGGTCGACCATAACATTTTCTGTCTCACCTTGTGTCAATAGCCACTAATTTCGAAATTGTAGCTTCACAAACGTAGAAAATACAAAAAGTACCATAAAAATTCAAAAAAGTACCTTTTGGTTGCCCACAACATTTTTAGTCTCACCTTGTATCAATAGCCACTAATTTCAAAATTCTAGCTTCGCAAACGTTGAAAAGAAAAGCGAAAAAGTACATTTTTGGTCCAAGTTCCAAATTCTAAGTTTAAAATCTTCAAATATCTATGTAACAAAATATTTTCATAGACAGGATTTAAAGTCAGTAAATCTACACTTTTTTGCAAAAAAGTAATTATGTTCTAAAAAGTACCAAACTCTTTTCCCGATTTTTCCCCTTTCTACACTGTTATGAATGTTTTTCAATTTTTACTAAATTACATAATTTTTTATGTCTGGTGAAATCGCAATTATAAATTTTGTGAAAATTGGCCGTTAAATTAGGAATTGCATACATTTTATGGAATTTTCCTCTTTTTGGTACCTTTTTTGTCCCGAAAAAGGTTTCCAAAAATTTCACCTTAATATTTGTCCATATTCTATTTGGCAATAATAATGATCAAATTTTGTCCCATTGAATAATATTAGAAAAGTTTCCTTTGAATAAAGTACCGAAAAAAGGGAAAATTTTTACCCCTTATACATGCGAATTTGAAAAAAGTGCCCAATTCCTATTAATATTTTTTCGCGGACTACTTAAAACAGTTTAAATTTTTTTTCTAGCTATATGTGTTTGAAAGTTACATAGGGCACCAAAAATGTACCCGTTTTTTCCCCTTAGGGGTTGAAAATTCAAAATAGGGCCAGACACCTGTCAGCTTATTTTTTGTGCAAATTACAATTCTTTTTCAATTTTATTTGCATCGTTTTTAGTTTAGCAGATATAAGATTACCGATTTTACCCCCTTAAAGTACGAATTTCCAAAAATCCCTTCTTAGTGGAGCTATACATTGAAAGAGGAACCGATTGTCCAAATTTCATGTCTCTAGCTCTTTGCGTTTGGGCTGTGCGATGATGAATCAGTCAGTCATTCAGTAAGTCACGTTACTCTTTTATATATATAGATACTGATTAATTTTTCTTTATCCCGGTTAGGGAGTATGATATTACTATTGCTTTGAATTCGATTAAATCAAATTCTTCCGGTCATGACAGTAAATATTCCAATTAAATTTATCAAGATTATATATCCCTTTATTTCTAATATTCTTCTTCATCTTTTAAATAATATTTTTACTTGTTCTTATTTTCCTAATTCTTGGAAACTTGGCCGTGTTATACCAATTCCTAAAAATAGGCTTTTTGATAAAAATAACTTACGTCCGATAAGCATTTTACCTGCAATGTCAAAAATGATTGAAAATATTGTTACAGATTTATTTTTAATTAGCTTAATTTACATTATAATTTATTTTAGTTGTAGTAGTTTAAGTTACTGTAGATTTATTTTGATTAGTTTATTTCGCTGGTTGTTCGAACATGATGTTTGTTATTATGTGTAGCATACTTTTAGGCACTTCTATTATTCCTACATATTACTTAACGTCTTAATTTAAATGTAACGGTTCTCGAATGTACTAGAATGTACATACGAGAACTTTGTCGAATGTTACCGAAGACCACTATGTTACTATAAATAGCCAAACAACACAGCTAACATGATCAGTATTACAATAGAGCTTGTAAGGTGCGTATCAAAGTGTGTTTGATAATAAAGGTGTATAACAATAAGTGAAATAAATAAATTGATATTAAAGCGATCTTTGAGTGTGTTTAAGTAAACAAAGTGCTCTTAATTTTATAACAAATTTCAACTGTTTTTGAATGCAATAAAAGAACTCAAAGGATATTTAAAGGAAATAATCCAACGTTTATAAAAGGTATAAACGTAACAACTGGTGTCAGAAGTGAAATTGCATTTTTAATAAAAAAAGCAGACATGAAATTTGAGGAGCTTAAAGTGGAACAACTCAAGAAGGAATTGAGTAAGTTGGCATTGCCGACAACAGGTAATAAAGTAGAATTGCAGAAGAGACTTCTAGATGAATTTAGGCGGCGTAATATTGAAATTGATGGTTACGAGTTTGACGAAAGAGAAGAAATGGAAGTTTCCACTCGTGCAACTACAAACAACATGGATTTAAGTACGATGCTTGCTGCTATAATGCAAAAGATGGAAATTAAATTCCAGGAAGCTCAAGAAACTTCTCGAGTTAATAATGAAAAATTGTTAGCCGAAGTTCAAGAATCTTCTAGAGCTAATAATGAAAAATTATTAGCTGAAGGCAAAAAAGAAGTGCAAGAAACAGCTAGAGCTATGAACGAGAACGATTTTCCAGACGAAAATCATCCATTTTTAGATCAGTTTAAAATTGAAACGTTTGTAAGTGGAATACGTGATCCTGAAATAAAGCACGCGGTTTTTGGCACGCCTAAATCGACGTTTTCAGAAACAGTTTCATATGCACTAACACAGGAAACTGCAAAATTGCTTTCTAAGCCGCAGATATACAAGGTGCGAAATCTTGAAATTTCTACAGAAATGGCAAGAGATGAAGTAAGCGATTTAAGGTCTCGTATACAGGCGTTAGAGGAAAAGCAAGGCAAAGCCAGAGCCAAATGCTATAATTGTGGTAGGATTGGACATTTTCAACGAAATTGTAGAGCACCAAGAAAGCGGGCTAGATTTATATCACCACCTGAGTACAGCAAGCTGGAAAGCACGCAGTTACCGTTAAAACAAGTTAACACTTATAGGCATGAGCAAGATCCCATAACCGAGGGCCCCACAATCTCCATATCAGTTATGCAGCAGAAAAATAGCAACCTTACTGCTTGTGGATACATCAATGGTCGGAGGCATGTTCTTACAATAGATACAGGAGCATCACAATCAATTATTAGACCTGATATAGTCAAGAAGAAAATCGAACCACTATATGGTGTAAGTCTACGAACAGCTACTGGTTATTTTTCCATAAACTTTGCTAATGTTTATGGAAAAATAAAGGTGAAGTTAACAATTGCCAATATAAGTGTTAATCATGTATTTATTGTTGCTGACATTGTGGATGAAGTAATCGTGGGCGCTGATTTTATGATAAGTCATAACATTAATCTGCACAAGGGACGAAAAGTTATGATTTGGCGCAACATTGAGATTTCGTTGGATTACTGGACTAAACGACTTTAGGAAAATAACTCCAGTATTGAGTGCAGAAAAGGGGTTAAACATGGTAATGCGGATGCACGTTCCCGAAAATTCTGCAGCTTGAAGAGCAAATATTGTGCACAACCTGGGGAAAAAGAGTGCGTAATAGATATTCGACTAACGCAGGTAGGCACAAGCGGTGAATGGTCAGTGGCGCAAAGAAAAGATCCTATACTGGCAAAGATTATATCAGCAAAGGAAAAAGACAAAAGGCCCGCTCGAAACCAAATATCAGCGGGAAGTCTTCTGATGAAATCCTATTGGGCGCTGTGGAATAGTCTGAAGGTGGTTAATGGATGTCTATACCGAATATGGGAAAGTGCTAATGGAAATTCAGTCACAAATCTAATTGTGGTGCCGTCGTCTAAAGTCGACGAAGTTTTAAGGGAGTTTCACGAAGGTCTCAGTGGAGGTCACTTTGGCATGACAAAAACCCTTAAAAAGTTAAAGCAACGGTTCTATTGGGTTGGCTGTCAACAATCGGTAGCTGGTTGGATAGAAAATTGCGCCCAATGCATCGCAGCAAAAATCCAAGCAAGGAAAAGTCGTGAGCCATTGCAGAAGTATAATTTGGGCCGCCCCTTTGAGCAAACAAACGTGTCCAGCAAGAAGATGAAAGCCAGATACGACCGAGCAGCAGAATCTGAAGGCTTTAATGAGGGTCAGCGAGTTGTACTATATAACCCACAACGCAATAAAGGATTGCACCGTATAAGGTGATAAAGAGAATAAATGATGTGGTGTATAAAATCCAGAAATACAAGATCCCAAGATCAAAGATGAAAGTGGTTCAACTCGAGCGCCTCGCTAAGTACGGAAAAAGTGAATTTGTGCCTATTCGGGACGAACAGGCTTAAGCGGGCGGTAGTGTTACAGATTTATTATACCCTTCACACAGTGAAAAAGGGTATATATAGGTTTGTCATTCCGTGTGAAATTTCTACAATTTTGATTTCCGACCCCATAAAGTATATATTTTCTGAAAGCTTATGAATAGGGGAGTCGATTAAGCGCTGTCAGTCTGTCCGTCTGACCGTCTGTCCGTGTGTATGTTGAAATCAAATTTTTGAAGCCCCCCGACATTGCTTGGACTCGGGTAAGGTATTAAAATATCAGAAATATTCGGGAGTAGATCGCTATTGAAAATCAGGAACATCGGTACATAAACAACTGAGATATGAGCAAAAACCCACGACCACCTCGATTTTTTTTCACAAAAACAACATTACAACAACAACATACATACATACAAACGTGTATACGGTTAGAGAAAACGTGGCATCGAATCCCAGCTGAGCAAAAAAAAATTTTTTTTTAATTTTTAAAAAAATTTTTTTTTTAAATTTTTTTTTATTTTTTTTTTATTTTTTATTTAATATATTATTTATATTTTTATTATTATTTTTTTTTAATATTTTTTTTTTTTAATTTTTTTTTTTTATTTTTTTTGTTTTATATTTGTTATATATATTTTAAATATTTTTTAAAAAATTTTTTTTCTAAATTTTTTTTTAATTTTTTTTTTAATTTTTTTTTTAAATTTTTTTTTTAAATTTTTTTTTTATTTTGTTTTTAACATACATATGTACGTAAATTTATAATTTTACAATGGGATGTTTTTATATATGTATGTTTTTTATATGTATGTACGTATATCATATGGAATGGTGATACAAACTACTGTTATTGCATGACTTCACGTTGTGAAGGGTATATAAGATTCGGCACGGCCGAATATAGCGCTCTTACTTGTTTTTAAAAATTTTTGTTTTTTTCTCGTTTTTTTTAACATACATATGTGAATTTATAATTTTACAATGGGATGTTTTTATATATGTATGTACGTATTTCATATGGGATGAATGGTGACACAAACTACTGTTATTGCATGACTACACGTTGTGAAGGGTATATAAGATTCGGCACGGCCGAATGTAGCGCTCTTACTTGTTTTTAAATAGCTTAATTTACATGATAATTTATTTTAGTTGTAGTAGTTTAAGTTACTGTAGATTTATTTGTATTAGTTTATTTCGCTGGTTGTTCGAACAAGATGTTTGTTATTATGTGTAGCATACTTTTAGGCACTTCTATTATTCCTACATATTACTTAACGTCTTAATTTAAATGTAACGGTTTTCGAATGTACTAGAATGTACATACGAGAACTTTGTCGAATGTTACCGAACACCACTATGTTACTATAAATAGCCGAACAACACAGCTAACATGATCAGTATTACAATAGAGCTTGTAAGGTGTGTATCAAAGTGTGTGGCCGACTTCCTAAACGCAACTTGCAATTCATAATTTAAAAAAATGCGTATGCAATGCTAAACATGTCTTAAGTGCAACCCTGCATTGCAGAGATTTTTTTTGCATTTGATCGGCATTTAGGAATGCTCATGGATCCACTTTTTGTCTCTGCAATATAAAGTGTTTAATTATTTAAATTATTAGTCTGTGATTTAAATAAACTCTATCAATTATAAATAATTTATTAAAAATAAACAAAGAAAATACTAACTCAGCCATTGCAGCTCAAATGTTTGCATACAAAATAAAAATGATGCGCGATTTTGACAGCTGATACGTAGTAAAATGAGTTGACAAACGATTAGGAACATTGGTAGAAAGTTTACATATGCGTTTACGAAGTGTATGCATTGTAAATATGCATTGCAACTTGCATTTAGGAAGTCGGCCTGTTTGATAATAAAGGTGTATAACAATAAGTGAAATAAGTAAAGTGATATTAAAGCAATCTTTGAGTGTTTTAAGTAAATAAAGTGCTCCTTATTTTATAACAAATTTCAACTGTTTTTGATTGCAATAAAAGAACTCAAAGTGTATTTAAACGAAATAATCCAACATTTAAAAAAGGTATAAATGTTACAATAAAATGAAGTCACAAATGTTAGCTCATTTTGAGGAATTTTATTTTATTCATCCAATTCAGTTTGCTTTTCAACATAATCTTAACTCTACGTCTTTGCTTATTTCTCCTACCGAATCTATCAGGTGAAAATTAGATGCACATATTAATTGTACGTTAGTTTCTTTAGATCTTTGCAAAGCTTTTGAGCAAATTAATCACACTATGCTAATAGGTAAACTTAATAGAATTTAAAATTTTTCTAAATCTGCTTGTAAATAAATTTATTCCTACCTTTCAATATGTGTCTATTAACGACTGTCGTTCTAGTAAAGGCTATGTTACCTCGGCTGTACCTCAAGGTTCGGTACTGGGTCCTATATTTTTCCTTGCCTATATAAATGATTGCATTCCAATTTTGAACAATAGTTTTTCTCCTGTGGTGCAAAAGGGTATATACAGCTTTGTCATTCCGTTTGTAATTTCTACAATTTTCATTTCCGACCCCATAAAGTATATATTTTCTGACAGCTTATTAATAGAGTTAATTAAGCCCTGACCGTCTGTCCGTGTGTTGGTTGAAATCAACTTTTAGAAGCAACTATATGTTCCTCAGATCTCTATATGGTATCAATCTCTTGGAAATATCCAGGAATGAATCGCTATTGAAATTCAGCACAATCGCCCTATAACTTTCTGAAATATGAGCAAAATACCACGACCACCTCGTTTTTTTTCACAATTACAACAACAACCTACATACATATTAGTTAAAGTAAACGTGGCATCGGATTCCAGCTGAGCCAAAAAAATTTTATTTTATTTTATTTAATGTATTATTTATATTTTATTATTTTTATACCCTTCACACAGTGAAAAAGGGTATATATAGGTTTGTCATTCCGTGTGAAATTTCTACAATTTTTATTTCCGACCCCATAAAGTATATATTTTCTCAAAGCTTATGAATAGGGAAGTCGATTAAGCCCTGTCAGTCTGTCCGTCTGACCGTCTGTCCGTGTGTATGTTGAAATCAACTTTTTGAAGCCCCCCGACATAGGTTGGACTCGGGTAAGGTATTAAAATATCAGAAATATTCGGGAGTAGATCGGTATTAAAAATCAGAAACATCGGTACATAAACAACTGAGATATGAGCAAAAACCCACGACCACCTCGATTTTCTTTTCACAAAAACAACATTACAACAACAACATACATACATACAAACGTGTATACTGGTTAGGGAAAACGTGGCATCGAATCCCAGCTGAGCCAAAAACAATTTTTTTTTAATTTTTTTAAAATTTTTTTTTTTAATTTTTTTATTTTTTTTTTATTATACCCTTCACACAGTGAAAAAGGGTATACATATATAGGTTTGTCATTCCGTGTGAAATTTCTACAATTTTGATTTCCGACCCCATAAAGTATATATTTTCTGAAAGCTTATGAATAGGGGAGTCGATTAAGCGCTGTCAGTCTGTCCGTCTGACCGTCTGTCCGTGTGTATGTTGAAATCAACTTTTTGAAGCCCCCCGACATCGCTTGGACTCGGGTGAGGTATTAAAATATCAGAAATATTCGGGAGTAGATCGCTATTGAAAATCAGAAACATCGGTACATAAACAACTGAGATATGAGCAAAAACCCACGACCACCTCGATTTTTTTTTTTCACAAAAGCAACATTACAACAACAACATACATACATACAAACGTGTATACTGGTTAGAGAAAACGTGGCATCGAACCCAGCTGAGCCAAAAATTTTTTTTTTTAATTTTTTTTAAATATTTTTTTAAATTTTTTTTTTATTTTTTTTTTATTTTTTTTTTTATTTTTTATTTAATATATTATTTATATTTTTATTATTATTTTTTTTTTATATTTTTTTTTTTAATTTTTTTTTTATTTTTTTTGTTTTGTATATATTATATACATAATAATTTTTAAAAAAATTTTTTTTTTAAAAATTTTTTTTTTTTTTAAATTTTTTTTTTTTTTTAAATTTTTTTTTTAAATTTTTTTTTTTTGTTTGTTTTTTTAACATTCATTCGTGAATTTATAATTTTACAATGGGACGTTTTTATATATGTATGTTTTTATATGTATGTACGTATTTCATATGGGATGAATGGTGACACAAACCACTGTTATTGCATGAATTCACGTTGTGAAGGGTATATAAGATTCGGCACGGCCGAATATAGCGCTCTTACTTGTTATACCCTTCACACAGTGTAAAAGGGTATATATAGGTTTGTCATTCCGTGTGAAATTTCTACAATTTTCATTTCCGACCCCATAAAGTATATATTTCCTGAAAGCTTATGAATAGGGAAGTCGATTAAGCCCTGTCCGTCTGTCCGTCTGTCCGTGTGTATGTTGAAATCAACTTTTTGAAGCCCCCCGACATCGCCCGGACCCGCATGAGGTATTAAAATGTTGGAAATATTCGGGAGTAGATCGCTATTGAAATTCAGAAAAATCGGTACATAAATAACTGAGATATGAGCAAAAAACCACGACCACCTCGGTTTTTTTTTAACAATAGACACTAGATGAGCTTATGTTCGAATCCCAGTTGAGAAAAAAAATTTTTTTTTTTTTATTTTTTTCATTTTTTTTTGTGTTATTTTATTTTTTATACGTACTTACATTCAAAAACTCAATTTATAATTTTACAATGGTACGTTTTTGAGCGGATAAAATACTTTATTATCTATATATATAAAAGTGAAACTCTGTGTGTGTGTGTTAGCTATAGACTCTGAAACTGTAAAACCGATCGGGCTCAAACTTTGGTAAGTTGTTGTACACATACCGGGGAGTGTTTATGGATGAAAAAAAGTGGGCGGGGCCACGCCCATAAAAAATTAGTTATCAGTTTTAGCTACTTGCACTTGACCGATTTTTCTGAAACTTTGTACACATATCGAGCTGTCATGACTAAATAATTTCGTGATAAGAAAAGTGGGCGGGGCCACGCCCCTAAAAAAGTTTTAATTTTGAGGCACTTGCACTGGACCGACTTTTCTGAAACTGTGCACACATATTAAGCTGTTGTGACTTTATAATTTTGTGACTAAAAAAGTGGGCAGGGCCACGCCCATAAAAAAAGGCTATAATTTTGAGGTATTTGCACCAGACTGATTTTTCTGAAACTTTGCACACATATTGAGCTGTCATGACTAAATAATTTCGTGATTAAAAAAGTGGGCAGTGCCACGCCCATAAAAAAAAGGTATCATTTTGAAGTACTTGCACTTGACCGATTATTCTGAAACTTTGCACACATATTGAGCTGTTATGACTTTACAATTTCGTGATAAAAAAAGTGGGCAGGGCCACGCCCATAAAAACAATTTTAATTTTGAGGTACTTGCACTGGTCCGATTCTTCTGAAACTTTGCACACATATTGAGCTGTTATGACTTTACAATTTTGTGACTAGAAAAGTAGGCAATGCCACGCCCATAAAAAAATAAAATTTTTAGGTTTTTTCACTTGATATTCAATTAAAATTCAGAATGCATTTCGATTCATTAAGGGGCGTAGCAACGCGCGCCGGGTTTGGCTAGTAAAGAATAATAATGAAACATATAGTAGGTATGTATGTATGTATGTACGCATTTATTTAAAGAAAACAAAATGTCACCGCGGCTTTCGCTGCTAGAGATAACAAAGTAACAACAGCTATAACCTTGATTCAACGTAGCATGTGTGTCTGTGTAAAAAACCTACATACGAATATTCATTCAAACATATTGCTAATACTTAAATGTATGTATGTATGTATATGATTTTTATTTTGTATGAACCTCATATAGGTTGCAAGTACTTTTGTATATTTAAGTTATATAAATATTCATAGGATGGTAGTGCAGTGGGTACACCACTGAACTATGAAGCTGGTGGTACGCAGTTCGATACCATTAAGAGTTTGCTTAAATTTTTTTTTTTACATTTCAATGTTTCATGGTCAATATGAGTAGAATATTAAATATCATGACTAGCAAAATACGATGCACTATGAAAAAAAAACTAAACTAAATACATATCTATTTTTATGTATTTTTCCCATTGAGTACCTAGTATACATTAATACATATTATATATTGTAAATTTCAATAATGTATGCTCTATTACTGTTTACTTTTTATTTTTTTTAATTAAACTATATATGTACGTAAATTTATTTTTTTACAATGGGATGTTTTTATTTTTATATATGTATGTTTTTTAAGTATGTATGTATTTCATATGAGATGAATGGTGATACAAACTATTGTTATTGCATGACTACACCTTTACTTCTTCTTAATTTTTTTAATTAAACTTGCAAACAAGTGCAAGAAATTACATGCCGTTGGGAGATTAGCGGTTACATCAATAAACTTCAAATTCGTTGTTGTGTAAAAATTAATTTTTTTCACATACAGTGTATCACTTAAGTGAGTATGCAGTATAAAAATAGTAAAACATTTAAATTTTTTCCTTAAAAAATGTGCAAAAATATTAATGTTTTTTACACTAGCAATTATAATTAGTATAGCCTTAAACAAAAACACAAACATAACAAAAAAAAATTATCCCGTTATCATATCCAGTTTTAATTTCTTAAAATATAGAAAAAATCACATCACAAAAGAAAGTATGCACTTATTAAAGTTTTGACTTCCACTAAAGCTGAACGCAATTTAATCTCGAAAAAAGTCACTAATTGCTTTTTTTAATTATTATTAAGTGCCAAAATTGATTTTTTATTGGAGAATTTTCGAAATTCTAATTATGGCCCCACATGGAAAAGAACTTTCACAAGATTTAAAAGAGGTTATTTTTAAACTATATAAATAGCAGAAAAGTTAGCGTGAAATTGCAAAGCTTGTCAATAAGAGCAGTTCCACAATACAAAAGATTATAGAAAAATATAATAAGGAGGGAAATACTAGTAACAGGACTCGAAGTGGGCGTCCAAACATCTTTAACGACAGGGAGAAACGAATTATCACAAGAAAAATAGAAGTGAATCCCAAGATGAGCGCTCCAAAAATAATGGTAGAAATTGAAAAAGAGAGTGGAAAAACCTGTAACCCGCAAACCATTCGTAGGGTGCTGTATAATTCTAGTTACCGTAACATCCGCAAAAAGCCATTTGTAAACAGCACCAATAGAAGAAAACGGCTGGACTTCGTAGGGGAGTATGAAAATAAAGATGAAAATTTCTGGAGATCAGTTATTTTTTCCGATGAAAGCAAATATAACATTTCTGGCTCAGATGGGTGTCAAAAAGTATGGAGAAAAGTGAACACTGAGCTCGATCCAAAAAATATGGCTGCCACAGTAAAACATGGTGGTGGATCTGTTATGGTATGGGGCTGTATTGCAGCATCAGGTGTTGGAAATATGGTGATTATCGAAGAAATAATGGATAAGATGGTTTATTTGAACATTTTAAAAAATAATTTACATCGCAGTGCAGCTAAATTGGGACTAACAGGATCATTTGTATTCCAACAGGACAATGATCCTAAACATACAGCCCATATTGTAAGAGAATGGCTTTTGTACAACACACCAAAACAATTAAAAACTCCGCCCCAGTCACCTGACCTTAACCCAATAGAACACCTGTGGGACTATCTCGAAAAAAAAAATTAGAAGTCATAGCATTACAAGCAAAGATACCCTAAAAGCTGCACTATTTGAGGAGTGAAATAAAATTCCACCTTCCGTTACACAAACTCTTATCGCATCTATGCCATCAAGATTGAAATTAGTCAAAAAGGCCAAGGGCTATCCAACAAAATACTAAATACAAGTCTGACTTAAGAAATTAAATCATAGTGCAAATTTTTGTGAACTGCATACTTACTTTTGTGATCTGAATTCCAAACATTTTGTTTATTATATTGTTATTAATCAGTAGTGAATTAGAAATATTTTTACTTTTTATTATTTTTCTTGAGTTCCCATAAAAAATAAATGAAAAAATAAATTTTTATGTTTTTATTTAAATTTCTAAACCATTTTTCTAATCATTCCAATTATTTATATTGCTGCATACTCACTTAAGTGATACACTGTAAATACCTAGATACATTCATACAAATGTCCATATAAATTACATTTATTTATTTCCATTAAGAAATAATTTTAAATGCAAAACCTTACTACACCTTTACTTCTTCTTAATTTTTTTAATTAAACTTGCAAACAAATGCAAGAAATTACCTACATGCCGTTGGGAGATTAGCAGTTACATCAATGAACTTCAACTTCGTTGTTGTGTAAAAATTAATTTTTTTCACATAAATACCTAGATACATTCATACAAATGTCCATATAAATTACATTTATTTATTTCCATTAAGAAATAATTTTAAATGCAATACCTTATGCTGAATGCAACAACTTTTAAGGAAAATAACAGCTTTTTTCAATCTTCCTCTGGTAACTCTGCTCACAATATTATTCCAATATTTTTTAATCTTCCTCTGGTAACTCTGCTCAAAATATTTACAGAAAACAAAATGTCACCGCGGCTTTCGCTGCTAGAGAAAACAGCGTAACAACAGCTATAACTTTGATTCAACGTAGCATGTGTGTGTGTGTAAAAAACCTACATACGAATATTCATTCAAACATATTGCTAATACTTAAATGTATGTATATGATTTTTATTTTGTATGAACCTCATATAGGTTGCGAGTACTTTTGTATATTTAAGTTATATAAATATTCATAGGATGGTAGTGGAGTGGGTACACAACTGAACTATGAAGCTGGTGGTACGCAGTTCGATACCATTAAGTATTTGTTTAATTTTTTTTTTTTACATTCAATGTTTCATGGTCAATATGAGTAGAATATGAAATATCATGACTAGCAAAATACGATGCACTATGAAAAAAAAACTAAACTAAATACATATCTATTTTTATGTATTTTTCCCATTGAGTACGTAGTATACGTTAATACATATTATATATTTTAAATTTCAATAATGTATGCTCTATTACTCTTTACTTTTTCCTTTTTTTAATTATTTTAATTAAACTATATATGTACGTAAATTTATTTTTTTACAATGGGATGTTATTATTTTTATATATGTATGTTTTTTAAGTATGTACGTATTTTATATGAGATGAATGGTGATACAAACTATTGTTATTGCATGACTACACCTTTACTTCTTCTTAATTTTTTTAATTAAACTTGCAAACAAGTGCAAGAAATTACATGCCGTTGAGAGATTAGCGGTTACATCAATAAACTTCAAATTCGTTGTTGTGTAAAAATTAATTTTTTTCACATAAATACCTAGATACATTCATACAAATGTCCATATAAATTACATTTATTTATTTCCATTAAGAAATAATTTTAAATGCAATACCTTATGCTGAATGCAACAACTCTTAAGGAAAATAACAGCTTTTTTCAATCTTCCTCTTTTAACTCTGCTCACAATATTATTCCAATATTTTTTAATCTTCCTCTGGTAACTCTGCTCAAAATATTTAGAGAAAACAAAATGTCACCGCGGCTTTCGCTGCTAGAGAAAACAGCGTAACAACCAGAGCTGTAAATGATTGCAATCGATTTAATTGCAATCACATGATTTCGCTTTAATGATTGCAAATTTTTTGATTGCATTCAAAATCGTAAATTGATTTCATGATTTCAATTTGAAATCATGAAATCAATATGATAAAAACGATTGAATCAATTGTTTGAAATCAATTTATATATAAATTGATTGCAATCAAATTTGATTGCAATCAATTTGATTGCAATTACTTTAATTGCAATCAAATCCAGTAATTGCAATCAAAGTTAAATCAGAATCGTTCTTTTCAAATGAAAAATGGCAATTTTTATTTACAAAGTTTTGTAAAATTGGTAAACATTATTTCTAATTGCAATCAGTTCTTCCGTAGAAAAAAAAAATGCAAGAAATGACTAACAAACCTACGTTTTTCATGTCATTTTGGAGACATGATTTCAAGGGAACTTGTTGAAATCACATGATTTCAACAAAAATTTGATTGCAATCGAATTGATTGCAATTATATTAATTGCATTCAATGATTTCTAAAAAAAAATGATTTCAAAATGATTGCAATCAAAAAATATTGCAATTTTGACAAGATTTCATTTTGAAATCTGAAATCATTTAGAAATCAAAGAATGAAATCAGTTTGGTTGAAATCACTTTGATTTCAATGTCAATTGATTGCAATTTTTTACAGCTCTGGTAACAACAGCTATAACTTTGATTCAACGTAGCATGTGTGTGTGTGTAAAAAACCTACATACGAATATTCATTCAAACATATTGCTAATACTTAAATGTATGTATGTATGTATATGATTTTTATTTTGTATGAACCTCATATAGGTTGCAAGTACTTTTGTATATTTAAGTTATACACCCTACAAGAAATGAATGACTGAAACTAACACACACAAACTATTTGTACTTACCCATTTGTAACAATTTTATATTGAATTGCTGTTACCGAAAAAAATGCATAAGCGAGAGTGAGACAGCTAATCTGTGTTGAATTCTTGACGTTCAAAACAAAAAATTTTTGTAAAGTAGTGTTAAATTTTTTACATTAAAATAATAAATATTTCTTAAATTAGTTTTTCAATAATTGGGATTTTTGACGAGTCTTTGCAGAAAATACACAAGTTGTAAACGGTAAGTAAAAGAAGTAGCAGAATTATATTTATTTATGTATATCCACATTTTCATAATTTTCAATTTTTTAGTAATCCAAGCCGTAATACAAAGGACGCCTTTATCATGCACAAGGATTTAAATGAGCCGCCCGGAATCATCGACGATTAAATAATATTAATACTTATTATAAAATATAAAAATTAATTTAAAAAAATTAAAATTGTGTTTTATTAAAATATGTATACCCGTCAGCTTTGACCAGTATATTCATCAAGTATGATTTGTCAACTATGACTGGTATATATATCAGGTGTGATTAGTCAATTGTGACTGATATTTACATCATTGCTAATAAGCAAACAGCAGTGGAGTGAGCAGTTCAAATATATGTTCAATAGTCGATATAACTCATAAGTTAAAGGGAGATGCAAGATCACACGTACACAAAAGTTTCCATCAATTTTTTCATTTTGCCCTTAATAACTTGATAGAAACTTTTGACCGATATATCCATCCCAGTGACAGTCATATGACCGGTCAAATGACTGTCACTGTTCTTGTAGGGCAAATATTCATAGGATGGTAGTGCAGTGGCTACACCACTGAACTATGAAGCTGGTGGTACGCAGTTCGATACCATTAAGGGTTTGCTTAATTTTTTTTTTTACATTTTAATGTTTCATGGTCAATATGAGTAGAATATGAAATATCATGACTAGCAAAATACGATGCACTATGAAACAAAAAACGAAACTAAATACATATCTATTTTTATGTATTTTTCCCATTGAGTACGTAGTATACGTTAATACATATTATATATTTTAAATTTAAATAATGT
Source organism: Phyto melanocephala (assembly GCA_941918925.1). Taxonomy (NCBI): domain Eukaryota; kingdom Metazoa; phylum Arthropoda; class Insecta; order Diptera; family Rhinophoridae; genus Phyto; species Phyto melanocephala. The sequence goes on from OW799238.1 coordinate 16,111,245, forward strand.
ATGCTCTATTACTCTTTACTTTTTCCTTTTTTTAATTATTTTAATTAAACTATATATGTACGTAAATTTATTTTTTTACAATGGGATGTTATTTTTATATATGTATGTTTTTTAAGTATGTAAGTATTTTATATGAGATGAATGGTGATACAAACTATTGTTATTGCATGACTACACCTTTACTTCTTCTTAATTTTTTTAATTAAACTTGCAAACAAGTGCAAGAAATTACATGCCGTTGGGAGATTAGCGGTTACATCAATAAACTTCAAATTCGTTGTTGTGTAAAAATTAATTTTTATGTATTTTTCCCATTGAGTACGTAGTATACGTTAATACATATTATATATTTTAAATTTAAATAATGTATGCTCTATTACTCTTTACTTTTTCCTTTTTTTAATTATTTTAATTAAACTATATATGTACGTAAATTTATTTTTTTACAATGGGATGTTATTTTTATATATGTATGTTTTTTAAGTATGTACGTATTTTATATGAGATGAATGGTGATACAAACTATTGTTATTGCATGACTACACCTTTACTTCTTCTTAATTTTTTTTTTTAATTAAACTTGCAAACAAGTGCAAGAAATTACATGCCGTTGGGAGAATAGCGGTTACATCAATGAACTTCAACTTCATTGTCGTGTAAAAATTAATTTTTTTCACATAAATACCTAGATACATTCTTACAAATGTCCATATAAATTACATTTATTTATTTCCATTAAGAAATAATTTTAAATGCAATACCTTATGCTGAATGTAACAACTCTTAAGGAAAATAACAGCTTTTTTCAATCTTCCTCTGGTAACTCTGCTCACAATAGTTTTTCAATATTTTTCAATCTTCCTCTGGTAACTCTTGCGGAAACCTATACTTTTATTTAATTTAATAAAATAAATCTTAGTTAAGGTAGTTATTAGTCAATTCTACTTTCAGATATTATTGACAGGCGAAAAACAAATTGTGATAATTTTTATTTATAAGCTCCTAAATAACTTGCAGACATGTTTGTGGCACTGCCTCTGGTTTTTTGTTTTTCTCATTAGAAGCAAATTTATCGCACATTTATAAACATTAGATATATAACAGAAGTAATTTCTAAATAAAAAAAAATATTTAAAAGGGTCTTAATTTTTTTTTTATTTTTTATACCCTTCACCTGTGGTGCACAAGGGTATATATAGCTTTGTCATTCCGTTTGTAATTTCTACAATTTTCATTTCCGACCCCATAAAGTATATATTTTCTGAAAGCTTATAAATAGAGGAGTCGATTAAGCCCTGACCGTCTGTCCGTCTATCCGTCTGTCCGTCTGCCCGTCTGTCCGTGTGTTGGTTGAAATCAACTTTTAGAAGCAACTATATGTTCCTCAGATCTGTATATGGTATCAATCTCTTGGAAATATCCAGGAATGAATCGCTATTGAAATTCAGCACAATCGCCCCATAACTTTCTGAGATATGAGCAAAAAACCACGACCACCTCGTTTTTTTTCACAATTACAACAACAACATACATACATACATGTAAATAACATACCAAACAAAAAAAATTAAAAAAAAAAAAATATTAAAAATAAGAAAAAAATAATAAAAAAAACTACAAAAAAAAAATTTTAAAAAAATTAAAAAAAAATTTTAAAAAAATTTTTTTAAAATTTTTCTAAAAAAATTTTTTAAAAAAATTTAAAAAAAAATATAAAAAAAATAATAATATATTAAATAAAATAAAATAAAATTTTTTTGGCTCAGCTGGGATTCGATGCCACATTTATTCTAACGTGTACGTATGCACGTATTTTATATGGGATGAATGGTGATACAAACAATTGTTATTGCATGACTACACGTTGTGAAGGGTATATAAGATTCGGCACGGCCGAATATAGCACTGTTACTTGTTTTATTTTATTTTTTTAACATACATACGTAAATTTACAATTTTACAATGGGATGTTTTTATATATGTATGTTTTTTAAATGTATGTACTTATTTCATATGGGACTACACGTTGTGAAGGGTATATAAGATTCGGCATGGCCGAATATAGCACTCTTACTTGTTTTTTATTTAATATATTATATATATTTTTATTATTATTTTTTTTAATTTTTTTTTTTTTAATTTTTTTTTATTTTTTTTTTGTTTTATATATATTATATATGTATATAATAATTTTTTTTTTAAATTTTTTTTTTTTAAATTTTTTTTTTTTTAAATTTTTTTTTTTATTTATTTTTTTTTTTTGTTTTTTTAACATACATACGTGAATTTACTGTTATTGCATGACTACACGTTGTGAAGGGTATATAAGATTCGGCACGGCCGAATATAGCGCTTTTACTTGTTTATTTTTTTTTAATTTTTTTTGTTTTATATTTATTATTTATATATTAATTATTTTTTTTTAAATTTTTTTTTTGTAATGTTTTTTTTTAAATTTTTTTTTTTTAAACATAGATACATACTCAAATTTTTAATTTTACAATGGGATGTTGTTATATATGTATGTTTTTTATATATGTATGTTTTTTATATATGTATGTATGTACGTATTTCATATGAGATGAATGGTGATACAAACTATTGTTATAGCGTGACTACAAGTTGTGAAGGGTATATAAGATTCGGTATGGCCGAAGATAGCATTGTTACTTGTTTTAATCCAAGAATATATATTAATGGACAAGCAATCTTATTTGTTCAATCTCTCAAATGTCTTGGTTTTATTGTGGATTCTAAACTAAATTTTAATGATCATATTAATTTTATCGCAAATAAAAGTTGTATTATTTTAAGAAGGCTTTATTCTTTAAGAGCATATACGCCGCAACATATAAGAAATCGACTTGCTATTTCGCTCATCATGTCTCGTATTAACTATTGCCTTGAAGTTTTTTCTGCTACATGGGCTTGTAATGTTTACAGTATTAAGGCTACTGTAAAAAAATAGTACCCTACGTATTTAATGTTAAAATTGGAGAACACAATCTTATCTTATTCCATATATAGGTATCAAAGGTATGGTTTCAGGTAAGACTAAAAGTGTTATGGGTGACCAAAAAGGTACTTTTTCAATTTTTATGGTACTTTTTGTATTTTTAACGTTTGCGAAGCTGGAATTTTGAAATTAGTGACTATTGATACAAGGTGAGACTAAAAATGTTATAGGAGACAAAAAAGGTACATTTTTGAATTTTTATGGTATATTTGGTATTTCCAACGTTTGCAAAGCAAGAATTTCGAAATTAGTGACTATTGAGACTAAAAATGTTATGGGCGACCAGAAAGGTACTTTTTTGATTTTTTATGGTACTTTTTGTATTTTGTATATACGTTAATGAAGATATTATTGTACAATCAAGGATTATTGAAAAAATTTTTAATTGGGATTTCACCAGACATAAAAAATTATGTAATTTAGTAAAAATTGAAACACATTCACAACAGGGTAGAAAGGGGAAAAATCGGGAAAGTGTTTGGTACTTTTTAGAATATTATTACTTTTATACAAAAAAAGAGTAGATTTACTGACTTTAAATCATGTCTATTAAAATATCTTGTTATACAGATATTTGAATGTTTTAAAATTGAAACTTGGACCAAAAATGTACTTTTTCGCTTTTCTATGGTACTTTTTGTATTTTCTACGTTTATAAAGGTAGAATTGTAAAATAAAGGGCTATTGTTTCCAGGTAAGACTTAAAGTGTTATGGTCGACCAAAGCGGTACTTTTTTGAATTTTTATGGTAATTTTCGATTTTATACGTTAATAAAGATATTATTGTACAATCAAGGACTATTGAAAAAAATTTTTAATTGGGATTTCACCAGACATAAAAAGTTATGTAATTTAGTAAAAATTGAAACACATTCACAACAGGGTAGAAAGGGGAAAAATCGGGAAAGAGGTTGGTACTTTTTGAACATAATTATATATATGCAAAAAAGAGTAGATTTACTGACTTTAAATCATGTCTATTAAAATATTTTGTTACATAGATATTTGAAGATTTTAAACTTGGAATTTGAAACTTGGACCAAAAATGTATTTTTTCGTTTTTCTATGGTACTTGTTGTATTTTTTTATTTAAAGGTAGAATTGTCAAATAAAGGGCTATTGGTTCCAGGTAAGACTAAAAGTGTTATGGGTGACCAAAAAGGTACTTTTTTGAATTTTTATGGTATTTTTGTATTTTCTACGTTTGCGAAGCTAGAATTTTGAAATTAGTGGCTATTGATACAAGGTGAGACTGAATATGTTATGGGCGACCAAAAAGGTACTTTTCTAAATTTTAATGGGACTTTTTGTATTTTCTTGTAATAAACCATGTGGAAGTTTTAGTGAAGAAAAAAATGTTACTTTTATTATTTTTATGGTAATTTTTGCAAATTATGAATCTTAATTTTTGAAACTCAGTAACATTGATCTTGCATTTAGTTAGGAAATATATGCCAGATATATCCTTACTCTACTTTTTATTTTTCTAAGTAAATTGAATCAGAGATACAAATTTTCATAAATTGAAGCAAAAATATTTAATAATTATTAATAGAACCTGAGTATTCAATAAATATTAAGAACTGCGCTATCGAAGTAGCGGGTTAAATGCTAGTATATTATAAAATAATATATAGTTTTTATTATACCCTTCACACAGTGAACAAGTAACAGTGCTATATTCGGCCGTGCCGAATCTTATATACCCTTCACAACGTGTAGTCATGCAATAACAATTGTTTGTATCACCATTCATCCCATATAAAATACGTGCATACGTACACGTTAGAATAAATGTGGCATTGAATCCCAGCTGAGCCAAAAAAATTTTATTTTATTTTATTTAATATATTATTTATATTTTATTATTTTTTTTTATATTTTTTTTAAATTTTTTTAAAAAATTTTTTTAGAAAAATTTTAAAAAATTTTTTTTAAATTTTTTTTTAAATTTTTTTAAAATTTTTTTTTGTAGTTTTTTTTATTATTTTTTTCTTATTTTTAATATTTTTTTTTTTTGTAATTTTTTTTGTTTGGTATGCTTTTTACATGTATCTATGTATGTATGTTGTTGTTGTAATTGTGAAAAAAAACGAGGTGGTCGTGGTTTTTTGCTCATATCTCAGAAAGTTATGGGGCGATTGTGCTGAATTTCAATAGCGATTCATTCCTGGATATTTCCAAGAGATTGACACCATATACAGATCTGAGGAACATATAGTTGCTTCTAAAAGTTGATTTCAACCAACACACGGACAGACGGGCAGACGGACAGACGGATAGACGGACAGACGGTCAGGGCTTAATCGACTCCTCTATTTATAAGCTTTCAGAAAATATATACTTTATGGGGTCGGAAATGAAAATTGTAGAAATTACAAACGGAATGACAAAGCTATATATACCCTTGTGCACCACAGGTGAAGGGTATAAAAAGGGTATATATAGGTTTGTCATTCCGTGTGAAATTTCTACAGTTTTCATTTCCGACCCCATAAAGTATATATATTCTGAAAGCTTATGAATAGAGGAGTCGATTAAGGCCTGACCGTCTGCCCGTGTGTTGCTTGAAATCAACTTTTAGAAGCAACTATATGTTCCTCAGACCTGTGTATCAATCTCTTGGAAATATTCGGTAATGAATCGCTATTGAAATTCAGCACAATCGCCCGATAATTTTCTGAGATATGAGCAAAAAAACCACGACCACCTCGTTTTTTTTACAATTACAGCATTAACATACATACATATATACTGGTTAGAGTAAACGTGGCATCGAATCCCAGCTGAGCCAAAAAAATTTTTTTTATTTTATAATTATTTATATTTTTATTATTTTTTTATACCCTTCACACAGTGAAAAAGGGTATATATAGGATTGTCATTTCGTGTGAATTTCTACAATTTTCATTTCCGACCCCATAAAGTATATATTTTCTGAAAGCTTTTGAATAGGGGAGTCGATTAAGCTCTGTCAGTCTGTCCGTGTGTATGTTGAAATCAACTTTCTGAAGCCCCCCGACATCGCTTGGACCCGGGTGAGGTATTAAAATATCAGAAATATTCGGGAGTAGATCGGTATTGAAAATCAGGAACATCGGTACATAAACAACTGAGATATGAACAAAAACCCACGACTACATCGATTTTTTTTTCACAAAAACAACATTACAACAACAACATACATACATACAAACGTGTATACTGGTTAGAGAAAACGTGGCATCGAATCCCAGCTGAGCCAAAAAAAAAATTCTTTTTTTAATTTTTTTAAAATTTTTTTTTAATTTTTTTTTTATTTTTTTTTAATTTTTTATTTAATATATTATTTATATTTTTATTCTTATTTTTTTTAATTTTTTTTTTTATTTTTTGTTTGTTTTATATTTATTATATATATTTTAATTATTTTTTTTTTTTAATTTTTTTTTTAATTTTTTTTTTTAATTTTTTTTTTTTATTTTTTTTTTTTTAACATACATACGTGAATTTATAATTTTACAATGGGATGTTTTTATATATGTATGTTTTTATATGTAGGTACGTATTTCATATGGGATGAATTGTGATACAAACTACTGTTATTGCACGACTACACGTTGTGAAGGGTATATAAGATTCGGCACGGCCGAATATAGCGCTCTTACTTGTTTTTATTATTTTTTTTTAATTTTTTTTTGTAAGTTTTTTTATTGTTTTTTTGTTTTTAATATTTTTTTGTAATTTTTTTTTTAGAAACATACATACGTAATCTCAATTTATAATTTTGCAATAGGATGTTTTTATATAAGTATGTAGGTTTTTTACATGTATTTTATATGAGACGAATGGTAATACAAACAATTGTTATTTAGTTAAAATCTTTAAAAAGAAAAGTTATACCATAGACAGACGACAGCGTTAATTTGCATTAGAGTCTCAATAATGCAAATTAAAATTTTGCTGTGACAGACGACAGTTTTTGCATTTAGTAAAAATTGTAAATGCACTAGCAATCACAAATCTGAACATGTTGCTACAAGTTGGGTTGGCAGAAGGGCACTCTGAAATAAGAGAAAGGGAATTGTGAAAATTCGTAGGTTTAATGGTATCTTTTCATGGAGGTTATAATTCATATGTAGGTATACGATACGCCTTTAATATATATCAGAGAACGGTTTGATTGATCTATTTTATGTCTTTTAATACAATCTCAAAATGAGAGCATTTTGTTAACACTAAATTAGTTTAGTAAAGCAATGTATGACATGATTCACAATATGGGAGTGTAACGAATAACGAATCATGCATTGCTTGTCCTCTACAAAAGTTATCTAAAAGTCGCAAAAGCAATGAATACTGAGCGAATGGTATGAATGGTTTCATTGCTCATTGCAAAAATTTCTGTAAATGTAACTTGTAGCATGATACAACAATTGAACTTAATATATTTTTGGTGTTGAAAAAAAAAATTAAATTAACAAATCGTTCTAACGTCAATTAGTACAGATATATAAATATTTTAAGATATTATTTAGGTCACCAAATATATTTGTGTTTCTTTAACTTCATGTTTCATATCACATTTATTTGAAAAATAAAATTTTTTATAAATTTCTTAGTTTATTGTTTTTAGCATTGCGCATTTTTAGACATATTTTTAGTTTTTTATACCCGCCACCAAAAAAATGGTGGGGGTATATTCATTTTATCATTCCGTTTGTAACACATCGAAATATCCATTTTAGACCCCATAAAGTATATATATTCTGAATCAGGGTTTGATTTTATGACGATCTAGCTATGTCCGTCCGTCTGTCCGTCTGTTGAAAGCACGATAGAGGTCGCACCAAAAAAGCTAGGGGGCTCACATTTTGCCAGAATCTTTCTTATAGAAAATGGGCTAAATCAGAATATTAGGAAGAGAGTTATAGCTCGAAAAGCAAGAGTAGGTCGAAAAAACCGTGTCCTTCGAACATCGAAAAAAATGGAATTGTGTCCAAACGCATTAACGTAGACTCATAAAACTTCGAATATATATTTCCTGAGTAAAAACAATATTTTTCCTTAACAATTATCTAAATCTATGCATTAGGAAATGAGTTATCGATCAAAATGTACGAAAATTTATACCGCACAGTGTATTTTTCGGTATATTTAAAAACAAAAACGTCATAAAAGCAACAAAATTGGATGTACAACTCTGAAATTTTGCACACTTTGCTTTTTGATGAGAGGCTTTTTTGTAACGAAAAATTAAGGTGCCACGCCCACTTTTACGCCCACCTCCCATATAACGTTTTACCTAAAATTCATATAATTTCTCTATTAATAAAGATTTTGGTATAATAAAGGGCTATATTGAAATATCTAATTTGTACTCATTAGCAAAAACAACTTTGACAGGCCTACTATAACGCCCACTTTTCACGTTATCTACCTTTAATGAAATTTAAAAGCTTATAAAACCGACAAAATAAGAGGTATGATGATCAAATTTGCAACATATATCCTTCTAATCAATGTTACTGTTGTGCCAAAAAGTTAAGGTGACACGTCTACTTTAACGCCTACCTCCCATATAACGGTTTATATTAAATTCATGTAATTTCTCTATTGACAAATTTTTTGGGAAAATAAAGGACTATATTGAAATACCTAAGTTGTATTTATTAGCAGAAACTTTATTGACACGAATACTTTAACGCCCACTTTCATTGAAAGACTACATTTACAAAAGCATTTCAGTAGCATATCGAAGTTACAAAGGGTGGTTAAATCTTAAGGGTCGATGTTGAATTCAAATAAAACACAAATTATTTAGGAAATTATTATTATTTCTTTTTGTAATGATAATATTTGTATGGTTCAATTATGTCTTTAACAAAATATCGGCCAAATGGCTCCCCCCATCCTTGGCGCCACTCCTCTATCTGATGGTCAAAATTTTTTAATGACAATGTTGATGCTCAATTTTTGGGCATGATGATGAGTCGAGGTTGACTGCTCTTTTGCCACACTATCGCAAAAACAGCAATGGTTCCCATTCAACGAACTAAGAAGGCATTCACAGATTGTCTAACATTTTATACAGACCTGTTTTGCAGAAATTTAAATATTTTTTACAATTCTCCCGATTGTGGACGAATTTGAACGATTATGTTGATCAAAAGAATTACGAAGTGCACAAAATGCATTTTGATTTGAAAGCCCATTTTTATAAAAAAAAACCTGAATAACTTTAAAGCGTTGCTCATTTGCGTATCTTTCCACGGGTCAAATTGAGTAAGTTTAAGATTGAGAAATGTCAAATGAAAACTAATTTAAAGACTAGGTGTATTTCACCTTCAACATGGGCCCTTAAAATTTAACCACCCTCTACAAAGAAAGTGATGCATATTTTATTATAAAAAGATTATTCCATAGCGATTAACAAAATAATAAATATTGTGCTTTAAATGTACACAAAATTCGTGGTGGGTATAAAAGATTCGGCACAGCCGAATATAGTGCTCTTACTTGTTTTTACTTTGCTTTTTTAGTGCTTTGTATAGCCTTTAATAGAAAATAAAAAATATTAAACGCCTTTTTTAAATACAACCTAAAAAAGAAAAATACTTATAAAATAGCAAACAAATTCTCTTTAACTAGAATATTACATGTTTAATTTGATGTAGATTAAATAACTTTATATTTAATAAGGTTTCGGTTCTAAATTTTTTTTATTTTTTTATAAAAATTAAAATTTAAAAATGGGTTTCTAGTAGAGGGCTGAGCCTTCCTTGTTCAGAATAACCTCGTATATCCTATTAGGCATTGACTCGTATAAGTTTTTCAAATAAGTGAGAGAAATTGAAGCCCACGCTCGTTGAATAGTTTCAATAGGTTCGGATTTAGTTCAAAATTGTTTTCAAGACTCGTAAACTTTTCTGGACAGCCATCCCCAAACATTCTCTATTATATTAAGGTCCGGCGAGTATGGTGGCCAATTAAAATGTGTTACATTTTTTGACTCTATTCACGATTTGACCAAACGGGCAGTATGTATTGGGGCGTTGTCTTGTTGGAAAGTCCACGGAAATGGACCGAAAAGGGTTTCAAACGATGGGAAAGCCTTTTCTAGAACACGCTGATATGTTTTAGCGTTCATAGTGGAACTTAAAGACTGGAGCTCACATGTGCCGTAATATGATATGGCACCAAACACCATAATTCCGCCGACTCGACTGTGTAATCGATCCAACTGATGAGAGTCCTTCCTTAAATCGTGAAAATAATAATTGTAGCCATCAGGGCCCTCCAATTTAAACTTCTTTTCATCAGAAAAACAACGCGCTTCCAGTCGTTGCTCCATGCCATGTTATCTCGGCAGAATTTCAACCGCATTTCTTTCCGTGCAGAGTTAAGTGGTGGTTTTTTCTTTTATTTGAGTCGTTTAAGGTAATTTCCTCCTGAAATAACACGCCATACAGTAGCCTTAATTTTGTCCACAGAATCGTGCGAATTTGAAGCTTCTATCAAAATAACCTTCTTATCTGCGTCAGAAAGCAAACCTCTTACACGGCCTTCCATGTTTTTTCCATAATTCGTCTTGTTTTGAATAAAATTAGATATTACTTTTCTGCTTTTAGCAATTTTTTTTAGATATTTCTGTATCAGAAAGACCACAATTTCTATATGTTTTGATTTTTATTTGATCTTCGTTGGTTAAAGCTTTACCGTGACCCATTGTTCTAGTAATTGAAACCAATTTGTTTGAAAAAGTTATAAACATTTTTTCTTTACTTCGCGGTCAATCAATTCACTTGTAAATCAAACTGAAACTGTAACGTGCTATTCAGTGAAACAAAAAATTAGCTGCATTTCTGAAAAAAATGTAAATCAAAGCAACAAAAACAAATAACGCCAATTTTCCAGTGAACCAAATTTTATGACGAAAATAAAACAACAGCAATAAGTTGAACAAAGTTAAGAATATTGATAGATAGCAAATAACAATAAAACTAAACGAGTGTGCTATTCAAGTGAAACGCAGTGAATATACTTTGTGGGATCGGAAATCAATATTGTGGAAATTACAAAAGGTATGAAGCTATATATTTCCTTGGCACCACAGGTGAAGAGTATATTAAGTAACATATAAGAAAACAAGTACGAGTACTGTGCCGAATTTTTAATACCCACCACCAATTTTTTGTACATTTATAACTCAAAATTTATTATATTGTTATTAACAGTTATCGCTATGGAATTATCTCCTTTTACCAAAATATGTACTACTTTCTTTGTGTAGCTTCGATTTGCTATTGATTTATTGTCTTAAATTTATTCTTACAATGTAACATTAAGAAGTTCTATACTAGAAATGGTACTACTTAGCTCTGTGTGGGCATGCAGCTCCTTCTTTTAAAATTATATAATTAAAGTTTTACTTCAACTAAGATAATCCATTACAGATTTTTTTTTGAAAAATATTTGTCCATATAGAAATAATATAGATTTAAGATTTAACGTTATATGGGAGGTGGAAGATAAAGTGGGCGTGATGATTACAACTAATCCAAAAATAATTAAGATTAGTTAGGATTACGAGAAAATAATCAAAAATAGTCAAAAGTAATCAAAAAAATAATTGACTACTTTTAAGGATTATTTTTGATTATATTCGATTATTTTTTTTAAATGCAGAATGCGCATCATTTTATACAAACATTTTATTTTGAAAATTTGCATTTAAAACGTTAAAAAAATTCTGAACAAATAAAACCAAATTAGATAGTTTTTGTATACAAAATATAGATTTATTCACTTCAATAACAAAACAACCGATAACTATTTAAGTACTTACTTAATCAACAAAAAACGGAAAAATACGTGGAAAACTAATAAAGAAAACAAATACATATATTCAGATTGCATTCAATTCACAAAAAAAAATTTTATAATTTACATATATTTACAATTGGCCTTCATCACAACTAATTTTTCAAAAGAAAAATCAGACAGTGATTGCCGCCTTGAACTGTTGACGATCCCGGCAAATGAAAACAGTCATTCAACTGGAGCTGAAGACTTTAAGGACGTGCTAAAAAAAATAAATGCATCCCTTAGTAAATCATATTTTTGGTAAATCTCGTCAGCACTTGCATTACCATTTAAATAGCTGAAGAACCGATGTTTTATTGCGGACCGTTGGTCAACTTTAATATTTTCCGTGGTGTGTGCTCCACTGCTTCCTCTTATCACTCGATGACATGCAACGCACTTAGCACAAGTTGTCTTATCGGAAATCTAACAATAAAAAATATAAATACATACTTTAATTTAAAAACTTTAAAACTAACTTTTTCTACTTCTGTGTAAAATTCTTCTTTGAAAATTATTTTTTGTAAATTCACACAGACTTTTTCAAGGACCGGTCCTGATTCACAAAGAATGTTTTCCTTTTGCTATTTAAACAATTTGTTTTTAAAATATTTCAAAGCTCACTACAATTTATACACAAATATACACTTAAAGAAATGTTTGAAAAGTTCTTCAAACTGTATGTAAATATGAAAAAAGGAATTCAGCAAAAAAAAGTATGACACACATATTATCATAGAATCTATTAAGTTTTGAATAACGGTAAAGAACATATAACTATATATAATAATATATACAAATAGTCACCTAAAATCGAAAAGGTCGTAAGTTACAACTTCAAAATAAATTTTTTTGATTGATTATGTTGTAATTAACCAATATATATTATATACCTATACGAAAGAAAGAAATACCTATACGAAAGATTTTTTAACACAAGCTAAAAAAAAATATACATAAACACAGCTTCATCTCAACACAATTAATATTTTACCAGTGTACCACAACAAAACAAACAACTAACATTAAACAGTGTTGCCATAATTTCGCAAAATAAAAAAAAAAAAAATAATCAAAAACAATCAAAAGTAATCTTAGAAAGTAGTCGAATTATTTTTCGATTACTTTTTATTATTTTTGATTATTTTTTTGTAATTTTTATTAATCTTGATTATTTTTCGATTATCTGTAATCGAAATCAATTAGTAATCGTGCGAATCTGAAAATAATCGTAATATAATCATTACTTCACCTTTCAAAAAAAAATAATCTAATTACTAATTATTATGATTAGTAATCATTACTTAACAGCTATGGTGAAAAGTGAGCGTTGAAGTAGGCATCTTAAAGTAGTTTCTGCCAATAAATTAAACGTAAATATTTCAATATAGAGTTCTTTATTCTTTACAAATCTTTGCCAAAAGAGAAATAATATGAATTTTCCGTTATTGAAAGTCTTGTGATCAAACAGAAATGTTTGCAATATATCTGGATCCTTCATTTTACCAGCTTTACTACGTCAATGTGTTTAGCCACAATCGAATACTTTTGTATTACGAGCTAAAACTCCCTTTCTAATATACCGATTAAGTCCATTTTCAATGCCAAACAAACCTTGTGTATAAGAAATATTCTGGCAAAATTTGAGCCCCCTAGCTTTTTCGGTTTCAGCTCCATCATGGTTTCAACAGACGAACGAACATTGCTACAACGTCATAAAATAAAGCCAGGACTCAGAAAACATATGCATATTCTATGGGTTCAAAAATTACAAACGGAATGACAAAATTAATATACCCCCACACAATTTTTTTTGCTTGTTTTAACTTTGAATATGAAGTAGTTATTTAATGGTATCTTTTATATATTTATTTAATATTAAATAAATAAAAGAATAATTTCTATTCAAAAAATTAAATAAGACTCTTAAGTTTATGTTTGTAGATATTCTTACTTATGTATATCTAAAATAAACAAAAGCAATTGAGCAGCTACCAGAGACTTTCTCGTCACTTGAAGAGTTGTAAGTAACAAGGTACACAGTATTCAATATCAAAAGTGTAATGTGTTGACGTACAAACAGTTTTTTTTACTACTAAAATAAACTGAAAATATTTGTAAAAAAAACAGACATTTGAGGTTTAACCATAACTAAACTTTTATTCAAATTCAAATTTTATTTATTAAATTTTATAATTGTAAATAAAGCTCTGCATCAAATAAAATGTAGATACATATGTATGTTTTTATTGAATATTATTTACATAATTTAATGTACATAGTTAGTCCAATAGAAAAATAAGCCAGTAAGGGTATTAAATTTTGCCGTGCCGAATCTGATAACAACCTTCACCACCATGTACATAGTGCCCCTGTGGACTAGTCGGTAAAGGACAAGTCAGTTGTTTGGGGGTTGCGGGTTCGATTCCCGCCGGAGACTCTGGAATTGTCTGCTTCTCTTTCTCTTCCATTCTAAATATTTATATTCTTATTCTATTCTTCTCTCTATTAAGGCGTCACAATGGACCGTAATGGTCTCCGAGTGAAGGTGTGAGGGTAACTTTGCACCAGCCTTACCTACCTACCTACCTACATAGGCAGGTAGCGTAGCCTAGATAAAAGATTTAATGTTATACGGTTTGTTTTATTCTACTGTTTGCTGTAGTCTACTTGGGAAGCCATTTTATTTTATACCAATATCGACGCACTCAGTTTTTCAGAAGCTGAAATATATATAAACCCTTGCTACCAAAGGTGAACGGTGTAAAAAGTGCATATAGTATATCATATACAATCTATATATATAAAAGTGAAACTCTGTGTGTGTGTGTTAGCTATAGACTCCGAAACTGTAAAACCGATCGAACTCAATCAAGTTGTTGGCAAGTTGTTGTACACATTCCAGGGAGTGTTTATGGGTGAAAAAAGTGGGCGGGGCCACGCCCATATAAAATTTATTATCAGTTTTAGCTACTTGCACTTGACCGATTTTCTGAAACTTTGCACACATATCGAGCTCTCATGACTAAATAATTTCGTGTTTAAAAAAGTGGGCGGGGCACGCCCCTAAAAAAGATTTAGTTTTGAGGTACTTGCACTGGACCGATTTTTCTAAAACTTTGCACACATATTGAGCTGTCATGACTTTACAATTTCGTGATTAAAAAAGTGGGCAGTGCCACGCCCATAAAAAAAATTATAATTTTTAGGTTCTTGCACTGGACCGATTTTTCTAAAACCTTGCACACATATTGAGCTGTCATGACTTTATAATTTCGTGATTAAAAAAGTGGGCAGAGCCACGCCCATACAAAAAATTTATAATTTTGAGGTACTTGCACTGGACCGATTTTTCTGAAACTTTGCACACATATTGAGCTGTCATGACTTTACAATTTCGTGACTAAAAAAGTGGGCAGTGCCACGCCCATAAAAAAAATTATAATTTTGAGGTACCTGCACTGGCCCGATTCTTCTGAAACTTTGCACACATATTGAGTTGTCATGACTTAAACAATTCGTGATTAGAAAAGTAGGCAGTGCCACGCCCATGCAAAAAATTATAATTTTGAGGTACTTGCACTGGCCCGATTCTTCTGAAACTTTGCACACATATTGAGTTGTCATGACTTAAACAATTCCTGATTAGAAAAGTGGGCAGTGCCGCGCCCATAAAAAAAATTATAATTTTGAGGTACTTGCACTGGACCGATTCTTCTGAAACTTTGCACACATATTGAGTTGTCATGACTTAAACAATTCGTGATTAGAAAAGTAGGCAGTGCCACGCCCATGCAAAAAATTATAATTTTGAGGTACTTGCACTGGCCCGATTCTTCTGAAACTTTGCACACATATTGAGTTGTCATGACTTAAACAATTCGTGATTAGAAAAGTGGGCAGTGCCGCGCCCATAAAAAAAATTATAATTTTGAGGTACTTGCACTGGACCGATTCTTCTGAAACTTTGCACACATATTGAGTTGTCATGACTTAAACAATTCGTGATTAGAAAAGTAGGCAGTGCCACGCCCATGCAAAAAATTATAATTTTGAGGTACTTGCACTGGCCCGATTCTTCTGAAACTTTGCACACATATTGAGTTGTCATGACTTAAACAATTCGTGATTAGAAAAAAGGGCAGTGCCACGCCCATAAAAAAAATTATAATTTTGAGGTACTTGCACTGGACCGATTCTTCTGAAACTTTGCACACATATTGAGTTGTCATGACTTAAACAATTCGTGATTAGAAAAGTAGGCAGTGCCACGCCCATGCAAAAAATTATAATTTTGAGGTACTTGCACTGGCCCGATTCTTCTGAAACTTTGCACACATATTGAGTTGTCATGACTTAAACAATTCGTGATTAGAAAAGTGGGCAGTGCCGCGCCCATAAAAAAAAAGTTATCATTTTCAGCTACTTGAACTTCACCCATTTTCTGAAACTTGGCACACATATTGAACTGTGATGACTATACAGCTTCGTTATTAGAAAAGTGGGCAGTGCCGCGACCTTTAAAAAAGTTATAATTTTTAGCTTCTTGCACTTGATACTCAATTAAAATTATGAATCCATTTTTATTCATTAAGGGGCGTAGCAACGCGCACCGGGCTTTTCTAGTTTAAAATAAATATATAATAGAAGCAAACAAATTATTACTTAAATTCATTTATTTCTTTATTTGCCAAGACCCAGAGGTCTGATATTGCCGTACAGAACAGATTTAAGATTGTAAAATTTACATTCTGTAATTAATATAAAATTTTTTGTAAATTTTCTCTTTAAATAACCATTAAAAAAATTTAAAGTAGTGCAAAGTGAATTACATTTTCAAGACTCCTATATTGATAGTGTAAAAGTATGTGCTTTAAAATGATTGCAACATCATGCAAAATTAAATAATTTATACCCTTCACCTGTGGTGCCCAAGGGTATTTATAGCTCTTTCATTCCGTTTGTAATTTCTACAATTTTCATTTCCGACCCAATAAAGTATATATTTTCTAAAAGCTTATGAATAGAGGAGTCGATTAAGCCCTTTCCGTCTGCCCGCGTGTTTGTTGAAATTAACTTTTAGAATCAACCATATGTTCCTCAGATCTGTGTATTTTATCAATCTTTTATATATATCCTCTTTTTTTCCCATATTTTTACCATCAAAATTAAAATTTTTCAGCCATTTAATAATTTATAGGTAGACAAAATATGCCTCTAGAGATATTTGTGAAAAATTTTGGGTAAAGTGGGCTCTAATCGGTAAAGTTATAGGCAAAAAATTGTTTTTTAAAAAAATTTATAAACGAAAATCAATATAAGCACTATAGAAAATTAAAATGAATGTTGGCCGCCACTACAAAATGGCGAATAATGAATGTATATATGGGCCAAATCTGGTATTTTAAAATGTAACTTCTTGAACACCCTCAATATCGGTATCAAATGAAAGGGCTTGACCAATAGAACACAGTAAACTATTAAAAAAAATTGAAATCCAAGATGAACCGCTTGAAAAAAATCAGGCCGAGCGCGTGGTTTCAGGTCTTACTGAAGGCTTGAAAGATCAAAATATCACTGCAGATAATTTTTTTCAACATTTGAATTAGGAAAAACGCTCCTGAAGAGCAAACTGACATACGTTAATACAATTTGAAAAAATAAAACATTTCTCTCTCCGAAATTACTTAATATTTCAAAAAGTTCCTTTGTACACTTCCACATTTGCTTTCAATGAATTTGCTATTCAAATATCGGCCATAGAAATTAAAAATCAAAAATTGATTGCAATTGTCAAAAGAAGAAACCTGAAATTGTTTCCTATTAAAATTCAAAAAAAGGTTTGCAAAGATTGACCATGATTCTTATGATAATTTTTTTCTTTTAAAGAAGGCGTAGATACTGCGTAGCCCAGAATTTTTACGGCAGCTTAGCTTATCCTTGGCTCAAGAAGACATGATGAAACGATCCCACTTACCTAAAAAGAAATCATCAGCAGTGCCTCTGACTGAGTCTGACTCATCTACCAGAAAACTTGGTATCTGCAGCTGCTGTAGATTCAAATATGATAATAATTGCATCATGTGCAGTAAATTTATATGCAAACTACAACGAAACATAATTTGCTCATCACGTTTAACGATTTATCCACCATTTCTGTAAATATTTTCCTAAGAGTAAAACAATAATTATGGGTGGACTAAAATGGTCCCAAACCTAAGATTTGTAACTTTTTATTTTTTTTATCTTCCACTTATCATAGATAATTGAATATTTCTAAAGTTAAAGCTTAATTTTTATGTTGATATCTTAAACGGTTGCGAAGTTTAAGCAAAAAAAAAAAAAAAAAAAAAAAAAAAATTGACCAAAATGGTTTAAACCAACCAGCAGGGTTAAGACGATTTTAAGTACTAGGATGCTACCTTTCTGTTGATGTTAAACATGAAAGAGTGCTATATTCGCCCGTGCCGAATCTGATAATACCCTTTAGTATCATATACATAGATATAATCCCACATCGTAGCTTAACCTCTATTTCATGTTATACGCCATTTTTTCTTATTATTTCGGACGCCATCCTTGATTTTGAGTTTCTACGTAGTTAACTGTATTCTACTAGTCAAGACCTTTAGTTTGATACCCATATTGATGGGGCTAAAACAATTTGATCCGCCATTTTGTTTCAGACACCATCTTGGATTTTACTATTTTTAATAACACAGGTCAACAGCAAAAAAAGGGTTTGATAACCACTACATAGATTTGATGCATCATGGATACCTAAGTACAAAAATGGTTAAATTTTTAAATTCTATAGATAATATATTTTTTTTAATTTTTTTAAATTTAAGATTTTTTTAGACGCTGCTCCACATAATCAATAATCCAAACAATTTTTCTAGAAGAAGAACTTTAACTACTCAATTTTATGTATATCAAACAAACATGTGGCTTTGCAATAAAGTAATAAATTTGCAGTTTTAGATTTTTCATGATTTTTTGAAAACAAAAAAAAATTGCTATTTTGACGTAAAAATATATTTTTTTCTTTAATTTTTTATTATAACTCCGAAACTACTCATCCGATTAAAACGCAATATATACACGGATTAAAGGCTATGTAAATCTTAATTTTTCAAAGTTTACTTTAAGATTATCAGACTAACCGTTTTCGAGTTATTATTGATTATGTGGAGCAGCGTCTAAAAAAATCTTGAATTAAAAAAAAAAATTGTAAAAAAAACCTCTCCATAAAATTTTAAATTTGGGCGATATTTTTACTACTGCAACCAAAACACATCAAAATTGCATAGTGGTTTTAAAAGCGTATTAAATTTTTAAAATTTTGTTGCCTTCTGTTTTCTACTGGTTAAGCCTTTTCATTTGATACCAATATTGAAGGGGTTCTAGAAGCTACATTTTAAAATACCAGATTTGACCGATATATAAATTTATTGTCCGCCATTTTGCAGTGGTTGGTTGGTTTTCTCTATATGCTTACCTATTTCTATACCCTTCACCCGTGGTGCACAAGGGTATATATAGCTTTGTCATTCTGTTTGTAATTTCTACATTTTCATTTCCGACCCCATAAAGTATATATTTTCTGAAAGCTTATGAATAGAGGAGTTGATTAAGCCTTGACTGTCTGCCCGTGTGTTGGTTGAAATCAACTTTTAGAAGCAACTCTATGTTCCTCAGATCTGTGTATGGTATCAATATCTTGGAAATATCCTTCAATGAATCGCTATTAAAATTCAGCACAATCGCTTCATAACTTTCTGAGATATGAGCAAATAAACACTACTGCCTCTGCTTTTTCCCATATTTTTACCTCCTAAATTAAATATTTTCAGCCATAGATAAATTTATATGTACCTTTGTTACTATTTGTAGATATAATATGCCTCTAGAAATATTCGTGAAAAGTTTGAGATAAATCGGGCTCTTATCGGTAAAGTTATAGGCAACATTTTTTTTTTAAATATATATTCCAAAAATTTACAAACGAAAATCAATTTTTTCAGCTTTTAGACAACCGAGAGAGTCAATATTGGTATCATCTGAAAGAAGTTAACTAGCGCAATATAAACACTATAAAAAATTTAAATTCATGTTGGACAACACTACAAAATGGCGGAGAGTAAATTTATATATGGATCAAATCTGGTATTTTTAATTGTAACTTCTTGAACCCCCTCAATATTGGTATCAAATGAAAGGGCTTGACCAGTTGAATACAGATAACTACGTAAAAATTCAAAATCAAGGTTGGCGTCGAAAAGAATAAAGAGCAATGGCGTAAAACATGAAATATAGGTTAAGCTACGATGTGTGATTTTACCTATGTACATGATGGTGAAGGGTATTATTAGATTCGGTGCGGCCGAATATAGCACTCTTACCTGTTTTTTTTTTGTATGGAATGAAAATATATAGTGGTACTTCACAGCTAACTATGGATAAATAAGAGCATTGTTTTAATATGGTAGTAAGGTATATGCATATGTGTATGGTCTTAAATACAGAACTCGTATGTCGCACTATGGTATTTCTGCAGCAAAAAAGGCATATTTTGACTATTACTTTTAAAGAATCTAATGATGCTATTTTATAGAGAACAGTCTGGCAAACAAAAAACTGTATTTCTTTTAAGATATATGTATATAAACATTCCCAGTAAAGATCGGTTAAAATCAAGTTAATGTTGTCAAAGGGAAATATATGGTAATTTTGTTAAAATTCAGAGATTTTTGTATCAAGTATGCTTCGAGCGGAAAAATCTGAGTGTCGATTTCATTTAAATCAGAAGTCTTGTTTTTAAAGGTAAAGAAAAATTTAATTGCGTACATAGTTTGGGATAAATGAGTGCATAAAAATTGTCCTTAAAAATTTAGCATTGCCTGTTTTCGTTGAAGAAAAAGTCAGTTAGCTCGATTTACCTCCGCGCTCTCATTATAACGAAATGAAAGGTAAAGGCTCTTCTTTCGAAATAGTCAAAAAAATTCACCAACTTTTGTCAATCTTTTAAAAAAAATCAAATTAAGTAAAAACAAGTAAGAGCGCTATATTCGGCCGTGCCGAATCTTATATACCCTTCACATCGTGTAGTCATGCAATAACAGTAGTTTGTATCACCATTCCATACGATATACGTACATACTTACATATAAAAACCATACATATATAAAAACATCCCATTGTAAAATTATAAATTTACGTATGTATGTAAAAAAAAAATTTAAAAAAAAATGAAAAAAAAAATTTAAAAAAAAAATTAAAATAAAAAAAATTTTTTTAAATAATTAAAATATATATAATAAATATAAAACAAAAAAAATAAAAAAAAAATATTAAAAAAAAATAATTAAAAAAAAATAATAAAAATATAAATAATATATTAAATAAAAAATAAAAAAAAAATAAAAAAAAAATAAAAAAAAATATATAAAAAAAATATAAAAAAAACTTTTTTTGGCTCAGCTGGGATTCAATGCCACGTTTTCTCTAACCAGTATACACGTTTGTATGTATGTATGTTGTTGTTGTAATGTTGTTTTTGTGAAAAAAAAATCGAGGTGCTCGTGGGTTTTTGCTCATACCTCAGTTGTTTATGTACCGATGTTCCTGATTTTCAATACCGATCTACTCCCGAATATTTCCGATATTTTAATACCTCACCCGGGTCCAAGAGATGTTGATTTCAACATACACACGGACAGACTGACAGAGCTTAATCGACTCCCCTATTCATAAGCTTTCAGAAAATATATACTTTATGGGGTCGGAAATCAAAATTGTAGAAATTTCACACGGAATGACAAGCCTATATATACCCCTTTTCACTGTGTGAAGGGTATAAAAAAGCCACGAGTATTGCACCCTAGTATTTGTAATAAAAAAGTTTTGGCTCAACGTTTTAAAGAAATTTGAGTTATTAATTATAACAACAATTTGTTAATAAATTGTTGACGGCTGTTTTTAAAAGTGAATAAGAATAAAAAAAACAAGTAACAGTGCTATATTCGGCCGTGCCGAATCTTATATATCCTTCACAACGTGTAGTCATGCAATAACAATTGTTTGTATCACAATTCATCCCATATAAAATACGTGCATACGTACACGTTAGAATAAATGTGGCATCGAATCCCAGCTGAGCCAAAAAAATTTTATTTTATTTTTTTTTATTTAATATATTATTTATATTTTATTATTCTTTTTATATTTTTTTTAAAATTTTTTTTAAAATTTTATTTTATTTTTTTTTATTTAATATATTATTTATATTTTATTATTCTTTTTATATTTTTTTTAAAATTTTTTTTAAAAAATTTTTTTAGAAAAATTTTTAAAAAATTTTTTAAAATTTTTTTTTAAATTTTTTTAAAATTTTTTTTTTGTAGTTTTTTTTATTATTTTTTTTCTTAATTTTAATATTTTTTTTTGTAAGTTTTTTTGTTTGGTATGTTTTTTACATGTATGTATGTATGTATGTTGTTGTTGTAATTGTGAAAAAAAACGAGGTGGTCGTGGTTTTTTGCTCATATTTCAGAAAGTTATTGGGCGATTGTGCTGAATTTCAATAGCGATTCATTCCTGGATATTTCCAAGAGATTGATACCATATACAGATCTGAGGAACATATAGTTGCTTCTAAAAGTTGATTTCAACCAACACACGGACAGACGGGCAGATGGACAGACGGACAGACGGATAGACGGACAGACGGACAGACGGTCAGGGCTTAATCGACTCCTCTATTCATAAGCTTTCAGAAAATATATACTTTATAGGGTCGGAAATTAAAATTGTAGAAATTACAAACGGAATGACAAAGCTATATATACCCTTGTACACCACAGGTGAAGGGTATAAAAACAAAATCATATGTTTTAATAAAAGAAAATGCATAGAAGAAAACCTCTTAAATTGAAAACAAAATTCGCAATGAGTAAATAGTTAACGTTAATAAAAATTGTAATCAAATTTAAAGTATAATTTTAAATCAGTTTTTTTTTCTGAGTATTAAAGTGAATTGTGCCAGGAACTTATTGATTGTGGTATCAATGTCGATTTGTTAACAAATTTTATAAAACATAAAAATTCGGTGCTTACTATTGATGAAATTGAAATAGTTAAGACGGCAGTTAAAAAACGGTTTTTTGGCCATTTAAATCGTTGGGGAGAAGCGCACAAAATCAGATCTTATTTCTTTCGCAAAAATGCGACTTGGTTAGAAAGTAAAGACATCTTAAAAAAATAAATTAATTAAAAATAGTTCATTTTGAATATTATGTTTTTTTTTAGATATATTCTGATAACCATGATGATGGAAAAATTGAAGTCCAAGAAAGGTACCCTAGGAGTCGACGAACTTTAGATCATTTTATGGACATCTGCTAAATTTTTATCAAATTCCGTTGCGAATTGCGGCCCATACGTTGAAAAGAAAAAGAAACGAAAAAATGTGGGTCCAAGGTACCCCTAAAACAAGACGGATTTCAACTAAAATTATCAGAACTAGCTCTTGTATAAATTTATAGATGTGTGCCAAATTTCATCAGATTATATTGAGGATTACGGCCTTTACATTCAAAAGAAAAATAAGTGAAAAAATTGGCGGTCCAAGGGAGGTACTCGTAGTAGTCGACGAAATCAAACTAAAATTAGTCAAGCTCTTTCTTGGTTCAACTAATAGACGTGTGCAAAATTTCGTCAAATTCGATGAAGAACTGCGACCTATACAAAAATTCATGAAAAAATTGGCGGTCCAAGGGAGGTATCCCTAGGAATCGACGGATTTTAAAATTGTTTTGAATTTTTCTTTTCTACTTAAAATTGAACAAGTGTGCACAATTTCATCGTTGTAGGATCACTCCTTCTATTTTTTGCAGTTAGATGTATAAAGAAATACCACTGTGTGTCGTCTTATGTGGTATTGATGCTATGATGTTTCTTTCAAGGTCTTGTAAATATGAGAATTTTGCAACTACTATATAATAAAGGCAGATTTTCCGCCGTATTTAAGAAGTAGATTTTAATTTTTAAACTCATCCAGGACTCATATTCTTTTAAACATTTTAAAAATATAATTCTTCAACACTTGTAAATATAAAAATTTCCCTTTTTTTAGTATGATTGCTGTCAATTATCTTGTATTCAATTTGTTTTTAGTTTAATTATTTTTACTCCTAACATTTGTGCAATGGGAGGAATTTAAGAGAAAATGAACAAACAAAAAATAGAAAGTCATATTGCTTTCGTTTTTTCGTTTTAGATCAAATTAATTTTTGTCTTTTTTCCTTTTAAAATAAATATATTTATATTAAAATTAGTAGTAAGAAATATTGCTATATATTTTTGTTATACTGGTTTGTTAAACAAATAAATAAATAAAATATCTTTAGCAATTCATGTACATAAACAGAATGAACTCAAGAAACATCGGATGCTTCTCATGAAATTTGTATGAGTATGCGTTTATTAGAATTATTATATTCATGTAAGCAAATAATCTCAAATGACACGCTAATGTTTAAATCATTAGTGTTTTCATATAAATTTAATCATTTCGTTACCAGTTAAACCCCTGCAAAATTATTTCTATACCCTTCACCTGTGGTGCACAAGGGTATATGAGCTTTGTCATTCCGTTTGTAATTTCTACAATTTTCATTTCCGACCCCCATAAAGTATATATTTTCTGAACGCATATGAATAGAGGAGTCGATTAAGCCCTATCCGTTTGCCCGTCTGTCCGTGTGTTCGTTGAAATCACTTTTTGAAAGAAACTATATGTTCCTTAGATCTGTGTATGGTATCAGTCTTTTGGAAATATCCGGGAATGAATCGCTATTGAAATTCAGTACAATTGCCCCATAACTTTCTGAAATATGAGCAAATAAACACTACTGCCTCTGTTTTTCCTATATTTATACCACCAAAATTTTAAATTTTCAGCAGTAGAATAATTTTTTATAGGTACCTTTGCGACTATTCGTAGATATAATATGCCTCTAGAGATAGTCGCATAAAGCGGGCTCTAATCGGCAAAGTTGTAGGCAAAAATTTCTTTTTAAATAAATATTTCAAAAATTTACTAACGAAAATCAATTTTTTCGGCTTTTAGATAACCGAGAAAATCAATATTGGTATCATCTGAAAAATTAAAATTCATGTTGGCCGCCACTACAAAATGGCGGACAATAAATGTATATATGGGTCAAATCTGGTATTTTAAAATTTAACTTCTTGAAAATCCTCAATATCGGTATCAAACGAAAGGGCTTGACCAATAGAATACAGTAAATTATTAAAAAATGTAAAATCCAAAATGGCGTCTAGAATACAATGGCTGGAAATATTTTTTTAACCCAATCAATATGGGTATCAAATTAAAGGGCTTGACTAGTAGAATACAGTTAACTACGTAAAAATTCAAAATCAAGGCTGGCTTTCGAAATAATAAGGAAAAAATGGCGTATAACATAAAATATAAGTTAAGCTGCTATGTTGGATTATATCTATGTGCATTATGGTGAAGAGTATTATCAGATTCAGCGCGGCCGCACATAGCACTCTTACTTGTTTTATCATAGTTTTCTTTGCTAAGTATGTCTCCAAAAAGATTAATTTTTCTTTATAAACAATTAATATATTATTAACGACTTTAAAGTAATAAACAACAACTTATATATAAAATAACTTGTCAGTACCCTGTAGGAAGTCAAACACATTTTTAAGTAAATACAAACTGGTTTTTTAGTAACCACATCTAGTGGATAAAGTGACTTTTTTTCTTGTCGGCGACTCATAATTTTCACATAGGCATGTCATAGGCAGTAGTCAATTGGTCATCTCTGCATGACTTTTTAATTGACTACTAAATACTTATTTTTCAACCGATTTGTAGTTAATTAATGAATAGTCGGTCTATACTAAACTGTTATTAAAAAAACACTTTTTTAAATTAATTTTTAAATAGTTTAATTTAAATAATTTTTTAATAACAGCTAATTCATTTCATTATTCTTTATATGGGTCATAACAGAGAGGCTGAACCGCATCCACCAATGCATTAAAAAGGTTTCATTATCCTTCAAGCGCTTTTTGTCATGAGGCCACCAATATTCATAGCGAGAATCAGTTGTAGAGACAGCATTTTCCTTTACCTTTTTGGCAATTTCCCTTTGAAAGATAATTTCATGGCATTGATCTGCAAAAAAGCGAAAAACAAAAATTTAGGAAATGGTGATAGTAGAGAAAAATAAGAACTTACATAAATTTGCTTATTTTCGTCAACTATAACCTCATTTAGCGTTTTCAACTCCTCAAAGGTTTTTAGTGGAAAAACATTCTTAATTGCCACATTGTTTTTTTTCCTGGCGAACAAGGCTTTCATTCATTACTTTTTGGGCAGACAATCCTGCCATTATAGTTTTATTTTTGGTTTGAACTATCTCTATGTGCTCCTTAATTTCGCCTAGAAATATATGTGAATGTTTATATAAAAAACGTGATATTTTTGTAGATAATAAATATTTTCATCTTACATGTAATTTCAAAAAATTTCGCATCGAAGTGTTTCAAAGCTTTAACTAAACATTTGCAAGGCGCTTTCTCATTATTTTCTATTACGATACAAGTTATTAGGTATATTTTTACGATTTTACAAAATACTTACCAATCGTTCTTAAATAATTGCGCTTCATAATTTCTAAAAAATAAATAAATTATTAATTTTATTATTATTTTTTTTATTGACATGTGACATTTGAATTCATGACACTCTTCTTTTGTTTTCTTATTTTTTTTCATTAACTTATTTTGCTTTTATTTACATACTAGCTAATACCAGGTGTGCTTCGCCACCCCCATCGTAATGAAATAAAAATTTATAGTTCAAAAATATATTTATTTTGCAAGCGCCACGTCTACTATTACTAAATCAACCATTTCTTATTCAAATAATCATATAGACGTCAAAGTGTCTCTTGCAAAATTTGGGTACTCTAACTATTATCGCTTCCCAGATATACAAATTTTTGTATTTAATTCATATGACAGGTGCCACGCCCACTATTTCTAATGTACCTATTTTTTCCAGAAATGTTTATTTGGGTGTCAAAGTTGCTCTTGCAAAATTTTAGTACTCTAATCGATATCGTTTTCCAAATATACGAAATTTAGTATTTAATTCATGTGACCACGCCTACTATTGAAAGTCCGCCCATTTTTTACCCAAATGTTCGTGTGGTTGTCAAAGTTGACCGTACTTGAAAACTCTAGCTGCATTAGCTTTCGTGATATATAATATTTAATACTTATTTTTAAATAGGGCGTGGCACCCCGCCCACTTACAATTTCAAACCAAAGTATAGCCTATAGTTCCTTCCAGACATACAGGAAGATTCTGTGAAAATTTCAAGGAAATCCGTCCAGCTGTTTAACCGTATATAAAGCACAATCAAACATACAAACATATAAACATACAAACACACTTTGATTTTTATATATATACTAGCCAATCCCGGCGCGCGTTGCTACGCCCCTTCATGAATTTTAATCGCATTCTAAATTTTAATCGAATATCAAGTGCAAGGCTAAAAACTATAACTTTTTCTATATGAGCGTGGTACTGCCCACTTTTCTAATTACGAAACTGTATAGTCATGACAGCTCAATAAGTGTGCAAAGTTTCAGAAAAATCGGTCCAGTGTAAGTACCTCAAAATGATACCTTTTTTTATGGGCGTGGCACTGCCCACTTTTCTAAATACGAAACTGTATAGTCATGACAACTCAATATGTGTGCAAAGTTTCAGAAAAGTCGGTCTAGTGCAAGTACCTCAAAATGATACCTTTTTTTTAATGGGCGTGGCACTGCCCACTTTTCTAATGACAAAAGTGAAAAGTCATGACAGCTCAGTATGTTTGCAAAGTTTCAGAAAATTCGGTCCAGTGCAAGTAGCTAAAACTGAAAACTAATTTTTTATGGGCGCGGCCCCGCCCACTTTTTCAATCACGAAATTATAAAGCCATGACAGCTCAATATGTGTGCAAAGTTTCAGAAAAATCGGTCCAGTGCAAGTACCTCAATATTAAAACTTTTTTAGGAGCGTGGCCCCGCCCACTTTTTTTATCACGAAATTATTTAGTCATGACAGCTCGATATGTGTGCAAAGTTTCAGAAAAATCGGTCAAGTGCAAGTAGCTAAAACTGATAACTAATTTTTTATGGGCGTGGCTCCGCCCACTTTTTTTCACCCATAAACACTCCCTGGTATGTGTACAACAACTTGCCAAAGTTTGAGTCCGATCGGTTTTACAGTTTCGGAGTCTATAGCTAACACACACACACACAGAGTTTCACTTTTATATATATAGATATATAGATTTCTTATTTATGCCTTCATACAATATGTTTGGTTGATATCTGCATGATATTTAAACCAATTTGTAGTCATTTGCAAAAAAGTTAACTTAAAGTTAGTGTTTTTTATCAACCGATTATTTTATTTCCTTCAGGGTAGGATTTTATTTCAAAACTGTGTATGGCCATACATACACACATATAGTATATATGTAGGTACTTCTCGATTGAATCAGCAACTTCTAAACATAAAGAAGCCGTGTTTACAGAAATTTATAACTAATACATGTAACCCTTTATTTACGACATAAATTTATTCCTGCACAATTATTATTTGGCCCTACTTTTTTTAACTTTCCCTTTTAAGCAAAATTTTTTTTTTTTTAAGCAAAATTTTCCACGAATATCTCTAGAGGCATATCATATCTTCATAGGTGTCTATAAATTATTCTAGTGCTGAAAATGTAAGATTTTATGGTAGAAATATGTGAAAAAACTAATCTCACAAATTTATGCGGCGAACGTGTTAGATTTCAATAGCGATTTATTTCCAGATATTTTCAAAATCAACAAAAAAGGACATGTAAAAGAAATAGTGAATGTATGAGTTCGACCCATGATGAAGTGGTTCAATTTAGGTAAAACATGCGTGTCATTGAAGCTCACTTCATTCTAATAAGTGCATAGAACGCATGCATAGTTGATACAAAGAAACCCATGTTTTACAAGTTAATAATGTTTGTTTAAATAAATTGTTTAAGATTTTTCGCATGCATTTGCATGTTGTTTGAAGCACATCATTAAAGGCTAAATCTTTTGGAATTGGAGAAGGCATTCTTCATGCCTCCTTTTGTAATTATGAATTAGAAGTCACGAAAAATATTATCCACATTGAACTGGTGCTGGGACCACATACAGATCTGAGTGGCATGTTGGGTCAATCGAATCTCCTAATCTCACATAAGCTTTCAGGAAATATACATTTTTTATGAATACTGTTGAAATTACAAACGGAATGACCCTTAGGGTACTGCTACACGTTCAATAAATATCGTGATATTTGGATCGCGATCCATTTTAAAATATTGATGGATCAGAAGCGTATGATACATGTTCAATGTTTATCGTGTCAGTATTTATGTTATTTTTGTGCTGTTCAGTTTGTTTATCAATGTCGCGAGAAAATCAAAAGAAAGCCGTTTAGATATTTTCCTATTTTTTCTACACCATTATTTTTTACAGATACTTTAAAAATTAAAAGTTTACATACATTATGTCACGGCATTCGATAAGCCAAGCTTGTGAAGCGTTAATATACGTCCTTACATATTATATTAAAGAAATTAAAACGCAACTTTTGTTTTATAATTTTTAAGTTTTATTAATAATTTTAGGAGAAAAACATGTTTTTATTCACCGTGAATACTCAGTATGTAAGCTGCTCTGGTCTTTGGATTGAGACACATAAACATATTCCGGTGAAGGTGTGGATGCGCAATAGTTTGTCTCTGTTGATATTGGTACAAAACGGCTACATCTGATTGAATGTGCATCACATGGCTCCGGTGATAATAGTTTTTAATTATATAATATACGGTCAATTGCGTACAACCCAACAGAAATATAAATATGCATATGACTGATTAAAAAAAGAGAGTTAATATTTATTGTTGTAAAAGAAAATGTACTTACCACATAAACAGGCTTTTCGGTTTTTTGTAGAAATTGCAGAGCTTTAAAAGTCAATGATTTTGGAGTAAATACCTTAACCGCACCAGCACCGGAACGCTTTGAATCGGTAATTCGTTTAAGCTCCTTTCTGTAGATTGACCTCAACGAGTTTATTTTCTTTCGAACATTGTCGACGGTAGCAGTGGGCTTGATTTTTTTAAAAACATTTAATAATTTTTCCAGTGCAGCCGACGAGTCCCACAATTGCGGCAATGCCTCCAAATTAAAAATGAAATCTTTTAAAATAATTTTTTCACTAGTCAATTCCGATTCAATCGGCAGAACCCACTCGCTTTCACTGTCTTCTGCCATTACCCTTTATTCCAATAAACTTAACACAAATTATGTCAATTGTTTTACTTTTCATTTGTTTAATTTTTTTCACTACGTATTTTATTTTATTTCTTTTATTTGCCACTTTTTACTGACGTATCATGATTTAATATCATGAAAATGATACACGTTCAATATTTATCACGCGATACACGATCCGCGATCTGGATTTCATATTTTAGGCCATGGCTCGCGATCCATCAATATTGCATGCTACACGTTCAATAAATATCGTGATACTAGAAATATCACGATATATATTGAACGTGTAGCAGTGCCCTTAAGCATCACTGGTGAAGGGTATAAAATGCTGAAAAAAAATTATTGAAATATGTATATTACAATATTTTAAGCAAAACATTAAAAAACAAGTAAGAGCACTATATTCGGCTGTGTCGAATATTTCATACCCACCACCAATTTTATGTACTTCTATAGAAAAAAAATTGTTATATTGTTATTAACTGCAATCGCTATAAAATAATCACTTTATTTGTATAACTTCGATATGCTACTAGGCTGGCGGTAGAGAAGCCATGCGACCTTCATTTTTATACCCTTCACCTGTGGTGCACAAGGGTATATATAGCTTTGTCATTCCGTTTGTAATTTCTACAATTTTCATTTCCGACCCCATAAAGTATATATTTTCTGAAAGCTTATGAATAGAGGAGTCGATTAAGCCTTGACCGTCTGTCCGTCTGTCCGTCTGTCCGTGTGTTGGTTGAAATCAACTTTTAGAAGCAACTATATGTTCCTCAGATCTGTATGTGGTATCAATCTCTTGGAAATATCCAGGAATGAATCGCTATTGAAATTCAGCACAATCGCCCCATAACTATCTGAGATATGAGCAAAAAACCACGACCACCTCGTTTTTTTTCACAATTACAACAACAACATACATACATACATACATACATGTAAAAAACATACCAAACAAAAAAAATTACAAAAAAAAAAATATTAAAAATAAGAAAAAAATAATAAAAAAAACTAAAAAAAAAAAATTAAAAAAAAATTTAAAAAAAAATTTAAAAAATTTTTTTAAAAATTTTTCTAAAAAAGTTTTTTAAAAAAATTTAAAAAAAAAATATAAAATAAAATAATAAAATATAAATAATATATTAAATAAAATAAAATAAAATTTTTTTGGCTCAGCTGGGATTCGATGACACATTTATTCTAACGTGTACGTATGCACGTATTTTATATGAGATTGTTATTGCATGACTACACGTTGTGAAGGGTATATATGACTCGGCACGGCCGAATATAGCACTGTTACTTGTTTGGCATAACAATGACAGTGACTAGAAAGCTATATGTACAAAATTTCATCTTCATACCTCTTATTTTGAAGGTTTTATGAGCTCTTAAATTTCATTAACAGTAGTAGATAACGTAAAAAGTGGACGTTAAAGTAGGCGTATCGAAATAGTTTTTGACAATAAACTAAACTCAGATATTTCAATATAGAGTCATTTATTCTTTCTTTATCTTTATTCATAGAGTATATATTCATATATAATATAAATTTGAGATACAACGTTATATGGGAGGCTTACGTAAAAGTGGGTGTGTCACATTTGTTTTCCGTTGGTACAAAGCCTTTTACTAAAAAGCAATGTTTGCAAAATTTCAGAATCATAAATCTAATTTTTTCAGTTTTATTACGTTTTTAATTTTGAATATACTGAAAAATAAACTGTGCGGTATAAATGCATAGATTTAAGCGATTTTCAGGAAAAAATATAGTTTTTAATTAGGAAATAAATATTCGAAGTTTCCTGACTCTACGTTAAAACTTTTAGACACAATTGGATTTTATTCGATGTTGGAAGGACACGGTTTTTTTTACCTAATCTTGCATTACGAGCTAAAACTCTTTCTTTCTAATATTTCGATTTAGCCCATTTTTAACACTAAACTAACCTTGTGTATAAGAAATATTCTGGCAAAATTTTAGCCCTCGAGCTTTTTTGGTGCGACCTCTATCGTGCTTTCAACAGACGGACGGACATAGCTAGATTGTCATCAAATCAAACCCCGATTCAGAAAATATATACGCTATGAGGTCTAAAAGGGATATTTTGATGTGTTACAAACGATATGACAAAATGAATATACCCCCACCGTTTTTTGGTGGCGGGTATAATAAAGATAAATTTAGTTCGATAAAAGCTATTACGATCAAGCAGCAAGAATGATATAATAATTCTATCATTCGTGTGTCTTACAAGCAATTGTCTTGCGAAAGGGGCACCCTTTATTTAATCTGGGGTATAACTGCATACATATAAACTAGTTGGACTCCTATGACATTCTAATGTTCAATTCGGTAGTTTCAGATATCAAACAAGTAGGAGTACTATATTCGGCCGTGCCGAATCTTACATACCCTTCACAACGTGTACTCATGCAATAACAATTGTTTGTATTATCTCATATGAAATACGTACATTCATATTAAAAATTATACATATAAAAAAACATCTTCTTCTATCTTCTATCTATCTATCTATATATATAAAAGTGAAACTCTGTGTGTGTGTGTGTGTGTGTGTGTGTGTGTGTGTGTTAGCTATAGACTCCGAAACTGTAAAACCGATCGGGCTCAAACTTTGGTAAGTTGTTGTACACATACCAGGGAGTGTTTATGGGTGAAAAAAAGTGGGCGGGGCCACGCCCATAAAAAATTAGTTATCAGTTTTAGCTACTTGCACTTGACCGATTTGTCTGAAACTTTGCACACATATCGAGCTGTCATGACTAAAAAATTTTGTGATAAGAAAAGTGGGCGGGGCCACGCCCCTAAAAAAGTTTAAATTTTGAAGTATTTGCACGGGACCGATTTTTCTGAAACTTTGCACACATATTAAGCTGTCATTGTTTTATAATTTCGTGATTAAAAAAGTGGGCGGGGCCACGCCCATAAAAAATTAGTTATCAGTTTTAGCTACTTGCACTGGACCGAATTTTCTGAAACTTTGCAAACATACTGATCTGTCATGACTTTACACTTTCGTCATTAGAAAAGTGGGCGGGGCCACGCCCCTAAAAAAGTTTAAATTTTGAAGTACTTGCACTGGACCGATTTTTCTGAAAGATTGCACACATATTGAGTTGTCATGACTATACAGTTTCGTCATTAGAAAAGTGGGCAGTGCCACGCCCATTAAAAAAAAGGTATCATTTTGAGGTACTTACAATGGACCGATTTTTCTGAAACTTTGCACACTTATTGAGCTGTCATGACTATACAGTTTCGTAAAGAAAAAGTTATAGTTTTTAGCTTTGCACTTGATATTCGATTAAAATTTAGAATGCGATTAAAATTCATGAAGGGGCGTAGCAACGCGCGCCGGGATTGGCTAGTATTCTATATATATAAAAGTGAAACTCTGTGTGTGTGTGTGTGTGTGTGTTAGCTATAGACTCCGAAACTGTAAAACCGATCGGGCTCAAACTTTGGTAAGTTGTTGTACACATACCAGGGAGTGTTTATGGGTGAAAAAAGTGGGCGGGGCTACGCCCATAAAAAATTAGTTATCAGTTTTAGCTACTTGCACTTGACCGATTTGTCTGAAACTTTGCACACATATCGAGCTGTCATGACTAAAAAGTTTCGTCATAAGAAAAGTGGGCGGGGCCACGCCCCTAAAAAAGTTTAAATTTTGAGGTACTTGCACAAGACCGATTTTTCTGAAACTTTGCACACATACTAAGCTCTTATAACCATATAATTTCGTGATTAGAAAAGTGGGCAGGTCCACGCCCATAAAAAAAGGTTATAATTATGAGGTACTTGCATCAGATCGACTTTTCTGAAACTTTGCACACATATCGAGCTGTCATGACTAAATAATTTCGTGATAAGAAAAGTGGGAAGTGCCATGCCCATAAAAAAAGGTATCATTTTGAGGTACTTGCACTGGACCGATTATTCTGAAACTTTGCACACATATTGACCTTTCATGACTTTACACTTTCGTCATTCGAAAAGTGGGCAGTGCCACGCCCATTAAAAAAAAGGTATCATTTTGAGGTACTTGCACTGGACCGATTTTTCTGAAACTTTGCACACATATTGAGTTGTCATGACTATACAGTTTCGTATTTAGAAAAGTGGGCAGTGCCACGCCCATAAGAAAAGGTATCATTTTGAGGTACTTACACTGGACCGATTTTTCTGAAACTTTGCACACTTATTGAGCTGTCATGACTATACAGTTTCGCAATTAGAAAAGTGGGCAGTGCCACGCTCATATAGAAAAAGTTATAGTTTTTAGCCTTGCACTTGATATTCGATTAAAATTTAGAATGCTATTAAAATTCATGAAGGGGCGTAGCAACGCGCGCCGGGATTGGCTAGTACATATATAAAAACATCCCATTGTAAAGTTTTAAATTTACGTATGTGTGTTAAAAAAAATATTAAAAAAAATTAAAATAAAAAAATAAGAAAATATATAAAAAAAACTAAAAAAAAACAAAACAAATAAAAAAATATATAAACAAAATTAAAAAAAAATAATTAATATATAAATAATAAATATTAAATAAAAATTGAAAAAAAAAAATTAAAAAAATGTAAAAAAAACAAAAAAAAAATAAAAAAATTTAAATAAAAAAATATATAAAATAAAAAAACAATAAAAAAATTTTTTTTTGGCTCAGCTGGGGTTCGATGCCACGTTTACTCTAACCAGTATACCACGTCTGTATGTATGTATGTTGTTGTTGTATGTGGTTTTTTGTGTTAAAAAAAACGAGGAAAATTATAGAAATTTCACACGGAACGACAAACCTGTATATACCCTTTTTCACTGTGTGAAGGGTATAAAAAGGACAAAAATATAACTAGTCTGTAGTAAAGCAACTAGTGTATATCTTACTTATTATATATTATTTACAAAATAACTAGTCTGCAGGGTTGAACTGTGTACATCTATACATTCACACATACTTATGAATGTGCTTTCGATTTGATCCACCACTTCTAAACATAAACAAGCCGTGTTTACAGAAATTTTAAGCTAATACATATAACCCTTTATTTACGCCATAACTTATTTAGTTAAATTTAGTTCTGCACAATTATTATTTGGTCGAACTTTTTTAATACACATATTTTTTATAGTCGATTATAAAATCGCTTAATGTATTTAAATATAAGACGATTTTAAGTTTAAAGTTTTATTTGAAGTTATTGATTTGTTCTATTATTAAAATTAATATTCTCCATGTACATTAGGGCAATCGACTCGGTTTTACAACTGGTGGAAACCCGGTTTTTTCCAAACGTTGATTTTTCAAATGTTGAATACACCGGGTTTTTTTGCCTTCAGAAGCCAGTTTATTTACGTTTATGTTTATATATTTTTGTAACCAATCGTACCATCGTATATTTGTTACACAAACAATTTTCAAAACTCAGAATATTTAAAAAAAATTTTTTTTAAATTGTTTATTGGTATTCTGTCAAAAAATCCATAATAAAGCAAAGAATGGTGTAGCAGCAAATTGTAGTCGGTTTAGCAAACCATATAAGAAAAAACAAGTAAGAGCACTATATTCGGCTGTGCCGAATCTTTTATACCCACCACCAATTTTGTGTACATTTAAAGCACAATATTTATTATTTTGTTAATCGCTATAGAATAATTTCTTTATAATAAAATATGTATCACTTTCTTTGTAGAGGGTGGTTAAATTTTAAGGGCCCATGTTTAAGGTGAACCACATCTAAACTTAAACTTTTTTCTTGTATTTAATTTGACATTTCTCAATCTCAGACTAACTCAATTTGAACCATGGAAAGATACGCAATCGAGTAACGCTTTTAAATACTAAAGATTTTTATAAAAATGGGCGTTCAAATCAAAATGCATTTTGTGCACTTCGTGATTCTTTTAGTCAACATAATCGTTCGAATTCGTCCACAATCGTGAGAATTGTAAAAAATATTTAAATGTCTGCAAAGCAGGTCTGTATGAAATGTGAAAATATCTGTGAATGCCATCTTAGTTCGTTGAATGGGAAACATTGCTGTTTTTCACGATAACGTGACAAAAGAGCAAGCAACCTCGACTCATCATCGTGCCCAACAATCGAGCATCAACAGTGTCATTGAAAATGAAATGTGCCGCCTAGGTTGGGGGGCCATTTGGCCGATATTTTGTTCCATACATAATTGAAGCATACAAATATTATCATTATAAAAATAAATGATAATAGTTTCATAATAATTTTATTCAAAATCAACATAGTCCCTTAAAATAAAACCACCCATTATAACTTCGGTATGCTAGTAAAATGTTTTCGTAAATTTAGTCTTTCAATGAAAGTGGCCGTTAAAATACGCGTGTCAATAAAGTTTCTGCTAATAAACATAACTTAGATATTTCAATATAGTCCTTTAGTATTCCAAAATCTTTATTCATAGAGAATTTACATGAATTTAAGAGGAAGAAAGTGAATTTAAGGTTAAATTTTAAGGGCCCAGGGTGATTTAAAATATACATTCTCTGCATTTTTCTAAAACGGGAAATTTATTAGTAAGATTTTGATTTTTAAACTTCTATAACATTTTGCTTTTAAAAGATTTTCAAACGAAATAAGTTTTGTATAATTTTAAAATTTGTTAGCCATCAGTACATGAAAATAAATTGTTTATAATGTTTAGAGATAATTTTTTTTTACTTAGGTCAAAATTTTCCTAATTTCCCATTTTTAATAGAGCATAACTTCAGGGGAACATAAGCATAAGTTGTAAGCATGCCATCTAGTAGTTGCTAGTAGAGTCATCTATCTTATCATCTTTATCTTATATTTAGCTACAGTACAATAAATGGCACAGTGTAAGATGAATAAATGCTAATATATATGACTAATATATTTGTATAAATATTTAAAGAAAAAAGTGTGCATGGCACATCTATTTTCCGTTATAACGAAGACTTTGACCAAAAAGCCATGTTTGCAAAATTTCAGAATCGTACATATAGTTTTGTCAGTTTTATTACGTTTTAAATTTGAAATATACACTGTGCGGTATAAATTTTCGTACATTTTTATCTATAACTCTTTTCCTAATTCATAGATTTAAGCGATTTTCAGGGAAAAATATTCTTTTGACTCGATAAATATATATTCGAAGTTTCATGACTCTACGTTTATGCGTCTGGACACAATTCAAAAGTGAAAGTGGGCGTTATAGTAGGCGTGTCAAAGTTGTTTTTGCTAATGAGTACAACTTAGGTGTTTCAATACAGTCCTTTATTATTCCAAAATCTTTATTAATAGAGAAATTATATGAATTTTAGTTAAAACGTTATATGGGAGGTGGGCGTAAAAGTGGGCGTGGCACATTGGTTTTCCGTTACAAAAAAGCGCCTCACCAAAAAACAAAGTGTGCAAAATTTCAGAGTCGTACATCCAATTTTGTTGCTTTTATGACGTTTTTGTTTTTAAATATACCGAAAAATACACTGTGCGGTATAAATTTTCGTACATTTTGATCGATAACTCCTCTCCTAATGCATAGATTAAGACAATTTTCGGAAAAAAATATTGCCTTTACCCAGGAAATATATATTCGAAGTTTCATGAGTCTACGTTAAGGCGTTTGGACACAATTCCATTTTATTCGATGTTCGAAGGACACGGTTTTTTCGACCTACTCTTGCTTGTCGAGCTATAACTCTTTTCCTAATATTCCGATTTAGCCCATTTTCAATACCAAACAAACCTTGTCTATAAGAAAGATTCTGGCAAAATTTGAGCCCCCTACCTTTTTCGGTGCGACCTCTATCGTGCTTTCAACAGACGGACAGATGGACAGACGGACGGACATAGCTAGATCGTCATAAAATCAAACCCCGATTCAGAATATATATACCTTATGGGGTCTAAAATGGATATTTCGATGTGTTACAAACGGAATGACAAAATGAATATACCCCCACCATTTTTTTGGTGGCGGGTATAAAAATAAAGATACATATTTGATAAGAGGATACATACTTATTTTAAAATCCTTTTAAAGTTTAATCATTAACAAACACATTTAGATTCTACAAAAAAAAATTAAAAGAACGATGATTATTTTTCTATAAAATTTAAAAGAAATTTATTAGGGGTTTCGAAACCAAATGTAAAAAAAGAAAAAGAATTCAAATATGAGGAGCAAGTATTTTGTTTACATTGTTGCGCTTATCATTTGCTACTGTTATAATCCACTTTAAACTAATTACACTATATTGATTCTACAAAGTCTAGCGACTTGTACTTATATCTCTAATAGACATATGACTAATGGTATTCTAAAATAGTATTGCACAACTTATAACTTTCCTGTAAAATTAATGTTAATAAAAGTTAACTTTGACTTTCATTATTACAACCTTCTTGTAACATAAACTTTGTTATATTGAAAATATCGCAGTACCAGAGCAAATACCGATTACTTTTAACCAATTCGTTTAGTTTTTAAAAAACGTTGTTGCAAGAATATAAATTAATTTGTTTTATTTACAAAAAGCAATAAAATTCTTGATGATTTATTTACAGTTTTGTGTCAAGAATATTAAAAAATTGCCAATTTAACTAAAAACCTTAACATTTTTAAGCAGAAATTTAGTTGCCATATTTTGTTTTTTGTAGCAGAAATAATAGCAACCTCAAATTTATAAACCTAAAGTTCAAAGCTAAAGGCAATAACTACTTAATCTTATACTATGTTCACCTTAATTGTCAATTTATAATATTCTCGCAATTAAAGGCCTTTATTGAGCTCAAT
Organism: Phyto melanocephala; assembly: GCA_941918925.1. NCBI lineage: Eukaryota > Metazoa > Arthropoda > Insecta > Diptera > Rhinophoridae > Phyto > Phyto melanocephala. The sequence continues at coordinate 16,150,346 of OW799238.1, forward strand.
TTACCATACTAAAAATTACTTATAAATTGAGCAATATATACTTAATTGTTTCACTTCTTGTCCAAAACTCAAAATATGTATGTTCAGTGAAAAGAAAATTCTATAGGTGGCATTTCTAATGTCAAACAAATAAATATACAAAAAACAAAAAGTACGAAAATAGAAAATGGTTGATGGAAACTTAAAAAAAAAATTTAAATAAATTCAAATACATATATACATACATATTATAAATAAAATTGTAAATATATTTTATGAACAGGAAAAAACTGAAGAGAAGGCATTATTTGATTTGGGATAAATACATCTTATTTTTACAGCTATCAAATGCTAATGGAGTAAGATAAATTGAGTATGTGTGAACACTTATTTTAAAAATATCTGCCTGAACAGGGTATTATCGGTCACTTTAGGTAAAAAGTGTACGTATAATATAAAAAACAATCATCTGTCATTTAACGTCGTAATTTTAACTAACGGCATTAACATTAAACATTAAATAACATTAAATATGTGTCAACTTAATATTCATATACATATATACTTATGTATGTCTGTCAGGGGTAGAAAAAGAATTTTTAAAATGTAATTACATATATAAAAACCAAAAAGATTTTGTCCCTAGCCTTTTTTTGCATTTCAAATTTAAAAAGCAATTTTAAACAAAATCCGTTAGTGCATATAAATTCAAAAGACATATCAGAAATATAAAAAAAAAATACTAGCGGAGATTCAAAACTTATAACAGCCTAATGAAGGTTCTTATTTGTTTATTTTACTTAAAATAAGATGATTTCGCCCTTAAACTCAACTAATTAAAAATCAAATTAATCAACTGCCTTCATGTCAGTTATTACATTTCTAAATTCTGCAGCCAAGCGTATATAAACTTCTAAAAGTTTATATTTAGATATAATTTTTATTATAATTTGTTTACTTTGTTTTTAGTTTTTTTCATTAAGGAATTATATTTTACGAATTTGAATCAGTTAACCGGATTTTTTTTAAATATTCAAAAAAGCAACCGATTTTTTTCAAATTCTAAATTTCAGACTATTTGAAAACCGGTTATTGAAAAAAGTTGAATATTCGTTCACCCTAATATAAATACATAATTTTATTTAGTCCTAACAATATCACGCGCTCTGTTTTCAATATGAATCAGCCCTGTAAATCGAGACTTGCTTATAAACAAATATTATGAAATGAAATTAAAAAGTAATACACAAAAGCTTTCTACAGATAACCATCTTATAATACGGTTTAACGAGACACACTTATTCATTAAGTTGTTTTGTTTTGTCCGCTGGTTAATTTTTTATTCACTTTATTGAACTATCATATCAAAGTTATCCTAATCTGCCATACTTAGCAAAAACTTAACCCAGAAATATTTGCACTTCTTCAATATACTTATACATAAAAACTTTGTGTCTTTAATAGAATAAATCGTATAATTCAAAGTGAAAATGCCGAAATCCATAATTTACTCTTAAAAATTAAAAAGTTTTTTATATTGATACACATTTTATGGAACTGAATTTGCTAAGAAAGCTTAAATTTTTAAACGAAGTTTAGGATATAATACAAGTCGAGATATTTTGCTTAACACTATAAAGTAGATCTAAAGTAGAATGATTTATTAAAAGGTATGAGCGGTATATTCAGCTGTGCCCAATCTCTTCACACAATTTGTACAATCATGTACATAAGTACTTATATAATTGAGTATGTATTAGCGATCTCTAGCTTTTGTTGTTGTTTTAGCTAAGCGATAATCTGAAACTAAAATTGACATTTTTTCCAAAACTCGTTTTGCCCATTTCATATGTATATAAGTTTGTTATTCCGTTTGTAATATCTACAATATGCATTTGCACCCATATAAAGTATATATACTGAATCCTTATGGATAGAATTTATTTAGTTTAGTCCGCACAATTAAAAACAAGTAAGAGTGCTATATTCGGCCGTGCCGAATCTTATATACCCTTCACAACGTGTAGTCATGCAATAACAGTAGTTTGTATCACCATTAATCTCATATGAAATACGTACATACATACACATAAAAAACATACATATATAAAAACATCCCATTGTAAAATTAAAAATTAACGTTTGTATATTAAAAAAAAATAAAAAAAAATAAAAAAAAAATAAAAAAAATAAAAAAATAATTAAAAAATAATAATTAAAATATAAATAATAAATATAAAACAAAAAAGAAATAAAAAAAAATTAAAAAAATAAAAAAAAATTAACAGGTTAGAGTGCTTTATTCGGCCGAATCTGATTATACCCTTCACCATCATGTACTTTATTTCATGTTATACGCCATTTTTCTTTATAATTTCCGAAGCCATCATCGATTTTGAATTTTTTACGTAGTTATCTGTATTCTTATATTCAAGCCCTTTCATTTGATACCCATATTGATGGGGTTAATAAAATTTGATCCTCCATTTTATTTTAGATGCCATCTTGGATTTTACATTTTTTAACATTTTACTGTATTCTACTGGTCAAGCCATTTTATTTGATACCAATATTGAGGGGGTTCAAGAAGTTACATTTTAAGATACCAGATTTGACCGATATATAAATTTATTGTCCGCCATTTTGTAGTGGCGGCTAACATGAATTTTAATTTTTTATACTCTTATATTGCTCTAGTCAAGTCCGTTCATATGATACCAATATTGACTCTCTCGGTTGTCTAGAAGCCGAAAGAAAATGATTTTTCTTTGTAAATTTTTGGAATATACAAACATATGTAAAAAAATTTTGCCTATAACTTTACCGATTATAGCCCGCTTTATCCAAAATTTTTCACGAATATCTCTAAATGCATATTATACATATCTATAAATATTAGCAAAGGTACCTATAAATTATTGTATGGCTGATAAATTTTAATTTTGGTGGTAAAAATATGGGAAAAAACAGAGGCAGCCGTGTTTATTTGCTCATATCTCAGAAAGTTATGAGGCGATTGTGCTAAATTACAATAGCGATTTATTCCTGGATATTTCCAATAGATTGATACCATACACAGATCTGAGGAACATATAGTTGCTTCTAAAAGTTGATTTCAACCAACACACGGGCAGACGGACAGATGGACAGACGGTCAGGGCTTAATTGATTACTCTATTCATAAGCTTTCAGAATATATATACTTTATGGGGTCGGAAATGAAAATTGTAGAAATTACAAACGGAATGACAAAGCTATATATATCCTTGTGCAGCACAGGTGAAGGGTATAAAAAGAAAAAAAAATATAAAAAAATTTTTTTTGTCTCAGCTGTGATTCGATGCCACGTTTACTCTAACCAATAAACACTTTTGTATGTATGTATGTTGTTGTTGTAATGTTGTTTTTGTGAAAAAAAAAATCGAGGTGGTCGTGGGTTTTTGCTCATACCTCAGTTGCTTATGCACCGATGTTTCTGATTTTCAATACCGATATACTCCTGATATTCTAATACCTCACCCGGGTCCAAGCGATTTCGGGGGCTTCAAAAAGTTGATTTCAACATACACACGGACAGACTGACAGAGCTTAATTGACTCCCCTGTTCATAAGCTTTCAGAAAATATATACTTTATGAGGTCGGAAATGAAAATTGTAGAAATTTCACACGGAACGATAAACCTATATACACCCTTTTTCACTGTGTGAAGGGTGTAAAAATAAAATCCATGATGATCGGCACCACAAAATGGCATACAATAAATTTTCTATATGAGTCAAATCTAGTAGTTTTAATTGTACTTACTTCAACCCTATCAATATTGGTATCAAACGAAGCTAATAGAATACAGTAAATTATAAAAAACTAAAAATCCAAGATGACGTGCTTAAAAAATGTCGAATATTTTTTTTTCTCAACCCCAATAATACGGTTATCAAAGGTGAAGGCTGGACAAGTAGAATACAACTAACTATGTCAAAGTTTGAAAAACAAGGATGGTGTCAGAAAAAGTAAAGCAAAATTGCGAATAACATTAAATCTGAAATCTAGTCAAAGCTACGATGTGGTTATTATGCCTATATACATTATAGTGAAAGGAATGAACATTCGCAACGGCCAAATATAGCACTCTTACTTGTTTTTTAACGTGGTTAGTAAATAAATTAGCTAATGGGTTTTGTAGATCTGTTGCAATTGCAATTACAAAAAACAATTTTTTGAACCTCTGTGTAACACAAAAGAAAACAAGTAAGAGTGCCGAGGCCGTGCCGAATCTTATTTACCCTTCACAACGTGTAGTCATTCATCTCATTTATATGAAATACGTACATACATATAAAAAACATACGTATATAAAAACATTCCATTGTAAAAGTAAAATTATAAATTGAGTTTACGTTTGTATATTTCAAGAAAAACAAAAATAAAAATGTATAAAAATATTAAAAAAGTATAAAAAAAATAAAAAATCAATAATAAAATAAAAAAATATATAATAATATACAAAAAAAAATTTTTTTTGGCTCAGCTGGAATTCGATGCCATTTTCACTCTGACCAGTATACCACGTTTGTATGTATGTATGTGTTGTATGTTGTTGTAGTGAAAAAAAACGAGGTTGTCGTAGTTTTTCCTCATATCACAGTTGTTTATGTACCGATTTTTCTGATTTTCAATCTGCTCCAGAATATTTCTGATATTTTGGTACCTTACACGAGTCTTGAAAATGTCTGGGGGCTTCAAAAAGTTGATACCAACATACATACAGACAGACGGACAGTGCTTAATTGACTCCCCTTTTCATAAGCTTTCAGAAAATATACACTTGATGGGGTTGGAAGCTAAAACTGTAGAAATTTTACACGAAATGTCAAATCTATATATACGCTTACACTCACTTTGTAGGGTATAAAAATAGTTTGTTTTGTAGTAGAATTACTAGCACACCTTAATGTGTTTGCCAATGATTACATTAAGATACACCTCTGATCGTGCAGAATCAAACTAAAATATAAGTTAGAGCTTTTTATAATTTTTGTATTCGTTTTTAATGTAGTAGCTACGGCGAATTGCTACAAGAAAGCAAATTTTTATTTGATGTTTTCTGTGAAGGCGACTTCGTATATCAGGAATGGAAAAGTTATTGTAATGTGTAAAGTGTAATACGAATTGATAAGGGTATAAAAATAACAAATATAAATATAGTTGTTTATATATAACTGTAATCAAAAAAGCACACTAATGCTAATTTTTTAATACCGAAATAAAAATTAAATTTTAAATCCCCCAATAAATAACTGAAGTTGGGGCCAATTAAGCAAACTTTTTAAAATTCTCTATCAGCAGTAGGGAAAATACTACCTTGATAGATAGATCCATTATAAATTTTTGTGGAACTTTTTTAAAATGTTAGAATTACCTTTTTAAATATTCAAGATAATAATATGTTTTATAGATAATAAAAGATAATATAATTTACATGCTTTTACATATTTTGCTTAAAATTATCTCTAATATTTTAAAACCAATTCAATAGCTTGGAAGAAAATCTTTTTTTTTTTCTTTGCCTTTTTAATTAATGTTCTTATAATGTTGGCATAAAGTTTACATACATACGTGCTATAAGTGGGTTACCTGTATAAAGAATTTTTTTTTTTAAATTAAATACATATGTTCAGCTTTGAATAATTGCATGCAACTCAATGTTAAACAGTCTCGTTTTGACAATGTGATCTTTAACAATCGTTTATAAATTCAGTGTGAAAAAGCTTATAATAAATAAAGCAGGACAAAAATTAAGACTAAAACATAAAAATCAATTACCTAAATTTGTGTAGGGTATTGTGCCTTAAACATTGAGCAATTTTAAATAAATTTTATATTTAAAATGAATTTGTGCCTTTTTCCTTAAATCTTTGGATTGTTAAGCGCAAATGGTTCTTACCATGTTCAAATGGGATTTCCTAACTTCTTCAAATGGTAAGTTTTAAATATATTTACAAAAGTTATAAAATTTTTAAATAACTTCTTGTTGAGGAATTCAGCCTAAATATATTAAAAATAAAACTTAAGCGCTATTATTAAAATCGGCTAAATTTTAAAATCCGTTTTTGATCACCGTTAAATAGCACTCAATAATACAAATACAAAAACGACTGTAATTCATTATGAATTACACAAACGGTGCAATTTATTAAAAACTAAGTCAGCTTTTTCACTATGTTTAAAAATAAGATTTCCATAGAAATACAATTGCATTAACCCTTTAAAAACCTTTAATAATTTTTATGAATAAGACAGAAAATATTGTAATATTAAAGCAAACTTGTCCGTACACAGAAAAAAATGATTTTGACTTTTAAATACGAAAATGACGTATTTGATTATAAATTTTCCTAAATTTTCTGTGATGACGATTTTTGCACCGTTGATAAAAAAGACTGTAGGTATGGTTTTTAAATTTATTTCTAGTTTTAGTCAACAAATAAATTTTTTGAGTTGAAGTAATTTTTTTTTAATTTCGTGTTTAATTTTGAAGAAAATATTTATTGAAAATTCTGTAGAAATCAAATAAAAAAACTATCGATTCAAAGAAAGGCTTTATTAAAAATGTAATAAAAATTTAATAAATAAATTATTAATTGAAAAAAGGCCTTAAGCGAATATGGTGTTAAACTCAATAAAAATAATTATCGAAATAAAGTCTATATTTAAAAATTTTATGTATTGGTTCAATAAAAAAAATTTTATAATTTTTCGTATAAAAAACTCTTGTTTTCAATTTTAAATTAAATTTTATTGGTAAAAAGGAACATAAAATAAGATTTTCAGGCATTCATTTACATATATTACATATGTAAAGTTTAAATACTAAAACTTTTTTGCTAAAATATTATGCAATTAAATAATTGTCCAAATTCAAAATTTTTCTTTTATAGTAAATATTTTAGTAAATTTCTTATTATTTGGTATTTCATTAAAAAAAATATTTGTAAAAAATTAAAAAAATATTTCCGATTCAATAGGAAATTTTAAGTTAAATACAAAAATCGTTTTAAATAATATGTACATATATCTACAGCAGTTAACAATTTTAACATAGGATATTTTATGTCGTCAAAGTAAATAAATATTTGCTTAACTTCTAGAATACTGGCTAGGATTAACAATTTAGGTTGAATGTTATGTTTTTGTAATTTAAGGAGGTCTAATTTTATTTCTTGTTCTTTATCAGAACTGGCGAATTTTGCGAAAGAATCTTAAAAATCTGAGATAGAGAACTTTTTCTTCATTTTGGCACCTGAGTCATCCATAACTGATTTGTGTTGAGGAGGAAACAAATTGTGCAAGTGCCAGAAAACAGCAAATTATCTTGACTCTAAAATAAAAATATAATTACTTTTTATTTATACGAATAAAAATACAAAATCTTACCTTCGTCACATGACACTATGCTAATTAGCTGCTTAGAAATAAAATCACTAGTTACTTTAGTAGGAAGTAGGTGTATTAACTAACTTTTCATAAAGTGACCATTCTGCAGATAAATTTTTGTCATCAGCATATTTTAAATCAAATTCGATTTCAATCTGTAAAATAGTATAAAATATGCAGTATTTATATGTATGTATACAAATTTCTACATATATTCATTGTTTCTTTTTTTCTACTTACAAGTTTATATCTAGATGGTCATATATATTGTTGAAACCTATTATTAGCGTATTTTCTCTAATATATATCGAACTCATCAGCTGGCGAATTTTTTAATTCGAAGTATTTGCAGGGCATAAGTGACAATATAACATTTTTTAACATTTTAACTTACCGAGTTTTTACATTTTTTGGAATTTCTCTGGGATCAAATATATTTTTGGTGTGCCGCTTTAAGTTTTATATTTTGGAACATTGTTTACCCCTTTTGCCAGTGGTGCACTATTCCTAATTTTAAATTGCCAAAGTAAATAATTAAAAACATGTTAAATAAAAAAAAAAACTATTTAAAATGTATCTACCAATTCTTTTGTTAGAAATATTGAGAAAATTTCTTTTTCCATTTCTAAACAATCGGAAGCTGTATATGAGATGCCTTCAGCCTCCATATGATGCAATGATCTTAATCAGTAATTGTAGCTGATCATCATGAAGTATTTTTCTTTCGGCATAGTATTTGAAAATAGATCTTGCACTATGTGTGTCGGTAAGCATTTTCATCAAAGAGCAATTTTGTTGTTTTTCATATTTTTTGGTGTGATTATAGGCACTATTAATGGAGTTTCAAAATTACTATCAAAAATAGCAAAGTCTCCTACAGGAAGGCCACGAAATAGAATATTAATATGTTCTGGCTTTTCAATTTTTAATACGTCAATTGTAATATGATTGTCTGTTAAAGAAAGTACATACATTTGTACCTATGTACATAAAATTAAAATTAAAAGCAAATCTTACCTAAAAAGTGGTTATATATGTAAATGTTGTAGTTTCCAATTGCATAATCAATATATCAATTTGAATTAATTTTTGTAAAGAAATAATATCCGCACGAGTGTAATTACTTTTTGTATCGCAAATTTATTTGCAGATTCTAGAACTTCTTGAAAATGCCTTTCTTAATTAAAATTTTATATGGTATATATGACATTTCACAACTATTGTCATTTACATTTAGTTCATTAGTTACTGCCGGTGCAATTTTTTTTTTTTTTTAATTTGTTAAATTAGAAACATTTTTTTGATATAGCGCCTTCAAACTGTTTTGTAATATGAGTTTTAAAATTGTACTTTACAGTAAATTTTTGCGAACATTTGATAAAATTACGAGCATAAATAGTACCATGTAGAATATGATGTCCTTTTAAATGAGAAAATAAACTTTCTTGGCAACAAAATACCTCATTATATTTTAAGCAATTAATAACATATACCATTTTTTGTAAATTTTTGTTTAATCGACCTTTTTGATATATTATATTTTTCAATAAATTTCCTAAATTCGGGCTTTCAAGGTCATATGTTTCATTATTTTAAAATAAAAATAAAAGATTATTTTTTAATTTTATAATCCGACGATTCGTTGGTATTTTCCAACTTCTTCAGGGATTCATTTATTAAAATCAGTAATCCTTTAAATTTAACATTCTTAAAAATATCGCAGATGAGTATAAAGTGGACAAAACGCAAACTTAATAAATTAAAAAATGTAAAAGTATACAATAAAAATATCACAGCCAATTACTTAAAGAATCGTCGTCATTAAATTTGTATTTATCAATGTTTTAATTTTACTTTTACTTCACTATAAAAACACTTCACCATGGCGAAGATCAAAGAGTAACTAAATAAAACAAGTAACAGTGCTATATTCGGCCGTGCCGAATCTTATATACACTTCACACCGTGTAGTCATGCAATAACAATTGTTTGTATCACCATTCATCTCATATAAAATACGTACATACATGTAAAAAACATACCAAACAAAAAATTACAAAAAAATATATATTAAAAATAAAAAATAAAAAAAATTTAAAAAATTTTTAAAAAAGTTATTTATTATTTATTATTTATTTTATTTAATATATTATTTATATTTTATTATTATTTTTTTTTATATTTGTTTTTTTTAATTTTTTTTTTTGTAATTAAAAAAACAAATATAAAAAAAATAATAAAATATAAATAATATAATAAATAAAATAAAATTTGTTTGGCTCAGCTGGAGTTCGATGCCACGTTTAATTTAACCAGTATGTATGTAGGTTGTTGGAGGGTGCCCCGGTGGACTAGTCAGTAGAGTGCTGGTATGCTAGTTTCGGGGTTGCGGGTTCGATTCCCGCCAGAGACTCTGGTGTTGTCTGCTTCTCTTCTCTCTTTTCTGTTCTATTCTTACTTTTCTATTCAGGTATCACAATGATATCAATAAAATGGACCCAAGTGAGCTGCACAACAGCTGCCTGTTCTACAAAACCTAACCTAGGTAGGTTTTTGTTGTAATTGTGAAAAAAACGAGGTGGTCGTGGTTTTTTGCTCATATCTCAGATAGTTATGGGGCGATTGTGCTGAATTTCAATAGCGATTCATTCCTGGATATTTCAAAGAGATTGATACCATATACAGATCTGAGGAACATATAGTTGCTTCTAAAAGTTGATTTCAACCAACACACGGACAGACGGGCAGACGGTCAGGGCTTAATCGACTCCTCTATTCATAAGCTTTCAGAAAATATATACTTTATGGGGTCGGAAATGAAAATGTAGAAATTACAAACAGAATGACAAAGCTATATATATATATGCATATACCCTTGTACACTACAGGTGAAGGGTATAAAAGGAAATCATCATAAAATAAATCATCTCATATGAAATACGTACATACATATACAAAACAACCCATTGCAGAATTATAAATTGAGTTTACGTATGTGTTCAAAAAAAAAAAAACAAAAAAAAATAAAAAAAAATGTATTAAGACAAAAAAAAACAATTAAAAAGAATAAAAAAAAATTAAAAATTTTTTAAAAATATTAAAAAAAATATAGAAAAAAAAATAATAAAAACATAAATAATATATAAAATAAAAAACAACTACAATTGACAACTACAACTTGAACAAGTACCAATTGAATCCCTTATGTACTCAACTTACTTACTTAGATTTAAATGCTGAACGCAAAAAACTTTACCACTAAAAATCCTTAATCGCTGTACGTGTTGGTAATATTTTGTTGTTCTTAGCTCAGCCACACATTAAATTCAATCTATTAATTTCATTTAAAAGTTGTTTAACCCTGCATTTACACATGCAAGTGGTGGATTGCAAGGGTTGTATTATTAGCGAAAAATTCTTTGAAATAGGCGAATCTCTAAACTTCGGCTTTCTTCGTACCATGATAATGAGGTTTCATACTATTCTTTCGCTCCAAAACCGGATTTATTTCTATTAATTTTCCGTTATATGCAGCACGTAAATTTTAATTTATACCATACCCATCTCTTTTGATATTAATTCGTAGACCTCGGTTTTCAATCGTTCAATCGCCTGTAAGATTTATCATTTATATCCCACAAAAGTAAATGCAAATGATTAAAGTTTATTTATTTTAAAATACATATCTTTTTGGCTTAATTTTGCTTCCATATATACTTTTTGTTTTATTTACTACATATAGTTATTAGGAATTTTTGGGGAAACAGTTTGTATTTATATTTATTATTATTTTAATAATATTAATAGTCAATAATTAACAAACATGCGTTTTTTTTTATTGCGTGTTTCAAAAAATATTTAATAAACTTTAATTAAAATTGTACAATAATCTAGTAAATTTACATTAAATTTTTAGCAGGGTAACATTGTTTATAGTTTTGTCATTTAGTGACATATAACACTGGGTTACAACCAAAAAATACCAAGAACGCCACATGCCTAGATAAGATAATTGGGACCTCCTGAACACGAAAAACGTTGTAATTTTTTTTTTTCTAAATACCGTTTTTTAGATAACGGTACTTTTGTGTTTTTTGGTGTATGGTCCCACTCAAACCCTTGTGGAGCCCAACCGAAAAGTCTGTACCGTTTTTTAGATAACGGTACTTTTGTGTTTTTTGGTGTATGGTCCCACTCAAACCCTTGTGGAGCCCAACCGAAAAGTCTGATCGAGATAAATGGCGTATCGTTGGAAAGGTAATTGAATGCCTTTTCCGTCAATATGCTGTAAATTTCTATCTGATAAGAAATGGCTGAGTTATGGCACCTCAAAGTTCAAAATTTGCCTATTTTTTACGTTTTTTTCAAAATTTTTCATTTTTACTTCGTTTTTTTTCTACGTTATAGTAAAGATCTGGAATGTTTTATTTTTTTACCAAATAGCTTATTTAATTACAAACATTTTAAGCGTAATTTGAAAAAAATCGGATAAAAAATAAAGTTTTTATTAAGGATTTTGTGGAACGACAATATTTTTATCTTCATTGCTTCATTTGCCTATTTTTAACGTTTTTTTTCAAAATTTTTCATATTTACTTCGTTTTTTTTCTACGTTATAGTAAAGATCTGGAATGTTTTATTTTTGTACCAAATAGCTTATTTAATTACCAACATTTTAAGCGTAATTTGAAAAAAATCGGATGAAAAATAAAGTTTTTATAAAGGATTTTGTGGAACGACAATATTTTCATCTTCATTGCTCACACACTACATATATTCGGCGTCCATCAGTTTTTGGAATTTTACTTTAATTTTTTTAATTTACGCCGAATATAGTGTGTGAGCAATGAAGATGAAAATATTATTATCGGTTGGGCTCCACAAGGGTTTGAGTGGGACCATACACCAAAAAACACAAAAGTACCGTTATCTAAAAAACGGTACTTAGAAAAAAAAATTACAGCGTTTTTCGTGTTCAGGAGGTCCCAATTAACTTATCTAGGCATGTGGCGTTCTTGGTATTTTTCCAAATTAAAAATTTGTAAAGCAGTGTAATTGTCATATTTTTTTCGCATTGAAAATAAGCTGCCACTGAAGTTGCCGTTGCGAAAAATGTGTGTATTTTGGAAACAACTTTTAGTGTATTGAGTTTTTCCAACTGTCAGTGTCGTGTGTAAACGCTAGGTTACAAAGGAAAGCACGAAAAATTAAATCCCAACAAGCTATAACGCTTTAAAAATAGTTTGAAACAAGCTTTTTACCATAAGCTTTAAGTTTAAAAGAAAGAGTTAAGAATAACAATTTATGCTAAATGAAATTTAGTCCTTGCAATAAACATATTTTAGTAGAACAAGCTTATAAATAATATAAAAAAATATGTTTCAGTTTTTTGTTGCTCATATACTAATACCAAAAAAAATACTAATTTATATTACGAACATAATGAAAAAGAAGTAAGAGCGCTATATTCGGCCGTGCCGAATCTTATATACCCTTCACAACGTGTAGTCATGCAATAACAATAGTTTGTATCACCATTCATTCCATAAGAAATACGTACATACATACATATAAAAAACATACATATATAAAAACAACCCATTTTAAAATTATAACTTTACGTATGTATGTTAAAAGAAAAAAAAAAATAATAAAAAAAATTTAAAAAAAAAATTAAAAAAAAAATTAAAAAAAAATTTTTTTTAAATAATTTACTAGATTATTCGGGATATGCTCCCATAATTTTTCAATAATATTTATTTGGTTGTTGGGTTTAAGCTGGTTTATATGCATTTCACTGGTACTTATGCCAGATCATCAGTACTGATGATGATCTGGCATAAGCACCAGTGAAATGCATATAAACCAGCTTAAACCCAACAACCAAATAAATATTATTCAAAAAATTTTGTTAAAAAAATAATTAAAATATATATAATTAATATAAAACAAAAAAAATTAAAAAAAAAATAGTAAAAATATAAATAATATATTAAATAAAAAATAAAAAAAATATAACAAATTAAATAAAAATTTTTTTGGCTCAGCTGGGATTCGATGCCACGTTTTCTCTAACCAGTATACACGTTTGTATGTATGTATGTTGTTTTTGTGAAAAAAAACGAGGTGGTCGTGGGTGTTTGCTCATATCTCAGTTGTTTATGTACCGATGTTTCTGATTTTCAATACCGAATATTTCTGATATTTTAATACCTCACCCGGGTCCAAGCTATGTCGGGGGGCTTCAAAAAGTTGTTTTCAACATACACACGGACAGACACAAATTTCATTTCATTTTAGTGTATTATATTAATTATACCCTTCACACAGTGAAAAAGGGTATATATAGGTTTGTCATTCCGTGTGAAATTTCTACAATTTTCATTTCCGACCCCATAAAGTATATATTTTCTGAAAGCTTATGAATAGGGGAGTCGATTAAGCTCTATCAGTCTGTCCGTCTGACCGTCTGTCCGTGTGTATGTTGAAATCAACTTTTTGAAGCACCCCGACATAGGTTGGACCCGGGTAAGGTATTAAAATATCAGAAATATTCGGGAGTAGATCGGTATTGAAAATCAGAAACATCGGTACATAAACAACTGAGATATGAGCAAAAACCCACGAACACCTCGATTTTTTTTTTACAAAAACAACATTACAACAACAACATACATACATACAAACGTGTATACTGGTTAGAGAAAACGTGGCATCGAATCCCAGCTGAGCAAAAAAAAAATTTTTTTAATTTTTAATAAATTTTTTTTTAATTTTTTTTTTATTTTTTATTTAATATATTATTTATATTATTATACCCTTCACCTGTGGTGTACAAAGGTATATATAGCTTTGTCATTCCGTTTGTAATTTCTACAATTTTCATTTCCGACCCCATAAAGTATATATTTTCTGAAAGCTTATGAATAGAGGAGTCGATTAAGCCCTGACCGTCTGTCCGTCTGTCCGTCTGTCCGTCTGCCCGTCTGTCCGTGTGTTGGTTGAAATCAACTTTTAGAAGCAACTATATGTTCCTCAGATCTGTATATGGTATCAATCTCTTGGAAATATCCAGGAATGAATCGCTATTGAAATTCAGCACAATCGCCCCATAACTTTCTGAGATATGAGCAAAAAACCACGACCACCTCGTTTTTTTTCACAATTACAACAACAACATACATACATAGATACATGTAAAAAACATACCAAACAAAAAAAAATACAAAAAAAAAAATATTAAAAATAAGAAAAAAATAATAAAAAAAAACTACAAAAAAAAAAATTTAAAAAAAATTTAAAAGAAAATTTAAAAAAATTTTTTAAAAATTTTTCTAAAAAATTTTTTTGAAAAAATTTAAAAAAAATATAAAAAAAAATAATAAAATATAAATAATATATTAAATAAAATAAAATTTTTTGTATTATATTATTATTGTATTATATAAATTTTTTTGGCTCAGCTGGGATTCGATGCCACATTTATTCTAACGTGTACGTATGCACGTATTTTATATGGGATGAATGGTGATACAAACAATTGTTATTGCATGACTACACGTTGTGAAGGGTATATAAGATTCGGCACGGCCGAATATAGCACTGTTACTTGTTTTTTTTTTAATTTTTTTAATTTTTTTTTTTTGTTTTATATATATTATATATATAATAATTTTTTTTTCTAATTTTTTTTTAATTTTTTTTTTAATATTTTTTTTTTCTTTTGTTTTTATACCCTTCACCTGTGGTGCACAAGGGTATATATAGCTTTGTCATTCCGTTTGTAATTTCTACAATTTTCATTTCCGACCCCATAAAGTATATATTTACTGAAAGCTTATGAATAGAGGAGTCGATTAAGCACTGGCCGTCTGTCCGTCTATCCGTCTGCCCGTCTGTCCGTGTGTTGGTTGAAATCAACTTTTAGAAGCAACTATATGTTCCTCAGATCTCTATATGGTATCAATCTCTTGGAAATATTCAGGAATGAATCGCTATTGAAATTCAGCACAATCGCCCAATAACTTTCTGAGATATGAGCAAAAAACCACGACCACCTCGTTTTTTTACACAATTACAACAACAACATATATACATAAATATATGTAAAAACCATACAAAAAAAGAAAAAATTACAAAAAGAAAAAATATTAAAAATAAAAAAAAAAATAATAAAAAAAATTACAAAAAAAAAATTTTTAAATAATTTAAAACAAATTTTTTCAAAAAAATTTTTTTAAAAAATTAAAAAAAAAAAAAAAATAATAACAAAATATAAATAATATATTAAATAAAATAAAATTTTTTTGGCTCAGCTGGGATTCGATGCCACATTTATTCTAACCAGTATATACATATGTACGTATTTGATATGAGATGAATGGTGATACAAACAATTGTTATTGCATGACTACACGTTGTGAAGGGTATATAAGATTCGGCACGGCCGAATATAGCACTGTTACTTGTTTTAACATACATACGTGAATTTATAATTTTACAATGGGACGTTTTTATATATGAATGTTTTTTATATGTATGTATGTACGTATTTCATATGGGATGAATGGTGACACAAACCACTGTTATTGCATGACTTCACGTTGTGAAGTTGTATATAAGATTCGGCACGGCCGAATATAGCGCTCTTACTTGTTGTTATTAATATTTTTATTTTATTTTTGGAAACATACATACGTAAACTCAATTTATAATTTTGCAATGGGATGTTTTTATATATGTATGTACGTATTTTATATGAGACGAATGGTGATAGAACCAATTGTTATTGCTTGACTACGCGTTGTGAATGATACATAAGACTCGGTACGGCCGAATATAGCACTCTTACTTGTTTATTTTACTTTTAAAAAAGTGACTTTAGACGGAATTTTTTCTTGTTTGTTTTTATTATTTTACTCTTAACATTTTTTTTTGCTGAAAGTCAGTAAAGTTGAATATATAATGTCAGTGCAAAATAAATAACTTAAGATGCATATATGAATTATTGTAAAACGTAATAAATTATATTAATTTCCTATATATTTCTAAAATAAAATTGTAAAAATTTATTTTTAATAATGTCAATTTATACATATTTTACTCAAATACAATTAACATTAAGCTAACTATAAATTGGTTGACTTTAAACTATCTTTTAAAAGGCTAACTTTAAGTTAGTTGAAAAGTCATCCAAAGTTCAGAATAGTGATGTAACGAATATTCGCATGTTTTTTGATATTAGCTTTTGCAAAATAATGTAAATATTTTTTGCGATTATTTATGGAAAAATATATAATGTAAATAACATTTTTACACATTAAGTTTTTAAATTTAAAAAATATCTTTTAACAATATTTTTAACTGAATTATGAATTTACACACAATATTACAACAATGAGCATCTGATTAATTAAACAAATAAGAGTGCTATATTCGGCAATGCCGAATGTTATATACCCTTCACAATGTGTAGTCATGCAATAACAATTGCTTGTATCACCATTAATCTCATTTATATGAAATACGTACATACATAAAAAAAAACATATAAACATATAAAAACATCCCATTGTAAAATTATAAATTGAGTTTACGTATGTCTGTTTCAAAAAAAAAAAAAAAATTAAGAACCAAAAAAAAAAAAAAAAATTTGGACTCAGCTTGGATTCGATGCCACGTTTACTGTAACCAGTATACCACGTTTTTATTCATGTTGTTGTTGTTACTGTGAAAAAAACGAGGTGGTCGTGGGTTTTTCCTCATATCTTAGTTGTGTGATAGTATTAATATATTTACTATACCGTTCACACGGTGAAAAAGCATATACATATTTTCTGAAAGCTTATTAATAGGGAAGTCGATTAAGCTCTGTCAGTCTGTCCGTCTATCCGTGTGTATGTTGAAATTAACGTATATGTATTAAATAAATATATTTCAAAGATACATACGATTGTACTTGTTACTGCTAAGATTGTTAGTTTCAGTAACAAGCACATACACAAGCACATATTGAATTAAAATATACTTACATTTGCATGTAAATTCTTATGAATAAAGGTGTACTTATAATATATATGGAACGATGTTGTCACAAAACGAATACCTTTTTTGCTTACTATTTATTAATTTTATTTTTATACCTTTACAAGAATTGATTTAGAGTTCTCAACAATAACAATGCTAAAAATGATTACCAATAAAAATATTGTTTCGTTATTCCTTTTAAAAATGTTGGTTTATTTGGTTTAAATAAATTGGGATTCTTTAATTGCAAATAATAATACTTGAAACTTTAGTTATAAAATTGTCAATACTCTATTGTGATACACCTTATTATCAAACTCAAATTGATATTCGTGTCACAAACTCTACTGTTATACTGATCGCAATTAGTTGTGCTGGTCGACTACTAATAGTGCCACCAAATTGTGATTTAGTAACTTTTCATATATGTATATCTCCTTAAAAACACTATTAATCACTTATTTCGTCTCTTCCAGGAATTTCGAGATTTCGCACCTTACATATCTGCGGCTTAGAAAGCAATTTTGCAGTTTCCTGTGTTATGAAACTGTTTCTGCAAACGTCAATTTATGTGTGCTAAATACGCGTGCTTTTTTTAAGGATCACGTATTCCATTTACAAATGTTTCAATATTAAACTGATCCAAAAATTAATAATTTTCACCTGGATATGTCAACTGCACCTAACGCTCGATAAACGTTGCAAAATCTTGTAACAACTCGTTGACTTTCTGTATTCAATCTTGGAATTCTATGAGATATTTATCTCGTTTGTGCTCGTCGCCATACTTACGTTATAGTGCAACCATTACTTCTTAGAGTTATGCTTCGTTACCTTTTAAAAGGAAAAATCAATTCTTTAACTTTTCTTCACTGTTACACATATTTGTATTGGCAACTGTCTCAAACTAAAATAAATACTTGTTACTAGCTATAGAAAATTATTGAATTTCGGCTAATAATTTTTCATTGTTAGATCCTTCTTTAATTCAGCTTAATATTTGTTATTATTAGCTCTAAATCTTTCTTGAACTTCTAAATTAAAATCAGTTAAAAAATTGTTTATTAACTGTGGAAGATTCTTGCGATTATTGGAACTTCATTTACATCTTTTTCACCATAGCAGAAAACATCGCACTTAAATCTATGTTGTTTGTGGTTGCACGATTTTATACTTCCATTTCTCCTTTTTTGTTAAACTTGAAACCATTAATGTCAATATTACACTGCTTAAATTTATCAATCAGTATGTTTCGAAATTCTGGTTCTTATTTAGTTTTATGCTAGCCCTTATACGTATAACAGAACATAAAAGTTGTGTGTTCATTTTTGTTCTAAGTTTGATTTTTATTAAGTCCATTAAATTAAATAAACGCTTCACTTCAGCGTTTGAAAATGGTAAAACCAGAAGAGACAGCATAAAATCCGACAATTCTTTAAAAGGATTTTCTTTAATTGAATTTCTAAATTGGTTTACTTGAATCCAGAACTCCGTAGTATCAAATTTATTTAGTTATATAGCTCCACCGATTTTGGATTTTTTCCATTTCAGTTATAGTAAAATTCATATTTTCTATTCATATAAGATACAAGTAATAGGTGCCTTAATTTGTTTAAGGGTTTATCTATTGAAAATGTTAAACTTGTTTTTTTTTTTAATTGATTTTTTAAGCTCGAGGTCTTTATAAATATTTGTTGATTTATTTATTATTCAATATTTCGCTACTCCTTTGTGTAGCATCTTCAGGAAAGAAATTGTTATATAAAATTTTGTAAAAACACACAATTTCTTTCCTGAAGATGCTACACAAAGGAGTAGCGAAATATTGAATAATAAATAAATCAACAAATATTTATAAAGACCTCGAGCTTGAAAAATCAATTAAAAATTTTATAAAATAAAGGTCAAATAAGAGCAATAAGAAAATGTTAAACTTTTTTTAATATCAAAATATTTTTGAAAAGCCGATATTTTAGTTCATTTGCAAACGATTTTAAAGAATTTTAACATATTTTTCTGATTGTATCTTCTTCAGAAGATACTATATTTTTTCTTTATTCTTTTTTAATAACGCAAAATTTCAAATATTTCTTTTTCATCTCCCAAAATTATGTCTATCAGCTTTTCCTTTATTAATATTTTACCAGCTATATATAACCTTTACAAAAAATATCATCTAAAATTTACATAAAAAAATAATTGATTCTATTTAAAATTTATATGAAAAAAGTGCGAAAAATTCGGGACTATTATTAAAAAGTGCTAAACTAGCATTTTGCACTTTTTTGAAAATCTTTTGTGCTAACTTAAGAAAAAAATGCTATATCTAGCATAAAAAGTGCTAAAATGGCAAGCCTGTATACACGTTTACTATTAAATTCACTGTTATACGCTCTTAATGCACTAGAGTTATACACAGCGTTACCGTTGGATATTTTCAAAAAGTATCAAAAAATGGGATTTATACAAAAAAAGTTTATTTAAAAAAAGGGACACCTCTTTGAAAATCGAAACAAGTACACCAAGAAGCGAATTTCCTACTTCCTGCGACAGGATGTGAATTGAAAAATTATGCATATATATATGTATGTTGTTTATGGAACGATTTTTCTGATTCGATACCTATCTGCTCCCGAAAATTTCAAATATTTTGGTACCTTACACGGGTCTTGAAAATGTCTGGGGGCGGACACGGACAGTGCTTAATTGACTCACAATTTATAAGCTCTCAGAAAATATATACTTTATATTTGGTGTTGGGATAACAATTTATATGTGTCTTTTGGTTTATTAAGAGCTGCCTGCAAAGTACACAATTTGGTCGTTTTGTTTCTTCACTAAGTTCCAGCAATTTATATTTTGTTTCCCAGTCTTGGCTATATTTCCTTAGTCTCTTATTCAATATTCAATTTAGTTTCCTCCTCCAAAAACTCATTGTCCAATAAAGAAAAACTACCTTCTTCAGATTCTGCTGAGCTTTTTTCACCTGCTACAGTGTTGATAGTTGTTTACTTATAAATATAATCGATTTATAAATTAAATTCTAACCTTTCAATAATCAAGTAGTAAGAAAATTTAGAGATAAAGTTAATGGTAGAAGTGTGAATGCACAAGACTTTTCCTTAAAATATTTCAAACTAACGTCTTGTAAAAAATATCACAATACGTAAAAGAACTTAACACCTACCAACTTTCAAAATTTGTTTTCTGTCAAATGTTCAAAATGTTTTCTGTCAAATACCACTCACAAAAAATAAACAATAATGTTTTATACATGGAATTTGACAACGTTCCACATCAGCTGGGGGATAATTTCATTTGTGTGAATTTGCTTTGGATTCCATATAAAATTGCTTACATATTTGTATATTAAACAGTTGAAATTTCAACAAAAAAAAAGGCACAAAAAAAGTGTTTTTTAGTTCCTAAGAAGTATAAAAAAAGTGGCAGAAATTATAAAAAGTATCACATTTAGGGGCATTTTGCAAAAGTAACACAATAGTATTCAAGCATTCGAAAAAAGTTTAAAAATGCTTCTTTAATGGCCCGAACGGTAACGTTAGTTGTCTGTAGCCATAAATCCTATTTCTTTCCTGATCTATATTAACATAGTGGTAGTCTCCTCTAACACTCCACAAAGTTCTCGCCTGTAGACACTAGTAAATTATAATAAACTAGCATTTAACCCGCTACTTCGATAGCGCAGTTCTTAGTATTTATTGAATACTCAAGTTCTATTTATAATTATTAGCTCTGATTTATTTAGAAAAATAAAAAGTAAAGGGCATATATTTCCTAACTAAAAGCAAGATCAATGCTACTGAGTTTCAAAAATTAAGATTCATAATTTGCTATAATGACCCTAAAAATAATAAAAGTAACATTTTTTTCTTCACTAAAACTTCCACATGGTTTATTATTTCCTACATTCAAATTCTATGTATAAAAATATATAAAAAAACAGAAAAAGTTATTTTGGTCGTCAATAATATTAGGAGTCAGACCTCGGATCAAAAACTTGAAACAATAATCCTTTATTTCACAATTTTAACTTTATAAACGTAGAAAATACCAAAAGTATCATAAAAATTCAAAAAAGTACCTTTTTGGTCGCCCATAACATTTTTAGTCTCACCTGGAATCAATAGTTCTTAATTGTACAATCCTACCTCTATAAACGTAGAAAATACGTTGAAAATACAAAAAGTACCATAAAAATTCAAAAAAGTCCCTTTTCGGTCACCCATAGCATTTTTAATCTTACCTTGTATCAATAGTCACTACCCAGCAAAAATTTATTTTGTACCGGTAAGCAGTAAAAAAAAATCATGCCTTCTTATAGCGCAATACTAGAGCGCATTCGAGGGTGCTATAAATGGAAGTCAGAAATTTCTATTAAATATATTTCATTTTTTACAAAATAACTTACTGCAACTTCTCTCGCTTACGAGTATGCAGGAATGTAAGCGAATGATTACCTCTCTTTACTGTAGTTCTTAAAAAATTTATTGAAAACAAATAAAACCATGTGTGAAAATAGCAAATAATTAGAGCATCAAAAAGCCCTACCAAGTGGGACATCTCATACAAAAATCATGCCTTCCTGAAGCAGGTTGGGAAAGGAGAGTACATTTGTCTCTCCCTTACGAACCTGCTTCCGGGTATGCAGTAATTTTTGCTGGGAATGTCATGGGCGACCAAATGGGTACTTTTTTTAAGTTTTTGTATGGTACTTTTTGTATTTTCAACGTTTGCGTAGCTAGAATTTTGAAATTAGTGACTATTAATACAAGGTGAGACTAAAAATGTTATGGGTGACCAAAAAGGTACTTTTTTGGGTTTTTAATCTCACCTGGAATCAAAAGTCCTTAATTGTACAATCCTACCTTCATAAACGTAGAAAATACCAAAAGTACGACAAAATTTCAAAAAAGTACTTCTTTGGTCGACCATAATATTTTCAGTCTCACCTTGTATCAATAGCCATTAATTTAAAATTCTAGCTACGCAAGCGTTAAAAATACAAAAAGTACCATACAAAAATTTAAAAAAAGTGCCTATTTGGTCGCCCAAAACATTTCCAATCTCACCTGGAATCAAAAGGCCTTGAGTGTACAATCCTACCTTCATAACCTTAGAAAATACCAAAAGTACCACAAAAATTCAAAAAAGTACTTCTTTGGTCGACCATAACATTTTCAGTCTCACCTTGTATCAATAGTCACTAATTTTGAAATTCTAGCTTCGCAAACGTTGAAAATACAAAAAGTACCACAAAAATTCAAAAAAGTACCTTTTTGGTCAGCCATAACATTTTTAGTCTCACCTGGAATCAATAGTTCTTGATTGTACAATCCTACCTTCATAAACGTAGAAAATACCAAAAGTACCACAAAATTTCAAAAAAGTACCTTTTTGGTCACCCATAATATTTTTAGTCTTACCTTGTATCAATAGTCACTATTTTCGAAATTCTAGCTTCGCAAACGTTGAAAATACAAAAAGTACCATAAAAATTCAAAAAAGTACCTTTTTGGTCGCCTATAACTTTTTTAGTCTCACCTGGAATCAATAGTTCTTGATTGTACAATCCTACCTTTATAAACGTAGAAAATACCAAAAGTACCACAAAATTTCAAAAAAGTACCTTTTTGGTCACCCATAATATTTTTAGTCCTACCTTAAATCAATAGTCACTAATTTCAAAATTCAAGCTACGCAAACGTTGAAAACACAAAAAGTACCATACAAAAACTTAAAAAAGTACCTATTTGGTCGCCCATAATATTTTTAATCTCACCTGGAATCAAAAGTCCTTGATTGTACAATCCTACCTTCATAAATTTAGAAAATACCAAAAGTATCACAAAAATTCAAAAAAGTACCTCTTTGGTCACCCATAATATTTTTTGTCTTACCTTGTATCGATAGTTACTAATTTTAAAATTCTAGCTTCTCAAACGTTGAAAATACAAAAAGTACCATTAAAATTCAAAAAGTACCTTTTTGGTCACCCATAACATTTTTAGTCTTACCTTGTATCAATAGTCACTATTTTCGAAATTCTAGCTTCGCAAACGTTGAAAATACAAAAAATACCATAAAAATTCAAAAAAGTACCTTTTTGGTCGCCCATAACTTTTTTAGTCTCACCTGGAATCAATAATTCTTGATTGTACAATCCTATCTTCATAAACGTAGAAAATACAAAAAGGACCACAAAAATTTAAAAAAGTACTTCTTTGGTCGACCATAACATTTTAAGTCTCAGCTTGTATCAATAGTCACTAATTTCAAAATTCTAGCTACGCAAACGTTGAAAATACAAAAAGTACTATACAAAAATTTAAAAAAGTACCTATTTGGTCGCCCACAACATTTTTAATCAAAAGTCCTTGATTGTACAATCCTACCTTTATAAACTTAGAAAATACCAAAACAACCACAAAAATTCAAAAAAGTGCCTCTGTGGTCGACCATAACATTTTTAGTCTCACCTTGTATCAATAGTCACTAATTTTAAAATTCTAGCTTCGCAAACGTTGAAAATACAAAAAGTACCACAAAAATTCAGAAAAGTACCTTTGTGGTCAACCATAACATTATCAGTGTCACTTGTATCAATAGCCACTAATTTTAAAATTCTAGCTTCGCAAACGTAGAAAATACAAAAAGTACCATAGAAATGCGAAAAAGTACATTTTTGGTCCAAGTTCCAAAAATTTAAAATGTTCGAATATCTATGTAACAAAATATTTTAATAGACATGATTTAAAGTCAGTAAATCTACTCTTTTTTTCATAAAAGTAATAATGTTCTGAAAAGTACCAAACTCTTTCGGATTTTTCCCTTTTCTACCCTGTTATGAATGTGTTAAAATTTTTACTAAATTACATAATTTTTTATGTCTGGTGAAATCCCAATTAAAAAATTTGTGAAAATTGGCCGTCTAATTAGGAATTACATACATTTTTTGAAATTTTCTGCTTTTTGGTACCTTTTATGTCCCAAAAAAAGTTTCCAAAAATTTTACCTAAATAGTTGTCCTTATTCTATTAGGAAAAAATAATTGTCAAATTTTGTCCCATTGAATAATATAAGAAAAGTTTCTTTTAAAAAAAGTACCAGAAAAAGGGACAATTTTTAACCCTTATACATGTGAATTTGAAAAATGTACCGAATTTGTACTAAAATTTTTCGTGGATTACCTAATACAGTTTAAATTTTTTACCTTTTTCATCGCCAATAACATTTTTAGTCTCACCTAGAATCAATAAACCTTGATTGTATAATCCTATCTTCATAAACGTAGAAAATACAAAAAGGACCACAAAAATTCAAAAAAGTACCTATTTGGTCGCCCACAACATTTTTAATCTCACCTGGAATCAAAAGTCCTTGATTGTACAATCCTACCTTCATAAACTTAGAAAATACCAAAAGTACCACAAAAATTCAAAAAAGTACCTCTTTGGTCAACAATAACATTTTCAGTCTCACCTTGTATCAATAGTTACTAATTTTAAAATTCTAGCTTCGCAAACGTTGAAAATACAAAAAGTACCATAAAAATTCAAAAAAGTACCTTTTTCATCGCCCATAACATTTTTAGTCTCACCTAGAATCAATTAACCTTGATTGAATAATCCTATCTTCATAAACGTAGAAAATACAAAAAGGACCACAAAAATTTAAAAAAAATACCTATTTGGTCGCCCACAACATTTTTAATCTCACCTGGAATCAAAAGTCCTTGATTGTACAATCCAACCTTCATAAACTTAGAAAATACCAAAAGTACCACAAAAATTCAAAAAAGTACCTCTTTGGCCAACAATAACATTTTCAGTTTCACCTTGTATCAATAGTTACTAATTTTAAAATTCTAGCTTCGCAAACGTTGAAAATACAAAAAGCACCATAAAACTTCAAAAAAGTACCTTTTTGGTCAGCCATAACATTTTTAGTCTTACCTTGTATCAATAGTTACTATTTTCGAAATTCTAGCTTCGCAAACGTTGAAAATACAAAAAGTACCATAAAAATTCAAAAAAGTACCTTTTTCATCGCCCATAACATTTTTAGTCTCACCTAGAATCAATAAACCTTGATTGTATAATCCTATCTTCATAAACGTAGAAAATACAAAAAGGACCACAAAAATTTAAAAAAGTACCTATTTGGTCGCCCACAACATTTTTAATCTCACCTGGAATCAAAAGTCCTTGATTGTACAATCCTACCTTCATAAACTTAGAAAATACCAAAAGTACCACAAAAATTCAAAAAAGTACCTCTTTGGTCGACCATAACATTTTCAGTCTCAGCTTGTATCAATAGTCAATAATTTTAAAATTCTAGCTTCGCAAACGTTGAAAATACAAAAAGTACCACAAAAATTCAAAAAAGTACCTTTTTGGTCAGCCATAACATTTTTAGTCTTACCTTGTATCAATAGTCACTAATTTCAAAATTCTAGCTACGCAAACGTTGAAAATACAAAAAGTACTATACAAAATTTTAAAAAAGTACCTATTTAGTCGCCCACAACATTTTTAATCTCACCTGGAATCAAAAGTCCTTGATTGTACAATCCTACCTTTATAAACTTAGAAAATACCAAAACAACCACAAAAATTCAAAAAAGTACCTCTTTGGTCGACCATAACATTTTTAGTCTCACCTTGTATCAATAGTCACTAATTTTAAAATTCTAGCTTCGCAAACGTTGAAAATACAAAAAGTACCACAAAAATTCAGAAAAGTACCTTTGTGGTCAACCATAACATTATCAGTGTCACTTGTATCAATAGCCACTAATTTTAAAATTCTAGCTTCGCAAACGTAGAAAATACAAAAAGTACCATAGAAGTGCGAAAAAGTACATTTTTGGTCCAAGTTCCAAAAATTTAAAATGTTCAAATATCTATGTAACAAAATATTTTAATAGACATGATTTAAAGTCAGTAAATCTATTCTTTTTTTTATAAAAGTAATAATGTTCTGAAAAGTACCAAACTCTTTCGGATTTTTCCCTTTTCTACCCTGTTATGAATGTGTTTAAATTTTTACTAAATTACATAATTTTTTATGTCTGGTGAAATCCCAATTAAAAAATTTGTGAAAATTGGCCGTCTAATTAGGAATTACATACATTTTTGGAAATTTTCTGCTTTTTGGTACCTTTTATGTCCCCAAAAAAGTTTCCAAAAATTTTACCTAAATAGTTGTCCTTATTCTATTAGGAAAAAATAATTGTCAAATTTTGTCCCATTGAATAATATAAGAAAAGTTTCTTTTAAAAAAAGTACCAGAAAAAGGGACAATTTTTAACCCTTATACATGTGAATTTGAAAAATGTACCGAATTTGTATTAAAATTTTTCGTGGATTACCTAATACAGTTTAAATTTTTTACCTTTTTCATCGCCAATAACATTTTTAGTCTCACCTAGAATCAATAAACCTTGATTGTATAATCCTATCTTCATAAACGTAGAAAATACAAAAAGGACCACAAAAATTCAAAAGAGTACCTATTTGGTCGCCCACAACATTTTTAATCTCACCTGGAATCAAAAGTCCTTGATTGTACAATCCTACCTTCATAAACTTAGAAAATACCAAAAGTACCACAAAAATTCAAAAAAGTACTTCTTTGGTCGACCATAACATTTTAAGTCTCAGCTTGTATCAATAGTCACTAATTTTAAAATTCTAGCTTCGCAAACGTTGAAAATACAAAAAGTACCACCAAAATTCAAAAAAGTACCTTTTTGGTCAGCCATAACATTTTTAGTCTTACCTTGTATCAATAGTCACTAATTTCAAAATTGTAGCTACGCAAACGTTGAAAATACAAAAAGTACTATACAAAAATTTAAAAAAGTACCTATTTGGTCGCCCACAACATTTTTAATCTCACCTGGAATCAAAAGTCCTTGATTGTACAATCCTACCTTCATAAACTTAGAAAATACCAAAAGTACCACAAAAATTCAAAAAAGTACCTCTTTGGTCAACAATAACATTTTCAGTCTCACCTTGTATCAATAGTTACTAATTTTAAATTTCTAGCTTCGCAAACGTTGAAAATACAAAAAGTACCACAAAAATTCAGAAAAGTACCTTTGTGGTCAACCATAACATTATCAGTGTTACTTGTATCAATAGCCACTAATTTTAAAATTCTAGCTTCGCAAACGTAGAAAATACCAAAAGTACCATAGAAATGCGAAAAAGTACATTTTTGGTCCAAGTTCCAAAAATTTAAAATGTTTAAATATCTATGTAACAAAATATTTTAATAGACATGATTTTAAGTCAGTAAATCTACTCTTTTTTTATAAAAGTAATAATGTTCTGAAAAGTACCAAACTCTTTCGGATTTTTCCCTTTTCTACCCTGTTATGAATGTGTTTAAATTTTTACTAAATTACATAATTTTTTATGTCTGGTGAAATCCCAATTAAAAAATTTGTGAAAATTGGCCGTCTAATTAGGAATTACATACATTTTCTGAAATTTTCTGCTTTTTGGTACCTTTTATGTCCCCAAAAAAGTTTCCAAAAATTTTACCTAAATAGTTGTCCTTATTCTATTAGGAAAAAATAATTGTCAAATTTTGTCCCATTGAATAATATAAGAAAAGTTTCTTTTAAAAAAAGTACCAGAAAAAGGGACAATTTTTAACCCTTATACATGTGAATTTGAAAAATGTACCGAATTTGTATTAAAATTTTTCGTGGATTACCTAATACAGTTTAAATTTTTTTCCTAGCGTTTGGAAATTACATAGGGTACCAAAAGAGTACCAAATTATAGTTTTTACCCGTTTTTTCCGCTAAGGAGTTGAAAATTCAAAAAAGGCTAGACACCTGTCAGCTTATTTTTTGTTCAAACTACAATACTTTTTCAATTTAATTTGTATCATTTTTAGTATAGCAGATATAAGATTACCGATTTTACCCGTTTTTACCCTTTTTTACCCCCTTAAAGTACGAATTTCTAAAAATCCCTTCTTAGTAGAGCTATACATTGAAAGAGGAACCGATTGTCCAAATTTCATGTCTCTAGCTATTTGCGTTTGGGCTGTGCGATAATGAATCAGTCAGTCAGTCACGTTTAGGCTTTGGGAACCGGGAATTCCCGGGCGGGAATGAACCACTTACTATTCCCGGAAAAATTTTGCTCTTATTCCCGGGAAAACGGGAAATAAAAAAAAAATATCTAGTATATTAGGAAATATATTTAATTTTATTTTTTAATTTTTATCTGTTTTGGTAAATTTAAAGAATATTTGAATAAAAGTGAGGTTTTTAATTTCTTAGCGTTTTTTGTTTGTTAAGTATTTACAATTTTTCTCAAATACGAATATGGGTCAATTTAAAAAAAAACGTACGCATCGAGTTTTTTTTGCTTCTTTTTAAAGTTTTTTCAATTCGCCGGTAGGAGTGGCCAATTTATGTAGAAATTGATGAAGATTCCGGTGGTACTTTTAGGCCCTCAAAGAGATCAATATTTTTTGAATTTTTTTAGGTTTTCTATGATTTCTATCTTGAGCGTCACACACCAAATATGTATAAAAAATCGCTAAAAATACAAAAATATTTGAAATTCAAGCTTACTACGATGTTCTCTTGTTTCTCAAGATTGACTTTTGCGAAAATCACCTTTTCGATTATAAACACAAAATCACGATTCACCTTGATTTGTAATTTTTTTTAAAAGTGACTAGTTATTTTAAAATTTTAAGATGAAAATATGTGAATTTTTGGTAAAAAAAAAGACTTAAACCTAGAGGTTACTTGCAAAGTAATAGGCTTGTAACTATTAATTTAAAAAAAATTAATTATAAGCGTTTTAAGGAAAAAAAAAACTAAAGGCCTAACTATATTATGCTTTTGCTGGCTTAAGCTAATGTCAAAAACCAACGAAAAGTCTGTCAAATGCTTAAGCAAATTTTTGAAGACTTGTCGGTGGATATATTGTACTTTTTAAACTTAAATACTTACTATGATTAGTTGCAAATATTTGTACTTTTGCAAAAGCTGTTTTATTTCTGTATTTCCTAAATATATTGATATTGTCACAAAATTATTATTTAATGTGTAAAATGTAAAAATATTTTACTATAAACTATCAAATTTATACATTTTTTCACTAATTTAAAAAAACAAATAACAACATTAATAAAAAAAAGTGCTAAATAATGCAACAGTGTGTACATATCAAATGAAAATCTATTTTCGTAAGCAAAGTACGATCAGATTCGCAGTTTGCTTAAGCAAATGACACTTGACGAAACTTGACGAAAAGTTTCTTAAGTACAATATAGTTGCATACATTTAATTTTGTGTATCCGCACATTTGCTTAAGCCAGCAAAAGCATAATATAGTTAGGCCTTAAGTGTGACGATCAAGAGATTTTGTGACGCTCAAGAGATTTTGTTGCACGTAAATAAGAAATAATGCCAAATTTAAAGTTTAACGAAAAAAAGTTTATTCTTTTACAAAAAGTAAGTAAAAAACAAAAAATCTTCAAAAACAAAAATTTTCATACAAAACTAAACATATACATATTCTTTGATGTTTTTAACATAAATAGAAAAAAAGAAGTAATTCTTGAAGAAACTTAGACACATATAAATATTTGACGCAAAACAATAACTTAACTTAATTTAATTTATAAATTTTCATTCGAATTCTTATTCTGAATCTGTATAAACTTCATGAAATGACAAGCGGCTTTGTTTATTTTTTTTATTCTCATTAATTTTTACCACTTTCGAATTAAGTTTGTGGCAGTTGCATAAATTTTCGGTCCCCCAGAGGTTTAAGTTGCAAAAGCACGATTAAACTCAAATATACCACGATTATATCTTTCTTTCTTCTTTCTTTTATATTCCTCATTACGCGCTTTTTCAAGCTTTATTTTCTCTCGATATCTTTGTGCTCTTTCAGCTGGCATTAATTTTGTTGTTTTACTCTTAAAAATTAAAAAATAAAATCATAATTAAGCATTTTAAGCTATGAAGCAATATACATATCAAAAGTGATGCTCATGAAATATTTGCCTATTCTGGTTTTTTTTTCGTATGCAATTTATTTCTCAAACTCACAAATTATAATAAAATGAGTTGAAACCATGTAAACAATGATTGTCAACTTCAATTTTTTACATTTAATATATTCACTTTTAAAAAAATTAGCGTGACGCTCATGAAATTTTATTGCGCCCTTACCATGGTGTTCACAAAAACTGCACAAATGCACACTTTTTTACAAAGATTTTTTTTCGCTTTTTCACTTTTGTAATAATTAAGGTTTGTACTTTCCTTACGTTATTTACTTTATTTAAATGCAAATTGAAAACTAGTAATATTACTTGAATTATAAAAAAAGTGACGCTCAATGCAAATTGTGGGGACAACCTTTCTTTGCAACACCAAATTCGCACTAATTTAGTTTTGACGACTATAACAAATGAAAACACAAGAAAGAAACTCAATAATTCGAAAACTGTTATTAAAGGTTGCATATTTACTTTTTTCTGGATTTTATTTAATTTTGTTTACTAAAAATTTTAACGGGGGACACTTGCTTTTGTATGGAAGGAGTCCGAGGGAGAAACAAAACACCATTCTGAATAAACAAAAAAGCACACATACAAATTTGAGAATTACGTTTTTTTGTTACATATTCCTCGCTGATCACTCTCAATTTTTTTATTTTTTTACCTAAAATAGTAGTGTAAAGTGCGGGGACACAAAAATTGCGTTTTTTTAAATTGACCCATGTAAGTAAGTAACGTATGATAGCTTAACATAAAGGTTAGATTAATGTAAATGATCATAAGTAGTAATAAGTAATCATGTGTATGTGTATATACATATTTAGATGATATCTAACATTTATGTTATATACATAGTAGGCAAAAAATTATGTTTGCGAATGCAATTTCATTTTTATACCCTTCACCTGTGGTGGACAAGGGTATATATAGCTTTGTCATTCCGTTTGTAATTTCTACAATTTTCATTTCCGACCCCATAAAGTATATATTTTCTGAAAGCTTATGAATAGAGGAGTCGATTAAGCCCTGACCGTCTGTCCGTCTGCCCGTCTGTCCGTGTGTTGGTTGAAATCAACTTTTAGAAGCAACTATATGTTCCTCAGATCTGTATATGGTATCAATATCTTGGAAATATCCAGGAATAAATCGCTATTGAAATTCAGCACAATCGCCCCATAACTTTCTGAGATATGAGCAAAAAACCACGAACACCTCGTTTTTTTTTCACAATTACAACAACAACATACATACATAGATACATGTAAAAAACATACCAAACAAAAAAAATTACAAAAAAAAAAAATATTAAAAATAAGAAAAAAATAATAAAAAACAAGTAAGAGCGCTATATTCGGCCGTGCCGAATCTTATATACCCTTCACAACGTGTAGTCATGCAATAACAGTAGTTTGTATCACCATTCATATCATATAAAATACGTACATACATATAAAAAATATACATATATAAAAAACATCCCATTGTAAAATTATAAATTTACGTATGTATGTTAAAAAAAAATAAAAAAAAAAATTTAAAAAAAAAATTTTAAAAAAAAATTTTAAAAAAAAATTAAAAAAAAAAAATTTTTTTAAAAATAATTAAAATATATATAATTAATGTAAAACAAAAAAAAAATAAAAAATAAATTAAAAAAAAAAAATTAAAAAAAAAATAATAAAAATATAAATAATATATTAAATAAAAAATAAAAAAATATAAAAAAAAAATTAAAAAAAAAAATTTTTAATATATAAAAAAAATTTTTTTTTGGCTCAGCTGGGATTCGATGCCACGTTTTCTCTAACCAGTATACACGTTTGTATGTATGTATGTTGTTGTTGTAATGTTGGTTTTGTGAAAAAAAAAACCGAGGTGGTCGTGGTTTTTTGCTCATATCTCAGTTATTTACGTACCGATTTTTCTGAATTTCAATAGCGATCTACTCCCGAATATTTCCAACATTTTAATACCTCATGCGGGTCCGGGCGATGTCGGGGGGCTTCAAAAAGTTGATTTCAACATACACACGGACAGACGGACAGGGCTTAATCGACTTCCCTATTCATAAGCTTTCAGAAAATATATACTTTATGGGGTCGGAAATGAAAATTGTAGAAATTTCACACGGAATGACAAACCTATTACACTGTGTGAAGGGTATAAAAAACTACAAAAAAAAATTTAAAACAAGTAAAAGCGCTATATTCGGCCGTGCCGAATCTTATGTACCCTTCACAACGTGTAGTCATGCAATAACATGGGTTTAAAATAGATATTTCGATGTTTTACAAACGGTATGACAAAATGAATATACCATCATATTTTTTTTAGTGACGGGTATAACAATAGTGATTGTACCTCTCATCTGTGGTGCCAATTTTATATATTTATAGCTTTGTCATTCCTTTTGTAATGTCTGCAATATTCATTTTCGACCTAAAAAATTATACTTATATTTTCCGAAGCTTGCGGCTAGTAAAGACGATTGAGCCATTGTCTGTGTATCTGGTAAAATCAACTTTTAAAAGCCACCACATATTACTCAGTTCTGAATGTGGTATCAATCTTTTACTAACCGACAAAGTTATAGGCAAAGGCAATTTTTAAAAATAATTATATAGAGTTGTATTTCGAGTTTTGGAAAATAAGTGAAACAATTAAGTATATATTGCTCAATTTAAAAGTAATTTTTAGTATGATAAATTGAGCTCAATAAAGGCCTTTAATTGCGAGAATATTATAAATTGACAATTAAGGCGCGTGTGTGAACATAGTATAATACAGTTACACTGCAGATGTGATGTATGTATAAGTATTTGTGAAATGATAAAGTGCAAACTGCAAATGAGAGCGAATTTTTTTTTTTAATTTTTATTTCGTGTACCCTAGTACACTATTATTTTGAGATCAAATACTATTACGATTATTACCCTACTATTACACAATCGATAACATACATATCTTTCACATTGCTCATTTGTACATTCTTTGTATTAAAAAAAATAAAACTTCTTTTCTATATAATCAATATTATACAGAAAAACTGGTAGCTTTGAGACGCCAATTGCCCTTTGAAACACCTAATTTTATAACTGGCTACAGTTCTATTAATAACGATAATCGACCTATAAGTCTAAAAGTATTTTATTATTAAAATTATCTGGCAACAAATTGAAGTTTTATTTTTTCTTAAATAATAAAAAATAATTCAGTCAGTCAAAAAACTTTAAATCTTAAGATTTAAGTTTAAAGAGTGGTTTAATTTAACGGGGCGATGTTGAATGTGAATCACACCTAAACGTCAAGTTCTTTTTTCTGCATTTCATTGGACATTTCTCAATTTCAGACTAACTCAATTTGAACCATGGAAAGATACACAATCGAGCAACGCGTTACAGTTATTAAGGCTTATTAGGAAAATGGGCGTTCAAATCAAAATGCATTTCGTGCACTTCGTGATTATTTTGGTCAACACAATCGTTCAAATTCGTTCACAATCGGAAGAATTGTGAAAAATATTTAAATTTCAGCAAAACAGGTCTGTATGAAATACGAAAACATCTGTGAGTGCCATCTTAGTTCGTTGAATGGGAAACATTGCTGTTTTTCGCGATAGTGTGGCAAAATAGCAGTCAACCTCGACTCATCATCGTGCCCAACAATTGAACATTAACATCGTCATTGAAAATTTGGACCATCGGATGGATGTGTGCCGCCGTGGTCGCGGCGGCCATTTCGCCGATATTTTGTTCCATACATAATTAAACCGTACCAATATTATCATAAGAAAAGGAAATGAAAATAATTTCCTAATTGCTTGTGTTTTATTTAAAATCAACATAGGTCCTTAAAATTTAACCACCCTTTATATAATTTTTTATTTTGTTCTATTTTTTATGAATTTCTTTTATTTTTGATCAATTTTTCGATTTAAAAAATTTTATAATTTTACAAAACCAAAAACTTAAAAAATTTTCCCAATTTATTCTTCAATAACCAAAACCAATGGGCATATCAAAAAAGACAAGATGTATGGAGCAGCCTCTTCAAAAATCTTAAATTTTATAAAAAAAAAACCTTAACATAGAATTTCAATTTATGACGATTTTTGCAGTTAGATGACTATAGCATATCAAAAGATATAGTGATTATTTAAAAAACTCCATATGTTTTATAGTCTAATTGACAGTTGATAACACAAAATTCCAGCACAAAATGAATTATTTTTAACATCAAGAGATTATTTAAAACGTATATACATGTTTACTTGTAAAAGCAAAAATAAACTATCCGTAACATAAAAATTTTGCTAGACGTACGCACTTAAACCTGGAGCGCAAATAGAACAAGTCATTTATTTATTTTAAAGTACAGAAGTTTTATATTTTTGTCATTTAAGCATTTACATGAGTCTTCTTACTTTTTTAACGCCAGTTCAGACTCTTAAGGCTTCATTAGTCTTACGTCGTTCTCTGACGTACCATTCTGTTGTTTAATTATTTTAGTTACTTCTTCTGTCAAAACTCATCTGCCTTAGTTTACAAGGTAATCATACAAGAACAAGCTTCCCAGCAAAAATTACTGCACACCCGGAAGCAGGTTTGTAAGGGAGAGATAAATGTACTCTCCTTTCCCAACCTGCTTCAGGAAGGCATGATTTTTATATGAGATGTCCCACTTGGTAGGGCTCTTTAATGCTCTAATTATTTGCTATTTTCACACATGGTTAATGCAGTAATATTATATCTCTTTTATGTGTTTTTAAGAACTACAGTAAAGAGAGGTAATCATTCGCTTACATTCCTGCATCCTCGTAAGCGAGAGAAGTTGCAGTAAGTTATTTTGTAAAAAATGAAATATATTTAATAGAATATTCTGACTTCTATTTATAGCACCCTCGAATGCGCTCTAATATTGCGCTATAAGAAGGAATGATTTTTTTTACTGCTTACCGGTACACAATAAATTTTTGCTGGGTTATTATATTTTTTGTTTATTTTTCTCGTCAAAGTCCATACATAAAAATAAATGGTAGTGTCAGATTTCATCTATAAGCAAAAAGAAAGTCTCTTTATTGCAGTCAACTTTATAATATAGGAACCTTAATAACTGCTGTTTCTCTCTCAATGGGCGTCACTTAACGTTGAATTCTATTTTCGACAGATTTGTCCGCAACAGAACAGAACGAACAAGTAAGATCACTATATTCGGCTGTGCCGAATCTTTTATATCCACCACCAATTTTGTGTACATTTAAAGCACAATATTTATTATTTTGTTAATCGCTATGGAATAATCTCTTTATAATAAAATATGTATCACTTTCTTTGTAGAGGGTGGTTAAATTTTAAGGGCCCATGTTGAAGGTGAACTACACCTAGTGTTTAAATTTGTTTTCCGCATTTCATTTGACATTTCTCAATCTCAAACTTACTCAATTTGATCCGTGGAAAGATACGCAAATGAACAACGCTTTAAAGTTATTCAGGTTTTCTATAAAAATGGGCGTTCAAATCAAAATGCATTTTGTGCACTTCGTAATTATTTTGATCAACATAATCGTTCAAATTCGTCCACAATCGGGAGAATTGTACAAAATATTTAAATATCTGCGAAACAGGTCTGTATAAAATATTAGAAAATCTGTGAATGCCTTCTTAGTTCGTTGAATGGGAACATTGCTGTTTTTCACGATAACGTGACAAAAGAGCAAGCAACCTCGACTCATCATCGTGCCCAACAATTGAGCAACAACAGTGTCATTGAAAATTTGGACTATCGGATCGGAGTGTGCCGCCGAGATTGGGGGGGCCATTTGGCCCATATTTTGTTCCATGCATAATTGAAGCATACAAATATTATCATTATAAAAATAAATGATAATAATTTCATAGTAATTTTATTCAAAATCAACATAGTCCCTTAAAATTAAACCACCCATTATAACTTCGGTATGCTAGTAAAATGTTTTCGTAAATTTAGTCTTTCAATGAAAGTGGCCGTTAAAGTACGCGTGTCAATAAAGTTTCTGCTAATAAACATAACTTAGATATTTCAATATAGTCCCTAGGTATTCCAAAATCTTTATTCATAGAGAAATTACATGAATTTAAGAGGAAAGTTTTATCTACGAAAAAGTGCTAATTTATTTTTGTTATCTTATGTTCTCCTGAAGTTATGCTCTATTAAAAATGGGAATTTAGGAAAATTTTGACCTAAGTAAAAAAAAATTATCTCTAAACATTATAAACAATTTATTTTCATGTACTAATGGCTAACAAATTTTAAAATTATACAAAATTTATTTCGTTTGAAAATCTTTTAAAAGCAAAATGTTATAGAAGTTTAAAAATCAAAATCTTACTAATAAATTTCCCGTTTTAGCAAAATGCTGAGAATGTATATTTTGAATCACCCTGTGGCCCTTAAAATTTAACCACCCTTTACAAAAGAATAGATAGATAAAAATATAATTTGACTAAAAAATGTATTTTAAATATTTAAATACATATTTTAAATCTACTGATGCACATTTTTTTTATATTTTTAAATCTATAACCTCATAAAACTCTGGGAACAAATATGTGTGCTTAGAGTTGGGCACAAATTGTTACTCTAGCTAATTTTTTGTCAACAACCTCGGTCATTTTCGTTTTCACGAACCCTCATTAAAAATCCCTTGTGGAATGAAAAAGGTCAGCATGTCATCTAGTAGTTGCTAGTAGAGTCATCTATCTTATCATCTTTATCTTATATTTAGCTACAGTACAATAAATGGCGCAGCGTAAGATGAAAAAATGCTAATATATATGACTCATATATTTTTATAAAAATTTAAAGAAAAAAGTGGGCGTGGCACATCTATTTTCCGTTATAACGAAGACTTTGACCAAAAAGCCATGTTTGCAAAATTTCAGAATCGTACATATAGTTTTGTCAGTTTTATTACGTTTTAAATTTAAAATATACACTGTGCGGTATAAATTTTCGTACGTTTTTATCTATAACTCTTTTCCTAATTTATAGATTTAAGCAATTTTCACGAAAAAATATTCTTTTGACTCGATAAATATATATTCGAAGTTTCATGACTCTACGTTTATGCGTCTGGACACAATTCAATTTTATTCGATGTGCGAAGGACACGGTTTTTTCGACCTACTCTTGCTTTACGAGCTATAACTCTATTTCTAATATTCCGATTTAGCCCATTTTCAATACCAAACAAACCTTGTCTATAAGAAAGATTCTGGCAAAATTTGAGCTCCCTAGCTTTTTCGGTGCGACCTCTATCGTGCTTTCAACAGACGGACAGACGGACGGACATAGCTAGATCGTCATCAAATCAAACCCTGATTCAGAATATATATACTTTATGGGGTCTAAAATGGATATTTCGATGTGTTACAAACGGAATGACAAAATGAATATACCCCCACCATTTTTTTGGTGGCGGGTATAAAAAGGAAGGAAAGGAACGACTCTATTAACAACTTATTTCCTTTTCTTATAACGAATGTATCCAAATAGGGTAGTCTCAAAACACATTCCTTTTATATAGTAAATTTAATTGAAGAAGTAAAATCATTAAAAATGTCTAACATTTGATCAATAAACTCTTCAGACATAATACAAAAAAGATCATCTACATATTTAGTCATTAATTTTGGTTTCATATCCATCTTCTGAATGCAAGAATCTAGTAATTTTTCCATAACTATATCTGCCACAATTGGTGAAGCAGGAGATCCCATAGGAAGCCTTTCATGTTGCATAAATATCCTTCCATTATATTGAAAATATCTTTTGTCCACAATACAAAACTTAAGAACACGTTTAAATAAATCCTTATTTATTATCGTGTATTTTTCAATAATACTCCATTTTTCTTCTATTATCTCTAATGCTAAGGCAACAGGTATACTCGGAAATAATGAAACTACATCCAATGAAATTAATTTCTCCCCATTCATAATACATTGGTCTTTAATTCTTTCCTTAAATTGTATTGAATCCTTAACATTATATGTTGAATTTTGAGTTACCTTCTTTAAAATGGTAGAAATATATTTGCAAAGTTCGTAAGATGGAGAACTCACAAACGAACAAATAGGTCTAAGAGGAAAATCTTCCTTGTGAATTTTCGGTAATCCATATAACCTAGGTGCAGTAGCAATATTAGTCTTAAGTTTGTTCCTCTCATTAATTGTAATTATATTCTGTTTAAAAAGTTCCTCAACTAAATCATTATTCTTCTTTTGCAGTCTACTTGTAGGATCTTTATTAACTAATTCATATTTCGTCATATTTCCTACAATATTCTCCATTCTCATGATATAATCTTCCCTCATTAAAGCTACAGTTGTGTTACCTTTATCTGCTTCTAAAATAAGTAAATCCCTATTAGTCCTTAAGTAATTTCTGGTAACATTAACCCTATTCATTATAAATTTATCCTTATTATTTAATTTCATCTTGTTTAAATGACTATCAACGATTGTTGTTAATTTTGTCCTAGCTATTTCCTGTTCTTATTTATCTTGTAACTAGCCAAATCCAGCGCGCGTTGCTACGCCCCTTAATGAATCGAAATGCATTCTGAATTTTAATTGAATATCAAGTGCAAAAACCTAAAAATTATAATTTTTTTTATGGGCGTGGCATTGTTCACTTTTCTAATCACGAAATTGTAAAGTCATAACAGCTCAATATGTGTGCAAAGTTTCAGAAGAATCGGTCCAGTGCAAGTACCTCAAAATGATACCTTTTTTTTATGGGCGTGGCAGTGCCTACTTTTCTAATTACGAAATTATTTAGTCATGACAGCTCGATATGTGTGCAAAGTTTCAAAAAAAATCGGTTTGGTGCAAGTACCTCAAAATTATAACCTTTTTTTATGGGCCTGGCCCTGCCCACTTTTCTAATCACGAAATTGTAAAGTCATAACAGCTCAATATGTGTGCAAAGTTTTAAAATAATCGGTTCAGTGCAAGTACCTCAAAATGATACCTTTTTTTTATGGGCGTGGCACTGCCCACTTTTCTAATCACGAAATTGTAAAGTCATAACAGCTCAATATGTGTGCAAAGTTTCAAAATAATCGGTTCAGTGCAAGTACCTCAAAATGATACCTTTTTTATGGGCGTGGCACTGCCCACTTTTCTAAATACTTTTCTAATAACGAAAGTGTAAAGTCATGACAGCTCAGTATGTTTGCAAAGTTTCAGAAAATTCGGTCCAGTGCAAGTAGCTAAAACTGATAACTAATTTTTTATGGGCATGGCCCCGCCCACTTTTTTAATCATGAAATTATAAAGTCATGACAGCTAAATATGTGTGCAATGTTTCAGAAAAATCGGTCCAGTGCAAGTACCTCAAAATTTAAACTTTTTTAGGGGCGTGGTCAGGCCCACTTTTCTTATCACGAAATTTTTTAGTCATGACAGCTCGATATGTGTGCAAAGTTTCAGAAAAATCGGTCAAGTGCAAGTAGCTAAAACTGATAACTAATTTTTTATGGGCGTGGCCCCGTCCACTTTTTTCACCCATAAACACTCCCTGGTATGTGTACAACAACTTACCAAAGTTTGAGCCCGATCGGTTTTACAGTTTCGGAGTCTATAGCTAACACACACACACACACACAGAGTTTCACTTTTATATATATAGATGTCTGTATAAAATCCTCCCCTTCAGTTATAATACTTAACATAGGAAATTCCTCCTTTCTTATAGGTAAAGCATGTTTATGCCCAAGTGGAAGAGTCCATTGTACCTCATCTGGTATATCTAAGTCAGTCTTGTTAATAAACCATTTCCTATCAAACCTAATACCAAATTCCTTACTTTGTACATTCTGCAAACAACCAAATTTCCTTATATGTAAATTCTTAATCTTTCTATTATAAAAAGATGACAATCTATCCTCATATTGTAAAAAACTCTGCATATCCTCAGTTCTGAAAAATTTTCTTAAATTATCTTCTATGATCACCAACTCACTTTGAAAATGTTTCAGTAACTCATGTTTTTCTTTAATAGTTAATTTTAAAATTTTGGTGTGAAAATTTGTGGTAAAGCTGCTAATACTCTGCTGAATTATTGGAAATCTCTTTGTATTAAAAATTCCGGGAACATTCTTTGTTGAATTTGAAATAAACTTTGGAATTATACCTGCATTCCTGCATTTGATTAGAAAAGTTATTGTAGATTTCGTCCTAATCACCTTATACTCTTGAATCTATTGATTAATGATCTAATTTGATGGTTCTTCTTGAAATTATTAAAAACATTCTTGAATTTTAGTTTTCTTTTCGTGCTCACTTTTTATTAATAATTATTGGTTTTCTTTGACCTTTTATAATAATATATGTTTAATAGTTCTTTAAGCTTAAGGTCCTTTTAAAAATAAAAAATCTTTTTGTTTTGTTTTATATTATTTGATCAATATTTCGCTATTTCTTTGTGTAGCATCATCAGGATAAACGTTTTTTTATTATATGTATATTAGTTTTTTGTTTGATTTGTGTCGTGATATTTGTTATTATACCCTTCACCTGTGGTGCACAAGGGTA
This sequence comes from Phyto melanocephala, assembly GCA_941918925.1. Classification (NCBI taxonomy): domain Eukaryota; kingdom Metazoa; phylum Arthropoda; class Insecta; order Diptera; family Rhinophoridae; genus Phyto; species Phyto melanocephala. Next base: position 16,191,437 of record OW799238.1, read on the forward strand.
TATATAGCTTTGTCATTCCGTTTGTAATTTCTACAATTTTCATTTCCGACCCCATAAAGTATATATTTTCTGAAAGCTTATGAATAGAGGAGTCGATTAAGCCCTGACCGTCTGTCCGTCTGTCCGTCTATCCGTCTGTCCGTCTGCCCGTCTGTCCGTGTGTTGGTTGAAATCAACTTTTAGAAGCAACTATATGTTCCTCAGATCTGTATATGGTATCAATCTCTTGGAAATATCCAGGAATGAATCGCTATTGAAATTCAGCACAATCGCCCCATAACTTTCTGAGATATGAGCAAAAAACCACGACCACCTCGTTTTTTTTCACAATTACAACAACAACATACATACATACATACATGTAAAAAACATACCAAACAAAAAAAATTACAAAAAAAAAAATATTAAAAATAAGAAAAAAATAATAAAAAAACTACAAAAAAAAAATTAAAAAAAAATTTAAAAAAAAATTTTAAAAAATTTTTTAAAAATTTTTCTAAAAAAAATTTTTAAAAAAATTTAAAAAAAATATTAAAAAAAATAATAAAATATTAATAATATATTAAATAAAATAAAATAAAATTTTTTTGGCTCAGCTGGGATTCGATGCCACATTTATTCTAACGTGTACGTATGCACGTATTTTATATGGGATGAATGGTGATACAAACAATTGTTATTGCATGACTACACGTTGTGAAGGGTATATAAGATTCGGCACGGCCGAATATAGCACTGTTACTTGTTTTTTAAATAAATTTATAGTTTGATTAACAAATTTGAAAATAACATAAAAAAAATTTTTAAAACATTTTGTCATATATAAAAAATTTTACAAAAATGTAGTATAACAAAAAATTACAATTTATATAAAAATATTAACAAAAAGTATTTTAACAAAAATTGTTGAAAAAATGTTAGTAGTATTATAAGAATATGTGTAATAATAGAAAAAAATTTGTATAACAAAAATTCATAATTATTAAAGTATTAATAAGAATTATATAAATTATTGTCTATACTTTAACATAAAAATATGTTGGTTTTGTACAGAATATTACAAATATTATATAAAAATTTTTAACAGATAATGTTATGTTACATACGTATGATACAATAATTATATAAGTATGTATAAAAGTATTGATAACAAATATTTTGTTGTAACAAAACAAATATTTTATATAATATATAATATTTTATTTTAAATATTGAAAAAAAATATAAACGTAGATATATGTTAGAAATGTTACAGATAATTAATGTACCAACTACACAGAGAATTAATTATAAGGCAGATACGGATAATGTTGCACAGAGTTATAGACATTTAATACATAAGAAATAACACTTATACTTATTCATTTATGTTTATATAATTTCCTTGTTAAGTTTTTTATAAAGAAATTTAATTTTAAATTAATTTTTTAATACATTAAGATAATACTTTATTTATCTACATTTTTTATATTAGTTTTTAGTAATATTAATACACTTGTTTTGTTACAACAAAATATTTGTTATCAATACTTTTATACATACTTATATAATTATTGTATCATACGTATGTAACATAACATTATCTGTTAAAAAAATTTTTATATAATATACTAGCCAAACCCGGCGCGCGTTGCTACGCCCCTTAATGAATCGAAATGCATTCTGAATTTTAATTGAATATCAAGTGCAAAAACCTAAATATTATAATTTTTTTATGGGTGTGGCATTGCCCACTTTTCTAATCACGAAATTGTAAAGTCATAACAGCTCAATATGTGTGCAAAGTTTCAGAAGAATCGGTCCAGTGCAAGTACCTCAAAATAATACCTATTTTTTATGGGCGTGGCACTGCCCACTTTTCTAATCACGAAATTATTTAGTCATGGCAGCTCGATATGTGTGCAAAGTTTCAAAAAAATCGGTCTGGTGCAAATACCTCAAAATTATAACCTTTTTTTATGGGCGTGGCCCTGCCCACTTTTCTAATCACAAAATTATATGGTTATGACAGCTTAGTATGTGTGCAAGGTTTCAGAAAAATCGGTCTAGTGCAAGTACCTCAAAATTAAAACTTTTTTAGGGGCGTGGCCCCGCCCACTTTTCTTATCACGAAATTATTTAGTCATGACAGCTCGATATGTGCGCAAAGTTTCAGAAAAATCGGTCAAGTGCAAGTACCTCAAAATTATAACCTTTTTTTATGGGCGTGGCCCTGCCCACTTTTCTAATCACAAAATTATATGGTTATGACAGCTTAGTATGTGTGCAAGGTTTCAGAAAAATCGGTCTTGTGCAAGTACCTCAAAATTAAAACTTTTTTAGGGGCGTGGCCCCGCCCACTTTTCTTATCACAAAATTATTTAGTCATGACAGCTCGATATGTGTGCAAAGTTTCAGAAACATCGGTCAAGTGCAAGTAGCTAAAACTGATAACTAATTTTTATGGGCGTGGCCCCGCCCACTTTTTTTCAACCATAAACACTCCCTGGTATGTGTACAACAACTTGCCAAAGTTTGAGTCCGATCGGTTTTACAGTTTCGGAGTCTATAGCTAACACACACACACACACACACACACAGAGTTTCACTTTTATATATATAGATAGATGTAATATTCTGTACAAAACCAACATATTTTTATAGACAATAATTTATATAATTCTTATTAATACTTTAATAATTATGAATTTTTGTTATACAAATTTTTTTCTATTATTACACATATTCTTATAATACTACTAACATTTTTTCAACAATTTTTGTTATAATACTTTTTGTCAATATTTTTATATAAATTGTAATTTTTTGTTATACTACATTTTTGTAAAATTTTTTTTATATGGCAAAATTTTAAAAAAAAAATTTTTATGTTATTTTCAATTTTGTTAATCAAACTATAAATTTATTTAAAAAATAACAAATATCAAGACACAAATCAAACAAAAAACTAATATATAATAAAAAAACGTTTATCCTGATGATGCTACACAAAGAAGTAGCGAAATATTGATCAAATAATATAAAACAAAACAGAAGGAATTTTTTTTATTAAGAGGACCTTAAGCTTAAAAAACTATTAAACATATGTTTTACAAAAACTACAGAAACAACAAACCATCTTCTTCTACTCTGTGTAACACAATCAAATATATATACACATTGTTTTTGTAATTGTTGTCAAAGTACTAGCACAGTTTAAAGTATTTGCCAATGAATACATTAAAATACACCTCTGATCTAATGAAATGCTCCATTTTATAAAACGATTTCTCATGTTGTCGTCTACTTATTAAAATTCGGTTTTACACTATTCTACTTTGCTCATTCTACACGAATTTTTGACATGTCGTACGACTTGTATTATAGTCTAAACTGGCCTTTAGTTTTCAATAAAACTAAAATATTTGAGGAATTTTCAAACTTATCCTATTATCACGTTTTTCTTAAAATTTTAGAGCAGTGTTATATATTTTCTAAAAAGTTGTTTAACGATTTTAAACATTTTACAATACGATAGCATATCAGGTATACCTACTAGGGTGATTGATTATTCGACTTTTTTAAGAAACCGGTTTTCAAATAGTTTGAAATTTAAAATTTAAAAAAACCGTTTGCTATTTTGAAAATTGAAAAAAACCGGTTAACCGGTTCGAATATATAAAATATAATATTTAAAGAAAAAATTAAAAAATATTGTAAAAAAAGATTATAATTAAATTTATATGTTAATATGAAACTTTTACAGTTTATATACGTTTGGCTGCACAATTACGCAATAACTGGCATGAATGCAGTTGACTAATTTGGTTTTAATTAGTTGAATTTAAGGACAAAAGGTACTATTTACAAGTAAAATAAATAAATTCAATTTATTAATACATAAATAAATAAGACTTTTTATAAGGCTGTTATAAATTTATGTATCTCCTTCGGTACATTTTTTAAATATTAAATAAATCTTTTAAACTTATATGCACTAACGTATTTTTTTTGAAATTATTTCTGTAATTTGAAATACATTTTAAAGGCTAGGAAAAAAATCTTTAAAATTTCATTTTAAAAATTCTTTCTTATACCCCTGACAGAGATTACAAGGCTACAAAAAAAGGGTATCCCCGACCTGACTAAGTCCCGTGCCATCCCAGGCGTTTGCTCTAGACTTTTGTGACTTTACATTGTAGACTGATGATTATCAACAATCCTCATAACAGAGTACTTTGTAATCGCCAGCCATTAACGGACATTCGCATACTGCATGCACCGCTGTTTCAGCAGTCTCAAGGCACACTCTGCAAACACCACTCTCCGCAACCTTAATCCTGTACAGATGATATTTGAACTTGCAGTGCCCTGTGAAAATAAATAAAAAGTAAGTTCTATGTATAATTATTAAATCAGATAAAGTGTTATTATAATACTTAAATTATAAATAATTATATTAAAACAAAAACATATAAAGGCCAGCATTTATTCGATGTGGCTTTTGTTGGAGCTATGCATTTGGACTAATGCTGGAACGTGCTTTCCGAATAATCATCAAGACAACTCTAAACATAAATGAAAGCAATTGTACAACTCAACTTTAGGATTAGAATAAGCTATCAAAATATTATTTTGTCAAAAAAGGGCAAACACTTTATCATAAGCAAATGTACGAAGTTTAAATTTAAAAATCTTAAATTAAGTGTAGCAAGTAAGTTTCCTTATCGTATGTAATTTTATTATTTTCTTACTTTGGCATTTTATAATTTATAGATCACTATACAGTGTTAGACAGTTTCGTTTTATACATTTACAACATACAACTTTAACTTTTGTTATGGCATTTCTGAAAACTATACCTTATTTTGTTATAAGTCCATATAGTCCAAAAAATGACAGTGGTTTTAAAAGTTAGGTTGCAACCTCTTCTTCAAATTTAATAATAATTTTTGAATATCCGGCCCTTAAATGTATGAAATCGAAAATGCTAAATTTATGAATAATTTATTTGATTAGAAATAACAAGAGCGAATTAATATTAGAATATGCAAAAACACCATTCACTGCCCATACAACCTAAATAATAAGTATCGAATATTTGGGAGCTGTATAAGTGGAAGTCTTTAAAGTTTGTGTTAATTTTATTGTTGCTAATGAACACAGTTTAGCTACATATGAGATAGTTAAAGTTATGATTATGTCAAAAAAATTAAAATGACACGCCCACTTTAATGCCCACCTCCATTATAACGGTATCTCCTAAATTAATTTAATCTGTATAAAGTAAAAAAGAGAAAACCTTATATGTCAATATAATATGTCTTGTTGAATGCATTAGCAGAAATTACTATGACTTGCCTATTTTAACTGCTACCTGCAAAATATGGCATATTCTGATATAAATTAAATTTAAAAGCTGATCAAATCGCTAAAAATACGTATACGAAAATCAAATTTCGTCATTGTTGATTTCACTCTACTTTAGCACTCTTCTTCCATATTAAGCTTTTTATTTGATTTATTTATTTTCTACATCGGTAAAGATATTAAATGAAAATGTAACTACATGTTAAAATATCTAAGTTGAATTCTTTAGAAGATGAGACTCTTTCTTTTGTGTATGAAATACTTTGGGTCAGTATTTTAATTCTCCGTGTTCGTTTGGCAAATGTAATGGGAGTAATTTAGAGGCCAAGCTATAAAGTAAATATTATTATAATCACTCAAATAGAATGCTTATAATTATGGGTTTATGGGAATAAAAGAAAGGAGAATTGTTATTTCTTCTTCTTTTATTACTAATGGCAAGATTTGAGATGCTTACCTTATTACTTAGCAGAGTATTCGACAATTAATAGACTGTATTGTTGGTATGATATGAGTAGTAAAATTTAAATTTTATTTTTTTATTTGTAGGTAGTGATCAGCATAAAGGTTGAACAGCAAGTAGGCTTAAATTTTGTATTTACGTTTTAAGATTTCATTTTCTTTTATTTCCCTTTTGACAAACGCTTTTTTTAAGTGTTACCATAGATTTTGCACTTAAATATATACATATAGTGCTTAGGTTTCATCATGTGAATCAGACAAATATGCACCAGGGGCTCAATTCTCGTTCTGTGAAACTGTGAAATGAAAAAGTTTTTGTATAGCAAAGGGTATGGTGGCACCATATGATATTACACACAAAAACTTTTCACTTCATAGTTTCATAGAACGAGAATTGATACCCAGGTGTATTAAGAGTCGCTATACCCTACTAATTGCACGTTGGTATTATTACACTAGTCATTAGTGTACGTTGCACCACCATTTTCACATAAGGAATAATCAATAATATTAACATTATTGATTATTGTTTACTTATACTTAAAAGTAATTTAATCAATTAATAAGTTTTGTGTTGTTTTTATATAAAACACATACAAAAAGTTTTATTCTTATTTATTTGGTTTTTTTTTCATACAAAAAAAAAGGTTTCTTTTTTTATTTATAACCGTAAACATTTTTTGATTAAAGAGCAAATGCAAAAAGTTACTTCTTTTTTTATATATATATTGTTTTTAAGTTATTAAATACGATAAGTTATTTATTTTTTGTTTAATACTTTTTTTTTTTCATTGAAATTATGTATAGTAGACTTTCAGCCTATTCTTGTGTATCCATGACGATTTATTATTATCGCCTGATACTAACGCGTTATTTTTGTCATCTATTTTTACTACTTTAAATGGACCACTATAAATTTTGTCTATCTTCTGTCCCGCATCATTGCGTACTAATACCAAATCATTAATTTTAATTTCCGAAAGCTTTGACTGTATTTCTGATTGCTTTTTCCTAATCAGTTTTGACTTTTCAAGGAGATCTACAGCTCGCTTGTGAGCAACTTGCAATCTAAACTTTACCTCTTGGTATTCTTGGTAATAAAGTCCAGAACTAGTGGCATTTTTCCAAATACTAGTTCGAATGTGTGCTGTGGACGGCGTAGTGTTGTAGCAATAGGTGAACAATTTTATCCACGTGTCCCAGTCAGATTTGCCTAATGAAATATATGTCTGCAAATAGCTATTTAATGTCCTATGAGATCTTTCGTTTGTACCAAGAGTCTTGTAAGAGTCTCGTGAAAGTACGGGGTAGAGTTTAATTTTTCAACTTTCATTAGGTTGCATAATTCATCTAATACTTTGTTTATGTAAATTATTAATTTATAAATTTTTATTTTAAAAAAATTAAACCTTATTTTTCCACACTTAAAATACATACAACTGTACTTATAACTATTTCACAAAATTAATGACAGCTTAAATTCTATACTAAAATATGCTTAGTAATTAATAATGACACGCTTTGTTACCGTATGCAATAATATTTGTTTTTCACCTACTGCAAATGTGTCAATCAAATCAAATCAAATTGCGATTAACAAGTTTTTTTACTAGAAGTTTAATAAACTGCAATTAGGCTGCTTTCTTGGAAATTAAATGTTTTTTGTATTAACATGTACTCTGTTCCCATGTCAGTTAGCAGTTTAGTCATTGGACCGTAAATTAAAATAAACCCTTCAAATATTGCGTTTGCAACTTCGTTAGCTGATTTGTTTCTAATTGGAATCGATACTAGGTATTTAGTCATATCACACATTATCGCGACTGAATATTCATAACCTGAGTCAGATTTGGGTAGGGCCCTATTGTGTCAATTATAACTATTTCGAATACCTTTGCTGGCGTGGGTGTTATGATGAATGATTCCTTAAGCTTAGTACTTAATTTCGCACTCTGACACTCACTACAAGTTTTGACATAACGAGAAATATCCCATGACATGTTTTTCCAATGATATCTTCTTATAATTTTCTTTAGCAAACGGGTTGTTCCGGGATGTTCACCCCATATTTGATCATCATGGTATTTTCTAAAAATTCTTTCCCTATCGGATTTTGTCTCTTCCTTCGTCAGTGCTGGTACGAGTGCTATCTTTAAATTTCCGAATATTTTATTACCGGTATTCTTAAATGTATCAATGTGCACTCTATTAAACAAATTATCCTTCATTGATAATTCTAAATACGCGAGACCGTTATTATTGGCTACTTATTCAAGCCTTGGCAACAATTGTTCTAAATCAATGTTTCCATTAATAATATGGTTCTGGTATTCATAGAGTTTATTCTTTGCGCGTTTGATAATAAGCTTGTTATTTGTAAAATGTAATCTTGGCATTTTACTGTACTCTTGTGTATTGAAAGCTTTAAATACATGTACCAAATCCGAAGGTTTCTCTTCATCTTCCGTTGCTATGGTATTTTTTCTTCCCCGTTTATTTCTGGTCTCCTGCCTAGCAGTAACTTAAAAAATATCATTTATACTAGTTTTCTTAATGTCAGAGAATTCTATTCGCGACAAGGCGTCAGCCACGTAACTCTCTCTTCCCCTGATGTATTCAATTACAAAGTCGTATTCTTCTAATGCGAGTTAATTTCGATGTGGGGTTTTTCATTGAAAATAGGTATACGAGTGGTCTGTGATCACTTCGGATCAGAAAATTTCTACCGTAAACATATAGTCGACAGTATTGAATTGCCCAGGTGTCTTGAGTATTCTGCAAAATTAGGAATAAATCTTCTATAATAATTGCAAAATGCAATAAAGCGTCTTGCTCATCACCATTTTTCGGTGAAATTTTCTATTATTGACAACTTGCTGTCATCAGGTAATATTCCTTTGTCAATGCATTTACATATGTCCCAAGAATGTTACTTCTCGGCAGAAAAATTAACATTTGTCCGGGTGTAATTCTAAATTATATTTTCGACTTATCTCAAAAACGTCTCTTAGATTTCGTAACATATGGTCAGTTGAGCAACCGATTATAATAAGATCGTCCATGTATAGAAAAGCTTGGCTTGGTTTCAAATCTGAGAAGGCTAGAACCATCATTCTCTGGCATGATTTTGGAGCTATTTTTATGCCATAGGGCAATCTATTGAATCGAAAAGACTCTTTTTTCAGTAGAAAAGGATGTATTGTTTCTCGAATCTTCCTCTAGTTCAACTTATTGGAATCCTGATATTAAATCTAGACACAAAAAAAGTTTGCCCTGCCTAACAAGATATCATCCATACTTGGTAGTGGATATTTATCGGCTATCAGCTTCTTATTTATTGCCCTATAATCAACGTCCAATCTCCATCTTCCCTGAGTTGAGCCTGGTAATGTCTTTTTTGGAACTAGTAATATTGGACTATTATAGTCTGAAATAGATGGTTCTACTACGTCATCATCTATTAACTTCCTCTTTATGGCAATATAGGATTCTGTAATTTTTCATGTAATCGGGTTGAATATCACTTAATTTTAGGTTCTGTTTATAGAAGTTATTTGTCTATAAATTAACTACAAATGGTTTTCAACAAACTCCGGAAAGTTCTTTGTCAATTTTCGTAGTATTTCTTTCCTACTATTATTATTGTGGTTATTCAAACGGACAATGTTGTAGTCGTTAAGACTTTCAGTTATGATATAAACAATTTCGACAATTAGGTTGTTGTCCATCGTATTTACAATTTGAATTATTGGTTTAGATTTTGATGTAATTGTATTTGCTACAAAAAGACCACTTTGAATCATTTGGTGTGGAACTAAGAATTCCTTTTCGGTTGTTTGAACGTTAGTTAATCCTACGACTTCCGAACGAGCAGGAATGGATAGTAAATTTTTATCTGTTGAATTTAGTAACGGTCGCTATATCTGAGACCAAATTATCAGGTCTAAGTATTATTAAATCTCGATCTCGTTCATAGTCAAGCACGCAATTGTAGTGTGAAGGTTTTTATTGTTGATCATCCTCTTTATTTAAAATTTCTTTGTCTTATATACTAATAATGAAAATAAAACTTACAATCTAGTAATGAGTGATATCACAACCACTCAATATAATTGTTATTCTCTAAGTTTACATTTATTCTGATTGTCTACAATTTACATATCATCATGAGCTATTTAAGTGACATAATTAGAAAAAGGGGAAATTGCAGTCATTGACTTGTGTTCTGCATTAAATGATTTGCTAAATGCAAAATTAAGAAGATATTTAATACTATTGTTTATTAATTGTACTCTACATAACTCAGGATAGTATGTACTATTCTTAGAGTCTATTTGGGTAAGCAGTGCAGACTTGTGAGGTACACTATATCCTCACCCTTAAGAGAAAAAATTATGAAACATATTTTTTTGTTTGTATTAATGAAAAATGATATTCGAATTTTTTTTATTTTTTATTTACAATAATATTTTTTAAGCTTCGGAATTTAGACCTAAAAGTGCTATTGTTAGCATTCTCTGAAAGCTATTCGACAAAATTTTCAGTCCGAATGGCAGACTCTCAAATTGAAAAAAATTGAAAACAACAACAAAACCTAAAAATTTGTTTTTGTTTTCAACGTATTTGTACGAATGAAAGTTCGCTTGTGTTTTCTTTCGACATCGTTGAACAGGCAGTAAGTAATTCTGCTTTTGCATATTTATCATTTTCAGGCAAATGTAACTCATTGAAAATTTATTTAAGGCGTTCGTTATTGTCTTTATTATCATCGCCCGTATGTCTGTAATTTAATGTGTCGTAGTTTTTTAGTGGGTCAGTATGTAGTTAAATGTCCTGTAACATTACTGTATCCTTTGTTGTGTTTAGAATTTTTATGTGTGTCATGCCGCTTTTTGGTGCTATTGAATTACTTAAAAAAATTCCTTCTTTTAATTCTTTATTAAATATGACGCAATATTCAGTGAGGTTTAATTTTATTGCTTGCACAATTACTGTTCTTGGTGGTATAGTTATACACAATGTATGTAATGACCTTGTTTGCATTGGTATGGTCATGGTTTTGTTTTCAGTAGACAATGAAATTGTGAAGGTTTCATAATCAATTTAAAGAGATATTTCTTTAAGAAATCTCTTCCTATTATCCCGCCTGTTTCTATTGGGAATTCTGGTGTCACCAACTAGAAATCATGTATGTATTTTTCATCACCTACGGATATATTGAACTCAATTGTGCCCTCTGAATATATCTCTTCTTTTGTTATACCCGTCAATTTGCATTTTTATTCTGGTTTAAATGGTTCATTTTCAAATTCTAGTTGCTCTAGTTGCTAGTTGTGTCGATAAGAAATTTTAATTTTTATATTTGGCTGTTTGAAATTTGGATATTTTTCGCATTTTTAATTTTTGCTGTCCGGAATACTTATGCATTCCGAGCCTAACATGTTTCCCTCATTGTTAATTGCATGGACATGTCTTCTATTGCTGTTGTTGTTATAGGTGTATCTGTTTGTATTGCCGAAATTTCTTCTGCTGTTGGCAGTAAAGTTGTGGTTCCTATTGATGTTATTTGTATTTGATAATCTGTTGCTTCTATTGAAATTGCTTGTATTGTTGTTAGGTCGATTATTATTTTTGCTATTGTAATTTTTGTTGTTGTTATTGTTGTTTAAAAAATAGTTACTTCTGTTTGAAAAATTGTTGTTTCTATTGAAGTTGTTTATAGTACGATTATGATAACTGCTTCTAGTTAGGAAAAAGTAATACATTTCATTAATCTTATTTGCTAAACATCTGTTATACCATTATTAATCTTATGTTTTAGTACCTATTTCTTAAAATAAATGTTAATCTTATTAGCTATGCTATATAATATTATTAGCTATATAAGTGCTATTATTATTATTGTTTTTAACTAGTCTGGCATTATACTTCCCCAGTTAGTTTCCACATTAGTCGTTTTTGCCTTCTGGTTTACCCATTTTGCTGCTTCAAATGGGACCTACCATTGAAATTATCTAATATTCTAAGTCCTTTTATTAATATTATTCATTTGTATTATTCCTAACATGTATTTTATTTTCCTGTTTATTTGGAAATTTTTCTTAACATTCTAATAGTTTCCTCTTCTATGTCGATTCCACTATTGATACTATCTAACTTTGGAATTTTTTCCATCTCTATACAGTTATAAAATTTTTTCCAAAAAAAAAAAAAATACACACACGCATAAACAATACGTAGTGTTATAATTTTGCAATAAATAATAGAAAAAACACTTAAATTACATATATATTCGATATACATATATGTTCGATATTTTTCATATATCAGTAGTAGTAAATAGTTTTAAGTAATAAGTAATAAGTAAGTATTAGGGAGTGGGAAGATTGCAAATAGCGCCTCCTCTTTATTGGCTTTCTTCTTCGGGTACCTAGGCTTCGGGCCCACGGTAAGGTCTTCTAGTAAGGCCAACCACCTCTTCTCGGCTTCGTCCGTAGTTCTTCTCAACCGTCTCTTCCGTGCACTAAAGGATCAAAAGATTTAAAAGTTTTTTTTTTTTTTGCAGGACAGGGGTGCCAGTTTTGCTTTTTACTATGTATATTCAGCCGAGTTGGCAGGATCGCCATGTGAAGGTTTTAATTTTGATCATAAAAGTTCCTATTTATTTAAAATTTCTTTGTCTTATATACTAATAATGAAAATATAACTTGCAATCTAGTAATGAATGATTTCTCAACCACTCATTATAATTCTTATTCTCTAAGTTTACATTTATTCTTATTGTCTACAATTAACATATCATCATGAGTTATTTGAGTGACATAGTTCAAAAAAGGGGAAATTACAATCATTGACATTAAATGATTTGCTAAGTACGTATGTACTATTCTTAGTGTCTATTTGGGTAAGCAGTGCAATCCATTCCAATAGTTCCGTCTACTGGTATAGGAAAGTTATTTTTAACAACGTGAAATTCATGTCCTATAAGAATATCCTCGATCTTAAAATCCGTGTTCATTTAGTATTAATATTATCATTTGGTTTTCAAATTAGTAAACAATTGTATAAATTTTTTGGTTTATGGTGAAATATTTATACATTTTACACATTTAGTAATATATTGAGGAAATACATAAATAAAAAAGGTTTTTGCAAAAGTAAAAATATTTGCAACTTATCACAGTAAGTATTTAAGTTTGAAAAGTACAATATATCCACCGACAAGTCTTCAAGAATTTGTGTTTCTTGATCCTTTGCTAAACTGGCTCTAACTAATTCTACTATAGTGAGAATAGTTCTAAGTTTTTGATAGTTACCTGTGAACTCTGGTATTGTTTAGAAAGCAATTTCCAAGTTAAAATGTTGTGTCGCCTTATTTATTGAATTTTGTTACTGATCTTTGTTATTTTCTGATATAGTTTCTAATTCTTTTAGGTTTTCTAACAAATATTGTTTAACTTGCGTAAAAATGGTATAAAATTCTACTGTGAAAGCTTATAACTTTTCCTTATCTTCTTCTTGAAGTTCTTTTGTTTGTAAATCACTTTTAGTCTTTTCTACAAGTACTAATTTGTTTTGAGTATTTTTTTTCTGTGTATTTCCTTTTTGGATTTTTTAAAGTTTTTTAATAAATATATCTCATAAAACTTCAATATCTTCCTCCACTAAATATTACTTAAATTTTATTATTACATATTGTATATTGTAATTTTTTTATATTTATTTTAAATTCAAACTTGTGTTATAACAATATTATTTTAATATTTGAGTACATAATTTTTGTAATTATTGATAAATACCTCATAAATAAACTAGTCAAATTTTATTGTGTTGTCGTTACTTATTTGTTCAATTCTCTTGATAGGATTTGCCCAAATAGGACCATCGTATCTATAAAATCTTTATTTTGATATGCCTTTTTTTGTTTTAAACGCTTGTAATTGTTGGCCTGTTATTATGTTCCATTACATAATTCTTAAAATATTTGTTAATACTTATTGTGTGCAATATATAGCACTATTACTACTACAATTAGTGTTATTGCAATTTCTGGCACTATTTTCCCAATTTCCGTTATTTACTATGTTTTCTTGTATTTCTACCTTGCTCTGAGGTTTGCCCATTTTATAAAAATATTCTTGAAAGGATATTGTTAAAAATTGTCTCGTATATTATATTGTATTTAAAAAAAAAAGAGATGCTAATTAGTTTATAATGCAGCAGTTTTAACTCCTCTAAGCACTGGTTAAAGTGCTGAGTCAGAATATTGAGACAGAACAATGTATCATGATTTAATTCAAAATTAGTTCTGATTTATTTGGATTTTTGTTGTCTTATTTGTACAAGACATATTCATAAAAAATTATAAAATATTTACAATTTATTTTAGCTATAATTAACTTATATGTATTACAAAATATTATGATTACAATTATTTAAATTTAGGGCAAAATATTATGTTTTATTATTTAAATTTTTTAATTATGTTACGTGTGTCAAGTGTTTTGTAAAATTTTTAAAGTGAGTGGTTCCTAGTGATGGTTTTAAATTTCAGAAAGCAAATACAAAATGATTGAATATAAATTGTTATAAAAAGTATAGTGTATTACATTACACTACATCATGGTCAAGATGAAGTTTATAATGACCTCGTGCATATGTATTAATTCTTTTGTCATAGGCATAACTCAATACGACTTTATATAACTTCTGTGTATATAACTAATGAAGCTTCGATCTTAATGTATTTATTTTCAAATGATAATAATATTATAATCTCTAAGGGAAAAGTTTTTTATACTTGAATGAATGAATACATTTTTGATCGAAGCCGACTAACCCTTTCATTATTTTTCCATTATTTTTATCCTTCATCATACCACGAACTTTTTTATTTAATACTGGTAGGTTAAATTTGTTATTAGGTTCATACTCTTAAGTGTCAAAACTTGAACTAATATCTTCATGAATATCCCTATAAAAATCGTCTGTTTTTAATGGCATAAATAAAGGAGTCAGTATCAATATAGCTAAAGTCCAAATTAGATTGGAATTTTGGTTTCATGTGTTGATAATGGAAATCATACATTTTCCATAGTTCTATTACAACAAACTCTAAATCAATTGGTTTTTTGCAAGCTATTTGCATAAATTTAAGCTGAACAAACATGCTTTCGGAAAATTGACTAACACTTAGGAAATTTTGCTTAGAAATTAATGCTCTAGCTCCTAAATGATTGCATCTTATTGTTTCCTAATTTGTTACAATTTTAACATTTCTTCGCGTGAGAACATTTTCCGTAGTTTTTTTTTCATAAACTGAATTACTAAGTAATTAAAAAAAATTCTTTTTGAAGGAATTTTCAGCTTATATTCTATGTTATGTATTTAAGTCTATATAATCTTTTAACCACGGAGATTGTTTAAACTTTAATGCTCTATGAATTTTTTTTAAATCAATTCATTTTTTAGACATTGCTTAAGAACTCTGTGAACTTGATATTTTGTTTTAGATGTAAGGTCTGCAATTAGTTTCCTACATTTAGAGTTAGCAACAACTTTGGTTTCTGGACAAAACGGTAAATCATTCTAGGTTTCGTGTACGTTTAAACGATATTCTAAATCTACTTCTTAAAAGTAGCCAATATGTGAACTATCTGAAATATTAACTATGTCTAGATTTTTTAAAACCTCCTCATCATTAAACCAACTCGAATTCTCTGTATGGAAGATATTTTGACATTGCCCAGCAATATAAATGATTAGCGTCTAAGTACATTAAATATTCTGAAGGCTTAGTGCTCAAAATCTTCTAAATACTTATTGTTCGCTTTAGAGTATCTTTTTAAACACTGAGCTAATCCTCCTCTAGTGTCATCCTGTATAAAATTATACATATTTTAATAACTCTTAACATAGTATCCCAATATAATCCTGGTGCGGTGTTATATTGACATGGATCAACTTTATAAATATTTTTTTTACATATTTTTCTAAAATTTTGAGAAATATCAACTAAGAGGAGAACATAATTTTTTAAGTATAATTTTGTATAATCTAACATATTCTTACACTTAAACGTATTCCTAACTGTTTGGGCATGTTCATAGTCTTCATAACTACATTCAGAATTATTTAATATATTGTACAAATTTTTCTCTATTGGGAAGACTTGTTACATTAAAACATTCCATTGAGTGAATATAGGAATATGAAAATGCTCCTTTTCTTCTAATCAAATTAAATTCTTGTTTATGTTGTAAAACTTTAGTGAGGAAATAACAATCATTTAAATTGTTAGCAAGTGCTTCCAAACTAGAGGCAATAAAACGAAGAGTCTAAAAAGCGAATTTCAAAAGATTCGTTTTGTTAAACAGGTATAAATTTTGATAGAGATATAATTCTTTGTTGAGAGGAATAATTTTTATATCACCATCAAAATTTGATAGTTCTGTTATAAGCAAATAACAATGATTGGAAGAAAAGTTATGAAAAAATACCCGTTTAAACTTTACTGTTCTAGAAAGTAGATTGCAAGAGTTATGGGCAGCTCCTCTACATTTTTCAGTAAAATGACAGTGGTCTCGAACTTTGTCAGTTCCTAAACTATTTTCACAAATATGACAAACTCTTGATAGGTTGAAAGAAGATTGGTCATTATTTGAAAGTTCTGTCATATGTATGTCTTTTGTCAAATTATTTGTATAAATTTCTGTACAGTCTTCAATGGTGCATCTTCACCAAATATTAAACTTACCTAAACTATCATCAAAACCATACTTAATATAAAAGCTTAAACTACATTTTCTTCATTGCTCTTCATTTTTTCCTAGGTAGGCTTCAAAGTGAGCATATGTAACCAGTGAACGAAAATAAACGAAACGAAACACAGTACAAATCATCTAAGTCAGAAACTTTTCAATTTTTATGAATCGTTTTGTTTGCGAGCAAAACAAAACCACAAACTTTTCAATGCAAAAGAGCATAAACAAAACAATTCGGGTTTTGTTCTTAGTCTTTGCTTTTACGGTATGTTTCGTTTGAGTACGAAACAAGAATGAAACGTTTGCAAACGTTTGCAGAACAAAAAGATTATAACAATCATAATAACAATGCACCATTACCAATTCGCAAACTATAGTCAGTGACTTCATATCGTTATTAGGATCATAAAATTAATGTAGGTAGGTAAAATGTTAAAAAATTCCCAACAACAAGCAGCAATAAACATGTAGATTTTTTCATGTAAAGAGCAAATCAATCAGCAAACGTTTTGAAACGTTTGCAGAAAGTATTGTACTGTATTGTTTTGCATGTTACATATTGAAGCTGAGTACTTTTCGATTCTGGTTTTGTTTGCACTCATAGTACAAAACAATACAAAACAAAATGCATGTACCGTTATTCTGGGTTTTGTTTCGTTTTGTTTTCCCTCTCTGAAATGATCGAAACAAAACTATTGGAAACGTTTCCTTTTGTTTGTTTTCGTACTCTGATTGTTATTATGATTGTTATAATCTTTTTGTTCTGCAAACGTTTGCAAACGTTTCATTCTTGTTTCGTACTCAAACGAAACATACCGTCAAAGCAAAGCCTAAGTACAAAACCCGAATTGTTTTGTTTATGCTCTTTTGCATTGAAAAGTTTGTGGTTTTGTTTTGCTCGCAAACAAAACGATTCATGAAAATTGAAAAGTTTCTGACTTAGATGATTTTTACTGTGTTTCGTTTCGTTTCTTTTCATTCACTGCTTCTAACTGCTTGTGATAGTGATGTGAAAAACACATTCATCTCTCTTTGGCATATTTGATACAACCTTTTAACAGCTATTTTCATGGTCCTGTATCAAACTTTCGCTTTGGAAATCTTGATGGCAGGCATTACATAAATAAATTCTATCCTTGTGTAAAGTTATTCTACTTCTTAATAATCTAGGTGTAAAGAAAAAAACGAAAAAATAAATAAACAAAATATATGTACTTATATTGTAAACATCTTTTTGAGTTACCTCGATATGTCTTTTATAACTACGTAGTGAAAACATTCTTTATCTGATAAAAGGAGAAGATTTATATGGTTTTCCTTCACCTTATTAGTACGGTAATAGGGTTCTCACATCCAAATACGTTAACACTGATACTGGTGTTATTTTCTTCAAAAACTTCTATATCATTTAACTTAAGAGAAAACCGTAGATTCTCAAAATTAAGTAGCTAATTGCCTATTTCTATTTTTGTATCAGCTATACTTATCTCTTCTAAGCTGTTGGAAAATGAAGTAATTATACTCCTGTAATATATAATTGATTGATTTTCTTCTTGTTAGAGCGGATGAAACGGTCTGTCTTGATATAAAATTGATTCTTTATTAAGAATTCATCGATTTTTATGCATAATTATTGCTTACATTGCTATTTCGCTTACAGTGGATTGTGCAGTGTATTACGGTAACTCTTTGTTCATGTTACAGCAATATTTTGCACAATGGCTAAAGTGTTGCCTGAATATGAATGTTAACAGTAGAGCCACCAACATTGTAGTTTAAATAAACTAATACAAAACATACCAGTCATTGAACTATGCATCGAGTACTAACTGTATTACTGTTGTGTGTAACATGAGACCCTTTTTGCTTATTACAAATAAAAATATTGAAGAGTGCATTAAACTTGTTGTGCACATTATTCGTCCGTTCATTCACCACAGCGTGTACCAAGTACACACCGGGACATACATTTATGAATTACAATATGCGTACGAATTAAAACTCTATGAGCTTATTTTTATAAAAAATTTATTTATTTGGAGTTGCCTCCGTCGTTGCCAAAAGTTACATACCATCCGTTAATGCGTTGTTGGGTTTGATACTTTTTCACCTT
This sequence comes from Phyto melanocephala, assembly GCA_941918925.1. Lineage (NCBI taxonomy): Eukaryota > Metazoa > Arthropoda > Insecta > Diptera > Rhinophoridae > Phyto > Phyto melanocephala. The sequence continues at coordinate 16,210,124 of OW799238.1, forward strand.
TTTATACGTTTCTAAACTCAAGTTACACACAATGCGTTTTATGCATCAACTCATATGTTTTAATCAGCTGTTGTGTTTATATTTTTATTAACTAAAAACAATTTTGCCAAAATGAAAAGTAAAATTGACAATTTAAGGGAATTTATGGAATTCATTTAGTTTATGTACATGATATTTTGTGCTACAAAAAGTTCAAAAATAACACAAGCATCAATAAGCATCTCCTCCATTGCACTTGTTTTCTTTTAATAATAAACAAACAGAGATGACACTCAGCACATAATAGTTATCGATAAGTAGAATAAAAATTTTGGTAATGAAAAAATTGTGTTTAAAATTAGTTTTTTTTTTTTTTTTTTTATTATCTTTTTTATTCAATATAATATTTATACAATAATAAGTTTAACGCCTCAGCGCCATTAAGGCTTTGTAGAGGCTAAAAGGCAACTCTGTCTATATTACATATAGAAGATTTATAAAATATAATTTTAAAATTTACAATGCATATATACAATAAATTTAGACTTAGGGAAAAGAAAAAAGAGAAGAAGAAAAATAAAAAATAAAAAATAAAATAAAATAGTAATAAGATAATATTTTATACTAGAAGTGTTTCAACATTACGAAGTAAAAGATCTTTAATGGATTTTTTGAATGTAGATAAAGCTTGTATATTACGAATATTGATTGACAATTTATTATACTCACTTGGTCCGACATAAGCAATGCGTTGTTTTGTTAATTCTAAACGACATCTTATAGTATTTAGATTTAGAGCTTGTCTAGTATTTCTTCGAGTATGTAAAATATTTTGAGTAAACTGCCTGGAACCACGGACATCTCCTCCTCTAATTTTCCTGTATGTTTTTCTTAAAAGTAATTGTAAACTTTATTTCGAATGCTTTTGCTTCTATTAAAAATATTTTTTATTACAAAAAAATGGAAAAAATAAATCCACCACACAATCAGATTTATCGATAACATCGACAAAAAAATATTATTTGTCATCCATGGCTATCAACAACAGCTGACATTTTTTTTCACCTTTTCTGCGACGGATACAAAAGTAGAAAGTAAACCTACTTTGCTGCGTTGAAACGTTTATGCATTCTTTGCGTTTTGCCGTGTAACTTGTCACATACAATTACACTGATTCTACTTTTTGACAGATGCATAAAACGGAACAACGGAGAGAACGCATGGTATGTAACTCCAGCTTTAGAACTGACTTAAAGTTAACAATTACATTCATTATATTAAAATTGTTATTTTACCATCAGCAAAAACCAATAACTTAATTCTAAGTGTCATGCAGCTCTGCAGCAGAGGCCTGGGAACAAATAAGACTAGTCAGATAAATTCTCATGCATCAACAATAAAATCATCAGCGCAATTGAAATTTGATGCTAAACACCTGCACATGTTAAAAAGTGTGAATTTTGGCATTTTCTTTTATATCTCTATTTTCTTTAATTTATAGAAGTTCAAACATTTGTGTCGTTAACTTACGCACCAACATATATTCATAAACTATGCTATGCATACACCGCGACATATATACACTTCACCTTCCTTTTACGGAAGAATGCTCATACAACTCAGAGATTGTGTTAAAACTGTTGTGTTGTTTAACAGAAAACGAGACGCTGGCACTTTAACCGTGTCTCTACTAAGTTTTTAGTACGTAAATAAAGAATCAAAAGAAAAATTATATATCAAATCACTAGCACTTGAACCAGGATTTGATAAATGAGTGCGATCTTTGACTGTCTGATGTGCATTGAAAACTTTATTGTTATAATTTTTTCTTATATACAAAATAAGTGTAACATAAACAAATAATAATTTACTATAAAAGAATAAAATACAACTAAGGAAATTGTAACATAAACAAATATTTGTAAATAATAATTTGTAATTTTAAAAATGTTTTAAATAAAACCACAAAATTATTGTTCTTGCAAAGAGCGGATGAAACGCTCTCGATTGGTGTTAAGCCAGAATTCCTTTTTTTATTAAAAGTCTTCGATTTTTATACATAATTAATGCATACTTAGCTATTTTGGTTACAGGCATTTGATAACACTTATTTAACTTATAATTGAAACAACATATCGTCCAGTGCTCAAAGTATTGCCTGTATGTCTATGCCAACAGTGGAACCATTAACATAGCAACTACACTTAACTAATGTAAAAGACATTAGTTCTTTGTTTCATATATCGAGCACTGTCTGTTCTATCGCTGTGTGTAATATGATATTATTTTATATTGAGCGCAGCAAAATATTCACTTGTATTTATTAAACTTATGTATATTTATTTGTTTATATTAACATATGTACGTTCTTGGCGCACAATACAATACTTGTTTAGTTGTTTGTTTATTTGATACTAGCCAAACCCGGCGCGCGTTGCTACGCCCCTTAATGAATCGAAATGCATTCTGAATTTTAATTGAATATCAAGTGCAAAAACCTAAATATTATAATTTTTTTATGGGCGTGGCATCGCCCACTTTTCTAATAACGAAATTATAAAGTCATAACAGCTCAATATGTGTGCAAAGTTTCAGAATAATCGGTCCAGTGCAAGTACCTCAAAATTATACCTATTTTTTATGGGCGTGGCACTGCCCACTTTTCTAACCACGAAATTATTAAGTTATTACAGCTCGATATGTGTGCAAAGTTTCAGAAAAATCGGTCTGGTGCAAGTACCTCAAAATTATAACTTTTTTATGGGCGTGGCCCTGCCCACTTTTCTAATCACGAAATTATATGATTATTACAGCTTAGTATGTGTACAAAGTTTCAGAAAAATCGGTCCAGTTCAAGTACCTCAAAATTAAAACTTTTTTAGGGGCGTTGCCCCGCCCACTTTTTTTATCAAAAAATTATTAAGTCATGACAGCTCGATATGTGTGCAAAGTTTCAGAAAAATCGGTCCAGTGCAAGTACCTCAAAATGATACCTTTTTTTAATGGGCGTGGCACTGCCCACTTTTCTAATGACGAAAGTGTAAGGTCATAACAGCTTAATATGTGTGCAAAGTTTCAGAAAAATCGGTCCAGTGCAAGTACCTCAAAATTTAAACTTTTTTAGGGGCGTGGCCCCGCCCACTTTTCTTATCACGAAATTTTTTAGTCATGACAGCTCGATATGTGTGCAAAGTTTCAGACAAATCGGTCAACTGCAAGTAGCTAAAACTGATAACTAATTTTTTATGGGCGTGGCCCCGCCCACTTTTTTTCAACCATAAACACTCCCTGGTATGTGTACAACAACTTACCAAAGTTTGAGCCCGATCGGTTTTACAGTTTCGGAGTCTATAGCTAACACACACAGAGTTTCACTTTTATATATATAGATAGATGACGCGTGCCTCATGCAAGTTAATCAACACGTATTCCGTGCTAGTTATAATTACCAAGAGTGTTTTCTTTATTTCATATTCTGATTTATATACTTAAACGTATTTGCTTATTTTACATTAAAAATCAATAAAAAATATTAATTACAAAAAATATTGTGATTTATGCTCATTTAGTACTTATGTATTTTAAAAGGTATTATAATTTTGTTTTTATTCTTTTGTTTATTATTGCGAAATAATAACATTATCATTTAGTTCCTATTCTTTTTGTTTATTTAGCATTAAATTTAAAAAGTATTACAAATTGTTTTTTATTCTTTTGCTTATTACAATTTACTTCCTATTCTTTTTTGTATAAAAAGTATTATCGTACGGTTTTGCTTAATTGACGTTAATTAAATAATGAACTGTCTCAGAGTTTTATATAAGTTGTGTTTGAATATTCTTAGCTGTGTTAACTTGCAAACGCTATGATATACAACGCGACATGTATACCTTACATATTAATAAACAACAAAAAATGCAATTAAAGAAAAACTAAATCAGCAAAACCTTCCGAACTTGAGTTCAACAACTTTTTTGATAATGAGCCTCAAGCAATTAACAAAATATGCAACTATGCAAAATGAATTTTGGCTTTAATTTTGTACGCTTCTTGCAATGTTTTTGGGTCTCTGGCAAATATCGCTGTTCTAGTTGGTATCGGCAAATGATCTTTAAACACCTGCAAGGAAATCCTATTAATTTATTTTGTAGAAAACCCTTCCTTTGAATAAGTTAACCGCCTATAATGAAGTTGGTTTGTAATTTTATTAACGCTAAGGTAGTATTTTTCAATTGTCGAGTCCATTCTCCATGTTTTTAGTGTGTTTCTCGCCGAAATCATTAAGAAGTGCGTTTCTCATTTCCAACCAAGTATTTACTGTCCCATACTTATGAAGTGTTTCTCTTGTGGAGCCGGTGCATTTATTTTTTATATAGCCTTATAGTATTTTTTTTATTTTTATCTTGAAAAACTTCTTGTGATGGCAACAGGACTTTTACTTGTGCCAGAAAGTCTGGTAATTGACAGGGGTCGGTCCCGTCGAATGTCGGAATTTTCCTGATACAATTTAAAACAAGATTAAATTGATTTATAAAATTAACTTCTATCTGTCCGTTCTTTCTTTTGAATAGCCAAGCGAACCAAATCCTATTATTCTTTTGCTTTGATACTTTATAATTTCATATAAATACACATACGGTACGGGTTTTATTTGTGTTACAAAAATACCAAGGAATATTATTTATATTGCATAATTTAGTTTACTTTTTAAGTTTTACATAAAAAACAGAAAGTCTTGAAGGCAAATGCATTACTTACAGAATCTTGAATAACATGTATGTGAAGCATTTTAAAAATAAATTTACAGACATTTATGGAAATAGTACATTCTATAAACCTTTTGTTTTTTTGAAACTTAAATTTTATTTACCATTTTTTCTGAAGGGTCCGCCATCTAACGTTTTTTTTTTTACTAGTGCTTATTTCGTGAATGGTAACACTTAGCTCATGTCTGATTTAACAGATAATTAGTTTTATCCTTTCGCTGAACGAATATGGTTGTGTATACGCTTGAACAACGCTGGGACATATTGCGACATTACTTTGGCCGATTTTGCCCAAAAAAAAATCATCTTTTCAAATGAAGCTCATTTCGATCTTGGCGGGTATGTAAACAAGCAAAATTGTCGCATTTGGGGCACAGAAAACCCGCATGCATACATTAAAAGGCCGATACACCCAAAACGAATCACTGTTTGGTGTGGATTTTAGTCCAGAGACATAATTCAGCCATTTTTCTTCGAAAATAAGCAAGGAGTGGCCGTAGTCAATGGCGATCGTTATCGGGCAATATTGAACGAATTTTTGTTCACAAAAATTTAAGAGGAGGATATAGACAACATTTAATTTCAACAGGACGCTACGTGCCACACAGCCGCAGCTACACTTTTTTATAGCATTTTCAAAAAAAAAAAAGTTATTTGGCGGACCCTTTATTTTGTTTTGTAATTTTATTGCGGCAAAATGTTCAATTTCGTAGTTCGCTGTTATTTAATTTATATTTAAAATTGTTAATTTTAATATTATGAGTATTTATTGAACCTTCTTTTCTTTATCGTTTTTTCAAGTTTGTAATGCGAGCGTCAAACACTTGCACTTTCCTTCAATTTCTATGTATAAGTAGTACTATTTTATTTTCTTTTGTTGCTTAAAGTTGTTTTATAGTTTCTTTTCTTATCTGTTTTGAAACATTTTCCTTTTTTTATTTTGTTATTAATATTTTTATTTTAGAGAAACTATCTATATATTAGTACTTTTATTTTTGACTTATATATTTTTTGCCGTTTGTTGTTCATTTAATGCTCAAACTTCACCAACTTTATTATTTTTTGATAAAAACAAACTTGCAGCTAAGATTAAATTTGCTTACAAAGTTCACTCAAATAAAAAAAGGGGTCTTAGCAAATGCAAATTAAAATTCGGTTATTTAATTTTAATAAAAAAATTTATTTCATGTCGACATCACTCGTCAACACGTTAAACAAAACGTAACTTAATTTTACAAGAAGTAATTCTTATATCTAACTCCTAGCTGAACAGCAAAAAGTATCTTTTTATTTTTTTTATTTGTACTTGCTTGTTTGGCGAATATTTGCAAATTCATTCAACTGGTAGAAACCCTACACCGTTCGTATTTAGCAGACATATCTCAGCATAATTGGTAGGAAAGAATTTATTATAATTTTATATCTTAATCTGGTGGGAAAGAATCTATTTTAAATAATAATAAATTCTTATCTCAACTCCTCCCTCTGTAAAATCAATTGTCCCGATTTTTGACGCTTCGAAATTCTCGTCTTGCGCTAGTAGGAAGGGGTTCTTCAAGGTCTGAAGTCTCTGGTTTAGGTTCTTTATTAATTATTGTCGACACATTGAAATTAGTGTTAGATCTTTTGCTTTTAAATCTGTAAATTGCGATAAGGAAAATTACAATTAAAATTGCGGACAGGACTTAATTTCATAAAAACATTATGTTTCCTTTTGATGATATTAAGACGATTTCGCCAATATTGTTGGTCTGGAGTTTCTTTATCATTTCCAGCGAAAGGACCTCTTGGGTTGGGGAATAAGTGTAAGGAAGCTGTAATACAGCTAGAAGTGGATTTGATGTTGTTGTTAATTTGAAATTAATGTTTTGCTTCCTACTATGATTGTGTCGTTATGGAATTTAATATGATATGTCCCAGATAATTGATATGATTTATTTTCCGATATTTCCAAAAATCCTTCGAACTGATTTAAAAATATCATACCTTGATAAAGTTCTTGTACTGAAGGTACGGGCTGATTATTAATTACTACGCAATAATGCTTTTTGCTGTTAAGAAGGGGTGGTACACAATTTGTTTCGCTTATATCTAGTTTTTATTACAAATGAATAATTTATTAACTTGGTTACAATTCTTTTAATTTCATTAAATCTATTCTTACATTCTACAATTTCTTCTGAATTTATTTTTAATATAGTTCGATGTTCTTTTACAGGTTTAATAAGTATTTTTTCACAAGTATCTTTATCTATTGCTGGTAAATTTATAATATAAAGTATTGTTGAGCCGCTCTATAAAAGGCCTCTGTACCGTCGATTAAGTGAAATTCTTCCCTAAGGCATCTTCCGATTTCTATAAATGTAGAATGGTTGAAGGGTGTGATTGCCTCTTCGTTTAACTGAATCTGATTTTTTTTTGACATGCTTTGCGATATCTTACCATTTTCTCCTGATATGTAAACTGTTAGTGGCGTAGTAACAAGGGCGTAATTTTTACAAATTTCCTGTAATATCCTGACATTCCCAGCTTCTAAGTTGCCGCAAGGTAATAGGTATGTGGTAATTTTGTATAGTTTCAATCTTCTTGGGGTCAGTTTTTATTACATTATATCCTACTACATATCCTAAGAATTCAACTTCCTTCTTATAAAAATAGGTTCTCCGTCTTCGGAGGGGGTTTCCTCTTCTTCCAATTCTGCCTCATTAAAGTTCAAGAGCTATTCACAGTGCCCTCCACTTGACATATCTTGCTTTTCAAAATCTAGTGCAACATTTGCCTTATTAAAAAAGTTGTACCCTACCAAAATATCGGTTTCGAGATTAGAAATTTCCTAAAATCTTTTCTTTATTTCAAATAGTGTTGCTACGCTAAAATGATTATTGTTTTAACTCTTTTTCTTATAACTAATTCTTGCCTATTTCTAAAAATGTTTGGGCTACAGTAGCTACTAGTAGCACCACTGTCAATTAATATTCTATACATTCGTCCGAATGTTCCTCTTTTGGCAATGTAGGACAATCCGGTGTGAATTCTAAAAAAGAATTTTCATTTAGGTTGTTTATCCGCCGTGCCTTATGTTGCGGTTGATAGCTAACTCGGCCACTTTGTGGAAGTTGTCTTTTTACTGCTTGGGGTGCAGGATTATTAAAGGCTGCCTGTTGTGGGTAGTTGTTAAAGGGTCTTTGGAAATTGTAAGGATTTCCGTTGGCTTGGGTTAAAGGATTGTTTAATTGTGTTCGTTGGGGGTAGTTGTTAAAGGGTCTTTGAAAGTTATAATTATTTTTGTTTCTTTGTGATGGTCTATTTGTGGCGTTAACTTATGCGTCAATGTCCATAGGTTCTGATTTTTAAATACTCCTTACTGCCTGATGATTATTCCTTGTATCTCTTGGTGGAAATCTCAGTATGTTTTGATTCCTATGATTTTGATTTTCGTTTCTTTTATTGAACTGATACGCAAATGTTGCCCCAATTTGATTTGATTGAAGCTCTTGCGGTATGGCAAGAGCATTCGAAAGATCACAAGGTGAAAGTTTAAGCGAAGAATTTAGTCCTGTTATAAATACTCTTAAGGCATATTGCCTGTTTTTCTTATTCAATTCCTTGCAGACTATGACATTTAACCCGTGGGTCTTGATTGTTTTGTTAATTACAAGGCTCAGTTTTTCATTAACTGCATTAAAATAATCAATTATTGATAACAATCCCTGCCTCATAATGCTCATCCCTTGTTCCACCAAATGGATAGGTCTTTTATCAGCATAGGCGAAGTCGAGGCGGCTTTTAATGGCATCAAGGTTCAATACGGTACCATGATTGGTTAGGATATTATTTGCTCATCCGTGATTTTATTTCGAAGTATCGTTAATGCCTCAAAGTAACGTTTGCTACCTCTAGTGTATAGACTCATTGTATTTGTGGCGGCTGCACGCCAACTCAAATAGGAAATATTCCTGCCACTATACGTAGGAAGTGACTTAATAACATCTAAGCTTTCAACGCAACAACGCAACGCAACGCTTTCAATGCCAACAGTTGAACCATTAACATAGCAACTACACTTAACTAATGTAAAAGACTTTGTTTCATATGTGATTTTATTTTATGTTCATCGCAGCAAAATATTCACTTGTATTATATTATGTTATCTACTAGTCTTTTAAAATCTTAGTGTTTTGTGTAATGCTAGGATTTATGAATGATGCGCCTAGCAGCAGCACGTTTTAATTCTTCCAAGCACAGTTTAAGGTGCTCAGGTAGAATATTAAGAAGTACCAGAAGTCATTCTCAATTTTATTCAAAAATGTTTTTCTATTTGTACTTATTTTCTATTTACTATTTCTCATGTCTTATCATTAAAGTTAAAGAGTTTCAAACGGTTTTATCAAAAAACAAGTAAGAGCGCTATATTCGTCGGAAATGAAAATTGTAGAAATTTCACACGGAATGACAAACCTATATATACCCTTTTTCACTGTGTGAAGGGTATAAAAAGATTTTAAGTCGCACCAACTTGCGACTGAGTTTCAATAAAACACTTTAAAAATTACCTTTAGATTCTTTATTATTTATTATTAATTAATACAACAATCACACCAATTAATTGTTTTTACACTAAGAGAAAAAGCTTCATTCATTTTACGATTTTTACGTCTTTGTAATGATTTTGTCATTAAAATCTCTCCTACGACAGGCTTCATTAAAATCACGAAAATGTGTCATTAATATTATGAAATGATTTTACAACATATTTTACGTATCTACAACGTAAAGTATCATACATTTAATGAACATCTTAATCTATATAATGATAATTATAATAGAAAATACATTCATTTAATGATATTATATCGTTAATGGAACGACATATTTCGTTAATGTTATGTAAGTTTTAAATCTACATGATGAAACTTATCATCGATTTTTTATATTTTGTCATTAATACTATGAACTTTATCATTAATACATTGACAAACTTCATCAATGTTATGCAACCCTTACATCTAAATAATGAATATTTTCATTGATACTACCACATGTTGTCATTAATATACTGATTTTTTATCATTATATTAATGACTTCGAAATAAAAAAAATATATATTTTTTTGAAATATAAGTTTTTATTGACATTTTGAGAAAATGATAAGTAACATAAAAAAATATATATTTTTTTGAAATATAAGTTTTTATTGACATTTTGAGAAAATGATAAGTAACATATAATACATTTAATAAAATATTAGTTTTAATAATTATAAATAAAAATAAATCATTCAACCTTTTTTTACAAAAGTGTTAGAAAATTCATATATGTATATATCGTTAATTTAATATAGAAAGGCCTTAACTCAAGCCATTTTGTACATTAGTTAGGGCTTTTCTATATTAAGGTAACGATATATTTTTTGACATGTACAATTTTTTTCATATTAGAAAATGTATTTAATCATAAAATATTTTTTACATTTTAGTTTTTATTAAATTTAGTTTTTAACATAGCGAATTTTGTATACAGATAATTTAATTTAAAAAATAAACTTACTAGCTTGAATCTGCTTTGGCCGACATATTGGAGCCACGTTTTCAACACCTCTTTTATATTTTTACAGTTGCTTCTTATTTAATTTAAGCGGAATTTCTGAGAAGCAGCCTATGTGGAATTAAATTCTACAGCGGACAAATTATCAAATTTTAATCGCTGAATATATTTTCTTGCATTGTCTTCTGTTACTAAAAAAATAATTGGAATTGTATATACATAAATAAATGAATAAAAAAGAAATGTATAATAATGTCGATCTACTTACCAAGATTGTCATCAGTAGAATTTTCTGAAGTAGATTCTCCTTGACTGAAAAATTTTAAAATTTTTTTTGTTATAATATTTTATATAAATATTTTATATTTTCCACGCCGACCAGTTATATATTCTATTTTTTCTGTTGGAAACAGTTTTAAAATTTCGGTTTCAATTTGGTAACTTTTTTGAAGAGACATGTGAATATTTTTTGCTTCGAAATGCTGGCAATAATGTTTATTGTTCATGGGCGTTGCTTCTCAGTTATTTTCTGAAAATTGTTGTAGTTTTCTAAAATTTTGCGACCAGAAGTTTGTGGAAAGGAAGACGATGTGGCAGCTGATCATTGAGATTCTACTGAATTTGATTGTGATAAAATTGGTATTTGATGTTCGGTCCTCTATTTTTCAAAATAGTGCTCAAACAAAACTTTGTCGCCAAATTCCATTAACTTTGTGAACTCATTAACGTGATTACATGTCATTAAAAAAAGTAGATTAGTTGCGATTTTCTTTTCTGAAAAGTAATATACATATATACGTAATTATTTTGAAAAATAGAAGTGGTTAGGTCAAAATAAAACTTACCTTAAAAAAATTTTATGAAATTCTTCAAGTCCTAGGAATATAACAGGTGTTGTATTGTATTTTCTTGTGGTTTCTCATCTGGGATCCTAGTGGATTATTGATTTCTAGATCATCAGAATATAAAAAATATGAGATGGCAATTTTACGGATTTGTACACTTTCTAACTACCTCTTTTATGCACCAATGTCTCTTCTGGATCTGTAAGGAGTTTCTCAAGGTCTTTCGTTAAATCTTCCTCCATTCTCAACAAGTATTCCGTTTTAAGTGTATCAAAAATCTGCATGAAGTAAGTTGAAAATTCACAAATTTTTAAGTAAGATGCATTGTCAAGCTTTTTTCCAAATTCACAAAACAGAAATATAAGAGGATGAAATATTAATTGAAACATCTTTTCATTAATATTTTCTGCATCTTTCCTAGACATTTGAAGGATTAAGTACAAGTTACTTTGAAATATTACCATATTTCTAAGAACCGAATCTAAGCTTATATTTTCACTATAATTGTTTAATATATCACGATTTTTTCCTCTATTATCTTCTGTTTCGCTGAATTTGGAAATACTGGAAATACACATTTTTGCACAGAAAACATTTCATATATTTTTTAATTATTTATTTAATTATTATTTATATATACCTTTTTCGCAAAATTAAATTTTCTTAGTGTTTATTTTCTTAATTAATTATATTTTTATCACCATTTTTTCACTTTAAAAACCACTTCTTTACAGCTTGACGACTTGACACAAATTAAAATTTTTCTTTTGCTTTTAATAGGTTATCATTTTATCAATGACATTTCACGTTATATTAATGTCAAAATATTACTATAAACGTAAAAAAAATAATTGTCTCTTACAATCTCTATTAATGTTCCGTTATTTTTCGTTTGTTTCTTCTATTTGTTCGTTTCATCAATGACAGGTTTCGTTATATTATTGACAAGATAGTAATATTAACAACAATGCAAAACCCTCTCTCTCCTCTATGTTAATGTCAGTTATTTTTTATTTGCTTTTTTTATTTCTTTGTTTTATACACAATCTTTTTTAGAGTCCCGTTATTTTTTGTTTATGTTCTTCATATTATCAATGACAGATTACGTTATATTAATGACAAAATAGTAAAATAAAAGTAAAAGTAAAAAATAATTTTCTCTTTACATTTTTCGTATTATCAAAGACAGTTTACGTTATACTAATGAAAAATAGCAATATTTATTAGCAACAACAACAAAGTCAATATACTTTCCCTTTGTTAATGTCCTCTTATTTTTCTTTTGCTTTTTATAATGTTTCGTTTAATTAAGGATTAATTACGTCATATAAATGACTGCGTAGTTTTACAAACGTAAATTTAAGAAAAAATCCTTCGTTTTATCAATGTAAAATGCCAAAAATGAAAAAAATTTTCATTCAAATGATGTAAAACTTAATTTTTTCAAAAAATCATAAAATAATCAATAAAATTAATCAAAAATATTTTAATCACATTAATTTCTTTATATATTTCTATTTCATTCAACTTTTGGTTCACACTTTTTACTTTTTTACATGTAAAGCAAACTTTGTAAGATAACGTAACTTTGTCATTGAATCTTGCAAATAGCTGAAAATTAAAAAATAATCAATTAAAAAAGAAAAAAAACTGCTTCACAAAATCACTTGAGGTTATATAAAAATAAAAAAGTTAAATTTATAATTTGTTTAAAACAGTTTTTGTACTAAATTTTAACTTAAAATTTTTCGTTGCCAGAATGTAATAGGTTACGTTGCGCTGATGAAACTACGAAATGCTAAAAAATACGTTTTATATCAAATTCATAATATTGATGAAACTTGCGTTATTTTTATGAACAATTTCACAGCATTAACGCAACTTTTCGTAAATATTACGAAAATTTTTTAACGTAACGGTTTCGTTATACTGATGACACTTTTTTCTTTCAGTGTACTTTTATTCGATCAATTGAACAATTTAATTGTTTACTACATCAATAATTTACTTTTAACTTTAATCAGAACAATTAGACTAATTATTAAACGACCCAACGCCAATCACACCTCAGCCAAGACTGCTCGTTCTCAGCCAACCCCGTTGGCTCGTTGGATTCGATGATCACGTTGCACCAACATGTACAGGTATGCAGACGCTGATCATGCAAAAATATTTCCCGTTGTCTCAGCAGAAAGGCAATTTCGTAATTGGATCGAAAGCGCATGTTGAAGTAAAAATATTAAAGGTGCTTAGGTTGCAAAGTTACTCTTTGGCGGCAGTATTGCCACCGTTGTTAACTCCTCCCTCCTTAAATGTCTACGTCCCGCAGATCTGTGTGTCTATGGTTGGTAGTTAAATATTAAGCCTTGGAAGGTTTAATTTTCTCGTCTGCCGATACCAAAGCCATCCAATGCAAAAAGTCATCGAGGCAATGACCATAACATTAATTCCAACTGTACTATTGAGTTTTACCCCTAACTGGTTCAATCGGTTTATATTGCTGAGGCTTACCTCATGGACATATTTGATGTCCAACAGCATGTCGTCATGTGTCACATATGCCAGTACCGGTGGTAAGGCTTGAACTTTCGTGATCGAGCTGCTTGAGTAAGTACGATTCCTTATTACTACCGACTCGTTGGAAAGTTGCAGGAGATAGGTGCCATTCAGAAACTCAGTTTTTCCATTTGACTCAATGAAACCTTTGTAGTTTGTCATATAGATAATGTCGTCGCCCAATAGCTCAACGATTTCTTCTTGGGTACGTCTGTAGTTACATTTTGCTGACCCACCTTTGAGGATGCGGTTAAGGCATTTATCCTCTTCCAATTTAGTTACTGATGCTCTCTTGCAGACTGTCGAATTACTTATTAAAAGGCATTCGCCTGTGATACCATAGGTCTCCACTTCATTGACAAGCACCCTCTCAAAAGGCAGATCTATCTGCTTCCCTTCAATAATAGTAGCTCTAGTTAGAAGCAAGTTATAAAAGCTTCTTCCGAGCTTTGGTATGGAGAGAATGTATAATAGTGATGAACCATTCGCATAAATTGATGGCGTTTCATATTCCACTGCTTCTATTGCATTGCCATAAGGTAACGTTTCCAGCTCATCAATAACTGTATTGATATCGGATTGGTCTAACAGATTTGTATTGATAATACCTCTCTTGGCCAGCTGACAGGCTCGGACAATTTCATTAATTTCATCCCTCAAAATGATGACCTCGTTAATGACACTTTGTTCCATTAAGGCGTAAGCCTTACCGCTCGTTATACTGTTTACTTTGGCGACAATTTCATTTATCTTCTTAGCCACCTGGTTCGTTGTCTGCTAAAGTTCTTTATTAATTTTGTATTGTTCGTTGTTATTCGTAATTATATTCTCCTGACTTCTTAGTATGTCATTCCAATCTGTCAAAACTTCCTGCAACCCAATTCCAAGCCGATCCAATCGATTGATCTAGGCGTCCTTCTTTTCATTTTTGTCAATTCGTCAAGGCGTTCTTGTACCTGCAACATGTGGTGCAAAATGAATTCCTTGTTTCTGCTTGGCGGAATGTGCTTCTGAATAAGAGATGATATATTTGCAGCCATTTCTCTGTACTCTTTTAAGTTGATGACGTGCACTAATTTAAAATTTCCATCGGCTATCCATCCATTTCCAACCTTTAATGAAATCAGCGATGTTTTGTACTGGTAGATTTGTACATTAATTACAAAAGGGATCAGGTTGAGTCCGATGAAGATTTGTACATTAATTACAAAAGGGATCAGGTTGAGTCCGATGAAGAGAATAAACTTGAGATGCATGATTAAAAAATGTGATTTCTGAAAATAGTTTAAGTTATATCTATATCTATAAGAATGAGGCGGTGACTTGACAATGAAATGTTTAAATGACAAATGATTAGATTCAGATTTTCATTCTGCTTAAAAAGTACCCTTCCCCTTTTTTTTTTATTTTTCTTTCTTTTTTTTTATTTATTTTCTTTTTTTTTCTTTTTTTAATAAGCATAAGTTAAGTGAGTGAGACGACAAAGGATCTATAATTATTTACAATTGCTTCTCTTTGGACTTTGCGTATTTAAATTCTTTATGTGTTCCTTGTGAATCTTTCTTCTACTTTTTGTCAGCACAGATACCCTATTATCTTTCTCGACTATTTCCTTTCTAAATAAAGCTTTGTTTTTTCGCTGGATAGTTCTAATAGCTACATAGATTCTGTCCCCTTCTATTCATTCTCGCTTTGCGAGCCGCCATATTTTTCTTAAGCAAATGTCTGAGGTCAGTATTAACCCTCTTTTGTACTGACAGTAGGTTCTCGTAGTTTGCCCCCATGTTCCTGTTGAAGAACAAGTCACGAGGTCTTTTCCTTGTCGTCGAATGAATGGTATTATTGTACCTGTCGACACAGATTTCAACTAATTCCTTTACTGATAGATTCGGGTATTCGGCCCTTAAACACCTATAGATTTCAATTATCGTTGAATGCAGCCTCTCTACTTGTCCGTTCACCTCACTTCTCTGTACTCGTATAAGGTACAATCTAATACCCAGTGACTTGATGAAAGTCTCCACCAATGGGCTTATGAAGCTGCGTTCATTGTCAGTAACTAGGATTTTAGGCACTGTGAAATAATGTAGAACTTTGATTAATTTCTTCCTCACTTGTATCAATGATCTATCCTTAATACTTTTTTTTTATTTTTTTTTTTTTATTTAACATTTTTATTTACAATCTATCCTTTTAAGGACAATAAGTAAATTAGATAAAATTAACAAAAAATCACATGATATGTTGGACTCCAATGAGAACAACAAAATACCTATTAGTAAAAGCCAATAGCTATAGTAATATTATGAATCTTTTTAGTTATACAAAACGTGTGTATTCCAAATTTCTAAATAAATATACATATGTATATACATTTAACTCCTGTATGGCAGGTCAAGTATGTGATGTCTTTTGAGTCTTCTGACTTCCGCAGTATCATCAAGAAGCGCTACAGCTAATGGGTTGATATGATGACTTAGCCTTTCCAGATAGTTTTCTGTATATCTTTTTATTTCGTCTATTACATTTGGGGTATATAGATCGTTGTGAATTGTGTTATTAGATACAAACCATGGGGCATTTACAATCATCCGTAGAGTCTTTGATTGGAATCTTTGTAGTATTTCAACATTGGAATTACTGGCTGTTCCCCATAGCTGTATGCCATACGTCCAAATGGGTTTTAGCATTGTTTTGTAAATTATCACTTTATTTTCCATGCTTAGCTGTGATTTTGGTCCTAGTAACCAAAAGAGTCTTTTGGTTTTAACATTTAATTGCTGTTTTTTAGCTCTAATATGTGTCTTCCACGTTAATTTCCTGTCTATGTGTATTCCTAGATATTTAACGCAGTCGCTTTGGGGAATTGGACTATTATTTAGCATTACAGCTGGGCAGTTGCCTCGTCGCAACGAAAAGGTAACATGTAAGGACTTTCCAGTGTTGACCCTAATTCTCCATTTGTTAAGCCATATTTGAGTAGCACATAGTTGCCTTTGCAGAAGGTTTGAAGCGTTGGTTGGACAACTATCGGAAGCTAATACTGCAGTGTCATCTGCATAAGTTGCAACTAGGACGTCGTCAGTAATAGGCATGTCTGATGTGAATAATGTGAACAAAATTGGTCCAAGTACACTGCCTTGTGGAACTTCGGCTCTGATTTTACATATTTTAGAAACTTGAGAACTTAGCTTAACATAAAAGCTTCTGTCAGTTAGGTATGATTTTAACAACAAATAAAACGGAGTTGGAAGTATTTTCTTTAATTTGAAACATAAACCATCATGCCATACTTTATCAAATGCTTGCTGCACATCGAGAAATACTCCTGAGCAATATTTCTTTGTTTCCAATGTATCCCTAATAAAGGCTACGATACGATGGCATTGTTCTGGAGTACCATGTTTTTTCCTAAAGCCAAACTAGTGTTCAGGAACTATCCTTAAGTTGTCAAGTACTGGTAATAATCTTTTCAACAATATTTTTTCAAATATTTTTGCGAATATGACAAGTAAACTTATCGGCCTATACGATGTTATATTATTTTCAGGTTTGTTTGGCTTATGAATCATTATAATTTCAGCACACTTCCACTGAGTGGGGAAGTAGTTTAGTCTTAAAATTGAGTTATATATATACGTTAGGTAAAGAATACCTCTTTTTGGCAATGCTTGAACTACTTTTCCATCTATGCTGTCATAACCTGGAGACTTTTTGCGGTTAAGTCTTTTTATTTCTTCTTTCACTTCACTTGGAGATATATGTTTTATTGGCCTATGGATTGGCCAATGCAGGGACAATTAAGAAAGTTCAATATTTCATCATCATTATTTATTGTATTAGGTTGAAAAGTATTTTGTAGATGGCTGGCAAAAGCTTCTGCTTTTGTTTTGTCTGTTTTGCACCATTCATCATTAGCATCTTTTATTGGGATATTCTTTTTTGTTTGTCTTTTTAAATAATTTGTTGCTTTCCACAAGGAATATTCATGTTTTTTATTGTTGTTTGGGTTAAGGTTTCTTAGGAAGTTACCTAGCTGATCATTTTTAAATTTATAAAGAGCCTTTTTAAGGTCCTTGGTAGCTTTATTAAACAATTGTTTGTTATACTGGTTTCTGCTGTTTTGCCATACTCTTCTTAGCCTCCTTTTAAGTCTTAAAAGTTCTCTTATTTCTGATGTAAGAAATATTTGATTATGGTTTCTTATTGTTGGATTTTTTGGAGTTGAAACAAATCCAGCTTCAGGAATAAGGTAATTAAATCTTTCAACTGCATCATCTATATCTTCCGTAGATTTTAACGAAATATTAAGATTTGTGGTTGCTTCAATCCAGGTGGTGAATAAATTTAGATTCGTGTCTTTATTGATAATTTTTTGATTTACTGCATCAAATTCTAGAAATGTGTTAAAACTGGCTATTAAGGGAGTATGATCAGAGCTTAGTTCATCAATATGTGTAATGTGTAATAAATGACTAGAAATTCCAGAGTAAACAGCAAAGTCTAAAAGATCAGGAATTTTTCTTTGATCTGATGACCAATATGTTGGATTTCCTGTAGAGAGAACAGAGTAGTTATTGTTTACTATACATTTGTATAGTTCACTTACCTTAGGATTAACTAATCTTGACCCCCACCATGGATGCTTTGCATTAAAATCTCCGGCAACAAAAAACCTAGTGCCCAAGCCATTAAAAAATGTGTGAAATTGTTGACTTTTTACTGAAAATCGGGGTGGAAAATAAATGGCGCAAATTGAAATTGCATTTGAACCACATTTAATTTTAACACAAGCTGCTTGCAAATATTTTTCTCTTACTTCATCTAAAACTTCGTATCTGATTGACGTTTTTATTAATATTGCCGCTCCACCATGGGCTCTTTCATCTGGATGGTTGGCAGCTATTAGCTCATATCCATTTATCTTAAAAAAGGATCTGTTTGTGAAATGTGTCTCCGACACAAGAATTATATCTATGTGATGTAGCTTAAGAAATAGTTCAACTTCGCGTGTATGGTTAGAAAGCCCATTAGCATTCCATATTGCAATATTTAGATTTAATTGCATAGTTTCGCAATTAAGACTGTCATCATATTTACAAGCTTGTTGGTTAATTCTATTTGGTCTTGTATAAGTTTTTCTAATTTTTCAAATGAACTTGTTGGGCTATTTTTTAATACGGCAGAATAAGAATACCATTATTTTGATTACTATTGTTGTTATTGTTATTTACATAAAAATATTCGTCGTTATTATTGAAACTATTATTGTTGTTGCGTCTATTGACTGTTTTTTGTTGTATTTTTCTTTTTAGTAACTACTTGTAAACAATACAGCCTCTGTAACTTGCTGGATGGCTTTGCAAACAATTAACACATTTAGGTGGAGAATCGTTTTCTTTAGAACAATTAGCAGTTAAATGTCCTAATCCACATTTAACGCAGTTTACAGGTTTGCTGCAGTAGGTTTTCGTATGACCATATTCTTGACATCTATGACATTGTACTATATCTTGTGTTTTCTTTGGAGGAACTATATTTACAATTGCATTATTAAGAGCTTTAATATCATATATATCTTTGTTATTAAGATTTGGTTCTAGGTCAACGAAAAACATTGGGAGGATTTCTTTTGTTATTTTGCTTCTCATATTTGTTACATTTCTTACTTTGTGTCCTAAATTTTCTATTTCATTTTTTATTTCATCGATTGGTGTTGACGGGTGAAGATTTTGTACAACAACTCTATAAGATCTCTCTTGTTTTATTTGGTACGTATGAAATTTAATATTCTTATCATTTAGGAATGTAACAAGAATTCTATATGATTGAATGTTTTGAACCATTACTCTGATTTGGCCATCTCTTAGACTTTTATAAGTAAAAGAGGATGGCGGTATTTTATTAGAGAAGCTTTTTACCATCGCACTAATTTCAGTAACATTTGGTATAATAATTGGTGGTGGTTTTAGTATAGTTACGTTTGTTGGTTCTTTAATTTCAGTATTATTTATATCATCGTGAACATCATCATCATCAATATCAATATCTTCATCGCTTAAACTATGAAATCTATTATGACTTAAGCTCTAAACACATAGACGCCAGCAGACTTCACAACTTCAAGGCTTCAAATGCTGCCAACTTCAAATGCTGCTCTGAAGTCAGCTTCATAATTATTTTGAAGACAGCAACAACATAATAATCAGCTGATGTGAATTTTAGCAATACAAATTTCAGGGATGCCGCATATATATTTTATAATGAATAATATTAAAGTTATTGATAAAAAATGTAATAATATCACGAAAAACTATAAAAACACATACACTTATTTCTTTATTGCATTTTTGTAATGTTCTTTTACGTTTAATATCAAAAATAAGTTTTTTTTCTTTTTTTCCAATTTAATATATATAATGGCAACACTATATTTGTTCTTGCTGCCCGTCAAAATAGAAAATAGCCTAAGTTGGCAGCAGCAGCAAATTCTGTTGTGCAGTCGTGCTGCTGTGCTGCCGACAAAATAATCGTTTTCACTTAAACACATTGATTTTATTTTTGACATATTGCTGCTTGCTGTCTGCTGGCGTCTATGTGTTTAAAGCATTACTTTGTTATTTACAACTGCTGTGTTGTTGGATGTGCTTGCATTGTTTTTAATATTATTTAATGCGTCAGCATTGATGTTGGCATTCTTTTGTGCATAAGCAGTGTTACTTGGCTTGTTTATGTTGTTTTTTAATGTAACGTGTAAGTTCTTAGTATTTTTTCGTTTGTTCAAAAATATTGTTGGAGGTTAATTTTTTTACGTTTTTTTGCTACCTGCCAGCATATATTATCATCTAAATCAAGATCACTGCTATCACTTGTCATGATAGCAGTGTAAATTGTTTTTATTGAAAAGAATTTTCAATATGTTTATTGTTTTTGTTTGTCTTTATTTTGTTACTAATTATTTTTTTTTCTTTGCAATTTTTTTGTGTTGAAATAAAAAAAAAAGAAGTTTTTGTTTGTTTTTATTGTTTTTAATTGTTCACTTTAGAGAGCTCAGAAATCTTATACGATCACACCTGTTCACGGTCAAAAGTTGACTCAATCCTTAATACTAAAGAATTTAGAGAATTTCGTAAACTTGTCTATGCAAGTGATGAACTTCAGTCCCTGAATTTCCATTATGTCCATGTGAAGAATTTCACATGGATACTTAGGATCTGGTGTGTCCTGGTGATGCATTCGTGGAGGTCTCCTATCATACTTGCATTTATTACATACGTCGCAGCTGGCAACGTATTTTCTTATACTAGCACGCATATACGGGAAGTAAAACTGCTCCAAAATTTGTTTACCATTTTCCCTGGGATTTCGATGTGCCCTTCTATGTTCAGTTTCGATTATTTCAAATTGACGTTCCTTTGAGGTAATGTCCGTTACTAGCTTCTGCGTGATCCTTACTTTGTATTTAGAAAAATTATCGATATAGATTTCCTGTATAGTACCAAAAAGACTTTCTGGTGCTTTTACTCCATTAAGGATATTTGGGCGAAGCTTTATTTATTTTATTTATTTATTTATTTTATTTGTCAATTCCTATACAACAAGATTTAGTCTTATATTTAAAGTATAGGAAAGTAGTTTTTATAAATTAAATTTAGGGATTACACATTAATACAATTACATACACTTAGCTATAAAAAAAAATATATTATACTATAACAAATACATTACAATTAATAACAATTTACTGTTGTGCAAAAAAAAAAAATCAAATAAGAAATGTTTAAAGCTATTTGCGTTGCTATTGAGTTGTTGAGTTTGGGGAAGAATATTCCAAAGACTTGCCGCGTGTATAAAGAAGTGCCATTCAGATACAAGAAGACGGTGTAAAGGAATTATAATCCTTTTCCCTCTAAGCGATCTGGCAAGCCTTATCTTGTCTATAAGATATTGAGGAGCTTCTGAATAAATAATCTTATGCAAAAATAATAGAACGCGTATGTTAAGAAGATTGTCAAAGGAAACACCGTAAAGTTGAGCGGAAAAATTAGAAGCATGGTCATATCTTCTCAAGCCATACACATATCTAATTATGTTATTATATAAAACGTTTAATTTCCTTTTACTAATTGAGTCGCAGCTTGCAAAAAGCTCACAGCCGTAAATTAAACCTGGAAGAAGATAGGATTTTGCAAGAAGCTTCCTTATCCCTATGGGAGTAAAATATTGTGTCGGCCAAAGGCACCTTAGCTTAATGTAAATTTGGCCTACGAGTGTATTAACATGGTTTGTCCAAGTAAGTGTATTATTAAACACTATTCCAAGGTTTTTTGCAACATTAACGATGTTGATCCTTTCCCCATTTATTAGAATGTTAACATCGATAACAGGATCGATCGTTTTCTTTCGAATTATTAGGCACTTTGATTTATGGGGGTTTAAACAAAGTCCATTCGCTGTTGCCCAACGAAAAATTCTATCCAAATCATCATTAACCCTAACAACACTTTCATCAATAGATCGTACTGGACTGCTCAAATATAACTGTACATCATCTGCATACATGTGAACTTTGCAATGCAAAAGCTGTTTTGGCAAATCATTGGCACAAATTGAAAAAAGTAGTGGTCCCAGAATGGACCCTTGTGGCACACCTCTTGTTAAAGGTTTTAAAGATGATTGAAAATTATTAGAAGATACAAATTGCAAACGATTCGAAAGATATGAAGACAAAAGACGTGTTGAATTGTTCGAGAAATTAAAGAAGTGCCGAAGCTTGTTGCAAAGTGTTCCATGGTCAACAGTGTCGAAGGCTTTTGAGTGGTCAAGAAGAATTAAGAAATTTAATTTTCCTTCATCCAGTTCACGTCGTATATTTTCAGAGACATCCAATAAGGCAGATACACAGCTATGGTTAGAGCGAAAACCTGATTGATTTTCAGACAATAATTTTTTCCCTTTTATATGTCCCGAAATTTGAATTTGTAGAATCTTTTCTAGCACCTTAGACAAATAACACAAGATAGCTATTGGCCTAAATTCTGAATTTGTTTTCGGTATAGGAACTACCCTTGCACGTTTCCATCTGTTCGGAAAAGTACTGGTCATTATTATGGTGTTAAATAAATGTGTTATATATGGCAGGAGTACTGGAAGTAATATCTGAATAAATTTTGGGTGCATATTGTCGCAGCCCACTGCATTTGACTTAATTAATTTAAAACATGAATAAACTTCAGAATGACTCACGCAAGAGAAGTTAAAGACATTACGACCAATATCAAAATCGTTTGACTCTAAATTGGGAAAATTATAAAAACTTTCGTCTGCCGCTACAAAAGGTATATTCATGAAGATACTATTTAGCTCTTCAACATCTACTTGGTCATTAAGAACGTTTTGTGTACTACCAATACCAATTTCCCGAATGTATTTCCATGTTTGCTTGGAACCAGTTGCAGAGCCAAAACGTCTCGAATAATACTCAGTTTTTGCAATTCTAATGCTCATATTCACTTTTTTTCTGGCAGCTTTAAATACTTCCTTCAACTCAGGGGTTCTGAAACGTTTCCACCTTAAGTATGCAAGGTCCCTCTTATGAATTAGAAACTTTATATAAGAAGAAAACCAAGGTCTTGTACTAGCGGATGTACTTATAGATTTAACTGGAACTGTGTTTTCATACAAATGCTGAATACTGTTTTCAATAAATAATACTTGGTCATCTACAGATGGCATATAGTAAACCTGTTCTCAATCGATATATGATATATTTTCCTGTAGTAAACTATAGTTTATGTTCCTAAAATCGCGAAAATAAATTTTTTTTTTTGTGACAGAGGAATTCTAAAGTTGTATGTCAAAAATATTAAATCATGTTTCGAAAAACATGAGGCAGACACCTGGTCATATAATAAAATGTTTGATACGTTGGAAACAAAGAAAATGTCAAGCAAAGTTCTATTGGTTGTAGTATGGTGTGTTGGATTAACTGTATTGGTGGGAGTAAGTCCAAAAGATAGCATATTTTCAATTAAAACTGATTCTAAAAGAAGATTCGAATTAAAGTCCCCAGTTATTATTACCTCATTATATTCAACGGCAAGTGTTTCTAGCGCTGCAAAAAAATTAGTAAAAGGAATCCTTTTATTTGGCCTATAGGCACAACCGACTAAAATTTTTTTACTGTCAGAAATTATTTCTATAAAAATAAATTCAACGTTACACTCATAAGATACTAAGTTCGTTGAAGACTTCAAACAAACTCTGCACGATAAATTATCTTTTACAAAGATAGCTACTCCACCAGCATTTCCATTTCTATCCTCTCTAAATATTCTATAGCCACTCAAACAATAAAACTATCTGGAGTCGAAGACGAAAACCCGGTTTCGAAAACACAAACAATATCAACGTCAGAATTTTCAAAAACAAATCTAAATTCATCAAGTTTATTATTCAGGCTTTGGGCGTTGATATGGGCCAGAGTAAGTCCTCTTTTGTATTTAGCCAGGATCCTTACCAAGTTCATAGTAGTGTCTTTAGAATTTCCTCCTACTGTAGCATTATTATCATCCGCCACCATTCTCAACTAAATAATAAGAAAATCTAATAGCAACGCAAACAAAAATAATACTGACAAAATTAAAAGTATGACACAGGAAACATGTAAATATAAAGTGATGTAAATATAATATAATAATAAAGACAAATTTTTTACTAATATAATAAAATTTCAAATAAAATTTCAAATATATGAAGCATGGTCCGAAAAAGTTGCTTTAACTGGTCAGCGAAATCAATTTTGATGGGATCATCACTATCGTGTTTTTTTACGTACACAATTCCACGTTGAGTGTAGGCTGATTTAATGCTATTATTCTTTTTTAGGCCTAAAGCTGTTTTAAAAATACCGTGATTGTACGGAGTCAAATTCTCATTAATGTAGAACGGCATGTCACTATCAAATCCTGCATTGCACAAACGTAAAGGTGACTTGTGCTTACGTCGATAACTAGCTGTGTTTTTATACCCTTCACACAGTGAAAAAGGGTATATATAGGTTTGTCATTCCGTGTGAAATTTCTACAATTTTCATTTCCGACCCCATAAAGTATATATTTTCTGAAAGCTTATGAATAGGGGAGTCGATTAAGCTCTGTCAGTCTGTCAGTCTGTCCGTCTGACAGTGTGTATGTTGAAATCAACTTTTTGAAGCCCCCCGACATAGGTTGGACCCGGGTAAGGTATTAAAATATCAGAAATATTCGGGAGTAGATCGGTATTGAAAATCAGAAACATTGGTACATAAACAACTGAGATATGAGCAAAAACCCACGACCACCTCGATTTTTTTTCACAAAAACAACATTACAACAACAACATACATACATACAAACGCGTATACTGGTTAGAGAAAACGTGGCATCGAATCCCAGCTGAGCCAAAAAATTTTTTTTTTAAATTTTTTTTAAATTTTTTTTTTTAATTTTTTTTTATTTTTTTTTTATTTTTTATTTAATATATTATTTATATTTTTATTATTATTTTTTTTCTTATTTTTTTTTTTTTTTTGTTTTATATATATTATATATATAATAATTTTTTTTTTAAAATTTTTTTTAAAATTTTTTTTAAATATTTTTTTTTTTTTTTTAACATACATACGCGAATTTATAATTTTACAATGGGATGTTTTTATATATGTATGTTTTTATATGTATGTACGTATTTTATATGGGATGAATGGTGACACAAGCTACTGTTATTGCATGAGTACACGTTGTGAAGGGTATATAAGATTCGGCACGGCCGAATATAGCGCTCTTACTTGTTTAAAAACGAATTTCTCTCTAATGGGGAACACATTTTGATAATAATTGGCGGATCACTCACATCACGAATATGTTTAAAGTTTCTCACACGGAAACTTTAAACAACACTGCAACACTGATCGTGAGCGAACGTCAAAATATATTTCTGTGCAATACTTATATGATAAATATAAAAAACAATAACTTTTAAAGAACTACTATTAAAAAGAAAGTTATATTATTTTAAACAATATTTTTCTCTATTTGTGAAATATTAAATATGGTTGGTAAAACCCGTAGAAGCTTGAATAGCAAAAATAAAATTATATGTAAACAATGTAAAACTGAAGTACTGGAAAATGATGATGCATTGGAATGTGATGATTGTAAAAAAACTCTCCATGCACTTTGCAGTAATTTAGATAAAAAACAATATGAAAATCTTGTTAAAAATCCTAAAATTGAATATAAATGCAAGTTCTGTGCACCAAGTGAGAGTGTAGTATATGCAAATGATATAGCTGAAATAAAAATAAAATTAAACCAGCTGGATGAGATAAAAGAGACGATGCATTTTATGTCATCTCAATATGATTTAATTTTAAAGGGTATGAAGAAGAATGAGAAACAAATAAAGTCCATAAAAAAACAGAATGTTGAGTTAAAAGAAGAAGTAAAAAAATTGAAATCAACCGTAAATTTTTTAAATAACAACAGAGTTCAAAAAGACTATTATTAATGGTTTAAAAGTTGGTGAAAACACAACTGCTGTTGCTGCTGCCTTAGATATTATGAAAAGAACAGGTGTTAGTATTAGCAATAACGACTTAGAAGAAGTATACTTTTTAAACAAAAAAGGACAAAACAAGAAAGCTGATATAAAATCTATTGTTGTAAAATTTGCTAGTAGAAAAACCAAAGAAATGTTTATGCGAGAAAAGTCGAAGTTAAAAGATATTAAGGATCTAGATAAAGTTTTTGTAAATGATTTTCTTTGCAAAGAAACGTTAGAATTGTTAAAGTATGCTAAATCGTTGAAAGAAGTTGGATTTATATATATATATATTTATACTTATATATTTTTTCTCTATTTATATGAATACTAATTATTTTTATAATTTAAGTTCGTTTAAAACATTTGTTAATGATAATAAATTAAATTCGTTCAATGTTTTATCTTTTAATGCAAGAAGTATTTCATCTATAGATAAATTTAACAAATTTAAATCGGAAATAGCAAAATTGCCTGTTTTACCTGATATTATAGCGGTTCAGGAAACGTGGTTTGATATTAATTGTGTTGATTTATACTCAATTAGTGGATACGAGGTTGAGCATTGCTGCCGATGTGATGGTTACGGAGGAACAACAGTGTATATTACCCAACGATTAAAATATGATGTACTTATATCTCGAAGCAGAAACTTTTTGGAATTGATATGTATATCATTGAGAAGTATTACAATAAACAATAAACCTTTGCTTTTTGTGTCACTTTATAGATCGCAACAATGTACTCCACAGTTATTTTCAGATTTACTAATTAATTTACTTGAGGAAGTTAAAAATTCAACATGCATTTTTGCTGGAGATTTTAATGTTGATTTGATTACTAGAAGCAAATTCAGTCAATGGTTAAAAGACATTTTTTTAGAATACAGTTTTAATTCTTGTCATCAACTTGTAACTAGACCAGCAAGTGGTTCCAGTATCGACTGTGTATTTTCAAACTTTCCAGATATTGTTTCAATAAGTTCTATTCAAAACAAATTATCTGACCATAATATAATATTTTGCGAAATAAAATATAATTTTTGTTGCCGTGAATCTTTTATTCATAAAAAAGTTTGGATAAATTACAGAAAGTTTGGATCCTACTTGGACGAAAATCTTAATATATGTAGGTCAAGCAGTTCTTCTGATCAATGTTACCAACTTGTTAAAACTTTAAGTAAAGGTGCAGCACATTCTTCTACAACCACACTCCAAGAAGTCAATATAAGACGGAAAATATGCCCATGGATGACGGAGGAGTTAACTTCATTAAATTTTTACAAGAATAAGTTGCTGAAGGTACGAAGGAAAAATAAACAAAATAAATATTTATGTTATATTTTGAAACGAATAAGCAAAATAATAAAAAATTGCAACATAAAATTAATGTCAGATTATTATATGTCCAATTTAAAAAAAGTTAGTGGTGATTCGAAGAAAACATGGCAGTTTCTTAATAGAACGTTTGGGAATGTAAGCAGTCCAACAAAAGAAATCGTGAATACTAATAATATTGTAATTACCTTAAATGATGATAAAGTTCAAGCATTCAACACATTTTTTCACAATTCAATTGATAGAATAAGAACAGCTATCCAACAAGATAGCAACGATGAAATAAACTTTTTTAATACATTAAATCCTGTTTCAACTAATTTTGTTTTACAAACTACAGAGAAATCAGAAATAGAGTCTATTATAAATGCTTTAAGTACAAACAAAAGTCCTGGGTATGATAATATAACTCCCAGAATGATTTTAGTCCGTAAAGATGCTGTATCAAAAATATTTACAAGAATATTTAATAAAATGATTGCTGAAGGAAGTTATCCAAATGTTTTAAAAATACATAAAATCGTGCCTATACCTAAGT
Organism: Phyto melanocephala; assembly: GCA_941918925.1. Classification (NCBI taxonomy): domain Eukaryota; kingdom Metazoa; phylum Arthropoda; class Insecta; order Diptera; family Rhinophoridae; genus Phyto; species Phyto melanocephala. The sequence goes on from OW799238.1 coordinate 16,238,271, forward strand.
CAAAAGGAACAAATAAAATAGAACATTTCCGTCCAATTTCTGTTTTATCTGTTATAGACCAAATATTTGAAAAATTAATTTTTGCACAATTAACAAATTACGTTGATGTAAACAATATACTTTTTGATCGTCAATATGGATTTAGAAAAGGTTGTGGTTCTACTGAAGCTGTTTTAAATGTTATTGATTACATATGTTACGGTCTTGATGCAGGTCACAAAGGAGTAGCTGGTGTATTTTTTGATTTGACAAAAGCATTTGATTTGGTAGACCATAATATATTAATAAAGAAAATGAATTATATAGGATGTTCTGGAAAAACTCTTGATATATTTAAAAATTTTTTAAAAAATAGAAAGCAATTTGTTCAAATAGCTGAATCTAAAAGTTATGAGATTGATGTAACCTGTGGTGTTCCACAAGGCAGTGTTCTTGGCCCATTATTGTTTAAAATTTTCATCAATGACATAAAAAACATAAAATTTAATGGTAAATTGTTTATGTTTGCAGATGACATTTGCCTTTTTTACCACTATAAATATGAAGAAGTACTTCGTGCGCAAATAGAATATGATGCATCAATATTATCTGAATTTCTAAGGATTAACAAATTAATTCTAAATGCTAACAAAACTAAATTCATACGATTTAAGCCATATAAATTACGAAATAGTCAGTTAATGAGTGTCTATATAGACGGTGAATTGATTACTGAATCAGAAAATATTAAATACCTTGGTATAATTTTAAATCATAATATCTTATGGGAAAATCATTTAAACCATATAAAATGTAAAGTGTCAGCTGGTATTGGTATACTTCGTAAGTTTAACAAGTAAGAGTGCTATATTCGGCCATGCCGAATCTTATATACCCTTCACAACGTGTAGTCATGCAATAACAGTTGCTTGTATCACCATTCATCCCATATGAAATACGTACACGTATGTATGTTAAAAAAACGAAAAAAAAAAAATTTTTAAAAAAATTAAAAAAAAAAATTTTTAAAAAAATTAAAAAAAAAAATTTTTAAAAAAAAATTTAAAAAAAAATTAAAAAAAAAAATTATTATATATATAATATACATATATAAAACAAAAAAGAAAATAAAAAAAAAATTAAAAAAAAATTAAAAAAAAAAATAATAATAAAAATATAAATAATATATTAAATAAAAAATAAAAAAAAAAATAAAAAAAAAATTTTAAAAAAAATTTTAAAAAAATTAAAAAAAAATTTTTTTGGCTCAGTTGGGATTCGATGCCACGTTTTCTCTAACCAGTATACACGTTTGTATGTATGTATGTTGTTGTTGTAATGTTGTTTTTGTGAAAAAAAAATCGAGGTGGTCGTGGGTTTTTGCTCATATCTCAGTTGTTTATGCACCGATATTTCTGATTTTCAATACCGATCTACTCCCGAATATTTCTGATATTTTAATACTTTACCCGGGTCCAACCTATGTCGGGGGGCTTCAAAAAGTTGATTTCAACATACACACGGACAGACGGACAGACTGACAGGGCTTAATCGACTCCCCTATTCATAAGCTTTCAGAAAATATATACTTTATGGGGTCGGAAATGAAAATTGTAGAAATTTCACACGGAATGACAAACCTATATATACCCTTTTTCACTGTGTGAAGGGTATAAAAATAAATTTAATGTTAGCATAAAAAAGTTAATTTATCAATCTCTTATTCATTCGTATCTAACATATCTTCCTTCAGTTTATGGATTTAAAATGAATGCTGCAATGCGATCTTTACAGTCAGCACAAAATAAAGCTTTAAAACTTGTTATACCCTTCACACAGTGAAAAAGGGTATATATAGGTTTGTCATTCCGTGTGAAATTTCTACAATTTTGATTTCCGACCCCATAAAGTATATATTTTCTGAAAGCTTATGAATAGGGGAGTCGATTAAGCGCTGTCAGTCTGTCCGTCTGACCGTCTGTCCGTGTGTATGTTGAAATCAACTTTTTGAAGCCCCCCGACATCGCTTGGACTCGGGTGAGGTATTAAAATATCAGAAATATTCGGGAGTAGATCGCTATTGAAAATCAGAAACATCGGTACATAAACAACTGAGATATGAGCAAAAACCCACGACCACCTCGATTTTTTTTTCACAAAAGCAACATTACAACAACAACATACATACAAACGTGTATACTGGTTAGAAAAAACGTGGCATCGAATCCCAGCTGAGCCAAAAAAATTTTTTTTTTAATTTTTTTTTATTTTTTTTTATTTTTTTTTTATTTTTTATATAATATATTATTTATATTTTTATTATTTTTTTTTTAATTTTTTTTTTTTAACTTTTTTTTTATTATTTTTTGTTTTATATATATTATATACATAATAATTTTTAAAAAAATTTTTTTTTTTAAAAAAATTTTTTTTTTTAAAAATTTTTTTTTAAATTTTTTTTTTAAATTTTTTTAAAATTTTTTTTTTTTTTTTGTTTTTTTTTAACATTCATACGTGAATTTATAATTTTACAATGGGACGTTTTTATATATGTATGTTTTTATATGTATGTACGTATTTCATATGGGATAAATGGTGACACAAACCACTGTTATTGCATGAACTCACGTTGTGAAGGGTATATAAGATTCGGCACGGCCGAATATAGCGCTCTTACTTGTTTTTAATCTTCCACTGTGTTATAGTACTATCGATTTATTCAAAAAATATGCAAAAACTGTATTACCAATCAGAGGTCTTTATAAACAACAATTGTTGTTATATATATTTAAATGTATAAACAATATTGGCACTCAAACTATACAACTAAATCGAGTTATAACAAATACGCAAAGGGAAACTAGACAGGCATTGCATTTAAATGTCGTTAGATGTCGACTTGAAGTCACCAAACAGCGGATTTCGTATGCTAGTCCTTATGAATATAACCACCTTCCTGACTGTTTAAAAACCGTTTTAGTATTATCTACTTTTAAAAACAATTTAAAAAACTTTTTATTGCAAAATGTTGAACTACTTTTTGCAAATTAAATTAAATTTGAAAATATTACAAATAATAGTTATACATATGTATATATTTTATTATGTATTTTAATAAGCTGAAATTGTAATTAGTTTAAGTTGCCGTATTGCCTCTACAAAGCCTTTTTTGGCGCTGAGGCTCAATTTAACTACTGCATTAAATACTTTTTGAAATAAAAAAAAAAAAAAGAAAAAAAAAACAAAAAAAAAAATAGCTTTGTAAGGTGGTACTGATGTTTTTAACACGTCGCAAATATTTTTAAACATACGCGGTAAGTCTTCATTCTCAAAATACGGTACGCCTGTTATCCGAATATCAGATGCGACTACGGAATTATCATGTGCTAAGATCTTTAAATTTAAATTTTGCACATCATCTTTAAGTTTTTCACTTTTATTATTGGCTGACTCTAGCTTTGTTATTCTTTCATTTAGCTGATTTATTTCCATTTTTACGTCATTCATTATTTCATTTTTAAAATCACTAAACTTTTGTTCTATTTCACGTAGTAGGCAACTCTTATTGTCTTCAATCATTGTTTTTATTATTTTTGATTGTTCTTGCATATACTCGTTTTGTTTTGTAAATTTATTATCTAACCAACTCCACAAACGAGAACGAAGAGTAGGATCATTTGTTGTTGAAAATAAGAGTTCAGTTATTTCAGTGTTGTTGTTTGACAATTCATCACCTAATTCAGCTTCGCGCGCATTTCTCTTTTGACGACGTGAGCTCATAATTGTTGGGATTTTTTAAAGAGAAAACAAATTTTAATGTGTTGTGTGTATATTTTTGTTTTGTTATTGTTTTGTTTTTGTTTATTTTGTTATGACAAACTCAACTATCTTGCAAAACCGCAAACAAATAATAAAAAATGCTTTCCTTTCAACAAAGTTACTAATTCTTCCCTAGACCAGTCTCTTGAAGAAATAAAATGTCTAGTATATCCACGGTGTGGTTCCTCCATTGCCGTCAGGTCCATCCCCACTCCTATTATAATCTGATTCCTAAAGACGTTTATGGGTACTTCTACATGGGGTATCAAGTCAGGAGCATCCCGTTCCGCGCTGTGCACTGTTTCCAAGGACGAAAGGTCATCGTCTTTCCGGCCCTCTGCAGCAGTTAATGTTTCATCCGAATTTGTAGTCATTCCCTCACTCGCTGTATCGGTTGAAGAATGATATAAATAATTCGAAACGGTTTTCAATCTCGAAAGGGCATCTGCCACGTAGTTCGATTTACCAGGCTTATAAATCAACTCGTGGTTGTACTCTTCTATGCGGGCCTTCTATCTCTTTAATTTAGCATTGAAGTTCCTGTTACCCAATGCAAACGTTAAAGGCTGATGGTCGGTGTAGATTCGGATCTTTTTTGCTCCATAGAGATAATTTCTAAGATTGTCGAGAGCCCAAACGATAGCCAGCATTTCCTTCTCGTTGGTCGCGTAGTTTTCCTCCGTTATATTTAGTGACCGAGAAATATAAGCTATGGGCTTCTCCCTACCGATTTCGCCCTGCGACAACACGGCACCTAGTGCATAATTAGAAGCATCAGTGGTCAATTTAAAAGGTTTTTCGAAATCTGGGAAGGCCAGTATTTCCGCCGTCGTCAACACTGCCTTTAGAGAATTGAATGAGTTAAGAGCGTCATCATCAAGACTAATAGGTACCTTTCTCGACTGACTTGCCTTTACCTGAGCATGCTCGCCCCGCGTTAAGCTGGTGAGTGGCTTAGCAACCCTCGCATAATCACGGATGAATCTTCTGTAATAGGAGGTCATCGATAGGAAGCTCTTCAATTCCTTAAGGTTCGTGGAAGGCAAAAGATTCTCAATAGATTTGACTTTATTCGGATCCGGTCTAATCCCGTCAGACCCCAAAATATACCCAAGAAATTCGACTTCCGTTTTCATAAAATGGGTTTTGTCCAAATTAACTTTTAGGTTAGCTTCATGAAGTCTAGCAAATATGGTGTCCACATTCATCAAGTGATCTTCAACATATTTTCCGATCACGATGATATCATCGATATTCACACAACAAATCTTCCCTATGTATCCATGGAAGACGTCATCGATCATTCTCTGGAATATGGCGGGAGCGTTCCTCAGCCCAAAAAGGCAATCTTAGGTATTCAAACTTGCCATTCATGGTCGAAACGCCGTTTTAGGAATGTCCCTTGGTCTCATGACAATTTGATGAAAGCCTGAGGTCAGATCGATTGTCGTAAAATATTTAGTGCTCCCAAGGCTGGCCAAGGTTGATGTTATGTCAGGAATAGGGTAAGTGTCAGGAATTGTCACCGCATTCAAACGATTGAAATCGACCACCATCCGATATTGTTTCTCGCCATTCGGTTTTTTGGGCACCACCCAAATTGGAGAGTTCTACGGACTCTTAGAAGGTCTTATGACACCTTCCGATAACAATTCCTGAATTTGCCTTTCCACTTCCTCCCTCATACACACAGGATAAGGCTAACTTTTAGTATAAATTGGTTCATCTGTGCTAGTTTTAATTTCCGCCTGGATGTTCGTAGATGCCAATTCGCTTCCATCTAGCGGTCCGAAAAGGGGCTTATATTTATTAATAAGGCTTTCTATTTTCGCACTAACATTTTCCTTGCCTAATATATAGTTCGACTCAGCAGTTATTTTCTCCTTTATAGGAATTTTAAAACTATTCCTCAAAATCAAAACATTATCCTTCCTATCGACCAGAGCACCTAACTCCTTAAGTGTGTCATCCCCAATAATACCATCAAATGCCCTTAGTGTTGGCAAGACATAAAATTCGATAGGTTCCTCTATTCCAAAGAATTTAAAAAAAACGGTCCAATTACCTTCCTGTCTATACGCACATCTCCTCCTACCGACAGTTCTTGTTAGAGCCCGTATCGACCAGAAAACATAAAATATCACCGGTAGCAGAAGGGTATTCTATATAGGGTAAGCTTGAGGGCTTTCCCCCATAAAATTTACCTCCCCTAATGTTACATCCCCACGAGAATCTTCCTCTGGCCGATTCCCATCCACGTGGTCCCCTTCAGAAAGGTTTCCATGTGATAGAGTCTAGGCTGTTTGTAACCTGTATTTACCTCGGAGGTTCCTATTTTCACAGCTGTCCTAGGGTTGTTTGTGTAGTTTACCCGTCGAGATTGTATTGTCCTGTCAACCTCCATAGGTTCCTGTTTTATGGCCGGATATCGTAGGGGTAAAGCTGGCCTATAGTTGGAATATTCATTTGTCCAGAAGTTAGAGTGGTTGTGGTTGGGTTGCCAATTTCTAGGCCTATAATCTTTATTCTGCCATCCCGATCGTGCAGCAAACGGCCTTGATGGCCTTGAAGGCCCAGGACGATAAGTTGTCTCGGCGGAGATCGAGTCATGAGGCTTAGTTCTTGCATAAATTATATCATTTCGCATAGTTAGGTTTTGCAGTTCTAGGCAAGCGGAGTATGCCTCAGGGAGCGTTCTTGGCTTGGGAAAGATCCGGTTTCAATCCGCGTATGAAAATGTCTAACGCTCTGTTCCTATAAGTTCCCACTAGGGCTTTGATAGTTTCCTCACTATAAGATCCCGTCTGTAGATTGTTGATAATAAGCGAAAGTTGTAGTTAATCGTCGAATAAAACTCATCCATAGTCGAGGATCCCTGAGAAAGCTGATTGAGTTGATATTCCAACGTTTGGATGTCTCACTTATCGGCGTAGTGGAGTGAAAGTACTCTCCTGATTTCAGCCCAATCACTATTAAATACATTATATGATACCAGAGCCGTATCCGCAGCGCCAATAATCTTCTGACGGATGCTCTGGATAATTGCACGATAAATCGGCTTATCCCTGACAATCTCAAAAGCCCCCAGTATGGTTTCCACGGAATTGACCCAGGATATATATTGGGTTAGATTACCCTCAAATATTCGCAAATCCCTTACACTGTCAGGAAGACGGCTTATATCCCTTAGCTCGGTCTCTGTCCATGGTCGTTGAAGCGATACCTCCTCTGTGACCACCGGGACAGCCGCGGTGACATGCCTACCTTCAAGAATCTCTAATCTACCCAAAACTTCTCCTAGTGTATTGTTCCCGGGACCCGATTCTAGAATACCTATACGTGTCTCAACAGACTTGAGCTGTTCCATAAACCGATTTATGGCTCCAGTCATAGTCGTTAGTGTAGCCCTTATATCCTCCATTGTCCCTATATTAAGCTGACAAAAAGGGAAAGAATTTCACTTACCTGAAATATATATCGGGTACACTTTAATGAAAAATGAAAGATCCTTGACCGTTGCACAATTACACTTCACCTTTTTCTGTATTAACTCTTCAATATATTTTTCTTTACTCTTTCGTTTCCTTTTTCAATCTTATATTCTTTTTTCTTTAATTTTCCCTTTTTAAATTTTTGTTTCAAAAATCAAAGGACTTTTTCTTTATTTTAACTCTTGCTTTTCTTTTTCAATTTTCAATTATTTTCATTTTCAATTTTTTTTCTTTATTCTAGTAATCAACTTTTAAAGCATATATCCATTTAATATTTCGCTTTCTTCTTTTAAATTTTTATATTTTGTTTCAATTTTACACATTCTTATTTTTTCTTTTTCTAAATTTTCAGATTTTCAAATTTACATTTTGTTTCAATTTTACACATTCTTATTTTTTTCCTTTTTTCTTTTTTAAAAAAATCAAGCATACATTCTTTCTTATTTCAACTTTAATTTTCCTTTTTCGGTTTTATATTTAAATTTTTTCTTTTCAATTTCTGGTATTAATATTTCTATGTATTAGTATTTATCTTTGTTATTCTTTCACTAGAGAGCCTTGGCTAGGATTCGCGACGCGACCGTTTAAAACCCTTTTGTTCTCACGGAAGCTCCGTAGTATTCCTTTTTGGTGCCCCACTTTGATTATCGCGGGACCCTACTGGGGTACGGATGACTCCACTTTCACTCCGATAACCTTCTGTGACTTTCAGTATTAAGGTCACCAGGAATATCGGTTTGGTGAAGGAGGATCGCGTATATCTATTGTTTTTATTATTATTTTTTAGTTTTTTTATTTGTCCTGGAGGGATCCGTAGATATCGCAGGAGAGATTTATTTTTGTTCCTGGAGGGCTCCGTAGAGATCGCAGAAACGTTTGTTATAACTTTATTTTTTATGAAGGATCTTTTTCCCAGGTCCCTGCTCGGGCGCCAGTTAAAGAGTTTCAAACGGTTTTATCAAAAAAAAAAGATTTTACGTCGCACCAACATGCGACTGAGTTTCAATAAAACACTTTAAAAATTACCTTAATATTCTTTATTATTTATTATTAATTAATACAACAATCACGCCAATTAATTCTTTTTACTTTTATTCGATCAATTGAACAATTTAATTGTTTACTACATTAATAATTTACTTTTAACTTTAATCAGAACAATTAGACTAATTATTAAACGACCCAACGCCAATCACACCTCAGCCAAGACTGCTCGTTCTCAGCCAACCCCGTTGGCTCGTTGGATTCGATGATCACGTTGCACCAACATGTACAGGTATGCAGACGCTGATCATGCAAAAATATTTTCCCATTGTCTCAGCAGAAAGGCAATTTCGTAATTGGATCGGAAGCGCATGTTGAAGTAAAAATATTAAAGGTGCTTAGGTTGCAAAGTTACTCTTTGGCGGCAGTATTGCCACCGTTGGTAACTTTAATATTTATGTATATTTAATTTTCCCCTCCGTTATTTGTAAACAATGCCATGACCTATATACGTATATTTTACGTTCCTCAATTTTTATTATTTGCATGAGCTTTTTTATCAGTCACACATGCAATGGAGTTTCAAATTACGCATTCTGTTTATTATTTTTGTTGTACATATATAAATTAAGATAAAACAAATTATGTTTTAATTAAAATTATGCAGCACTATGTGCTTACTTTCTTTATTAAATAAAATTTGTATTTTTGCAGCACTATGTGCTTACTGTTCAAATGTAGAATTTATAGCACATCCTGAGAACCATATGTGCCGACTCAGCTTAGTAAGGTTTACGCGTGTAGCGCAACTTGACAACTTTATTAAGCAATTAACAAGTACCAAAATAACAAGTAACAGTGCTATATTCGGCCGTGCCGAATCTTATATACCCTTCACAACGTGTAGTCATGCAATAACAATTGTTTGTATCACCATTCATCCCATATAAAATACGTGCATACGTACACGTTAGAATAAATGTGGCATCGAATCCCAGCTGAGCCAAAAAAATTTTATTTTATTTTATTTAATATATTATTTATATTTTATTATTTTTTTTATATTTTTTTTAAATTTTTTTTAAATTTTTTTAAAAAATTTTTTTAGAAAAATTTTTAAAAAATTTTTTAAAATTTTTTTTTAAATTTTTTTAAAATTTTTTTTTTGTAGTTTTTTTTATTATTTTTTTCTTATTTTTAATATTTTTTTTTTTTGTAATTTTTTTTTGTTTGGTATGTTTTTTACATGTATGTATGTATGTATGTTGTTGTTGTAATTGTGAAAAAAAACGAGGTGGTCGTGGTTTTTTGCTCATATCTCAAAAAGTTATGGGGCGATTGTGCTGAATTTCAATAGCGATTCATTCCTGGATATTTCCAAGAGATTGATACCATATACAGATCTGAGGAACATATAGTTGCTTCTAAAAGTTGATTTCAACCAACACACGGACAGACGGGCAGACGGACAGACGGACAGACGGACAGACGGTCAGGGCTTAATCGACTCCTCTATTCATAAGCTTTCAGAAAATATATACTTTATGGGGTCGGAAATGAAAATTGTAGAAATTACAAACGGAATGACAAAGCTATATATACCCTTGTGCACCACAGGTGAAGGGTATAAAAATGAACAGAATAATAAAAATATGCAGACGCTGTGGTCAGCAACATTTTATTTATTATTTTTTTGAGAGGTGTATGTTGTGTTAACTTATATTAAATATAGTGTATTCATGTGCCACAATAAGTGTGTTTTTTGCTAATAATTAAATTGCATACACTGCATTTATGTGTCATACATTTGGTTTACAACATAGAATTATTTAATATGTTTTGATGTGTGTATTATAAATACACTACACTTGTATTAATTACTTTTATTGTTGGTTCTATGAACCGCCGTTTAAAAAATAAGACATGTTTTATTTTCTGTGACTCGATATACAATGGGTTCTTATTTATTTTTTGAATTTTCTTTAGAATAATCAACTTTTGTTAATTTGTAATGATTTTCGAACTTAGGCTTCATGTTACAATCGTTTCATTCTACTTTAAATTTCATAGGCTGAAATGAAATAAATTTCAGCTGCTAAAAATCGATTACCAAGCAGTTTTATTTATAACATAATTGTCACCTCATTTTCTTTAGTTCTATTGGTTAAAATGCAATTAATTATGATTTAACGAAATTTTGATTACAAGGAATATTTTACAATTAATACGGTTATTCACTATACTATTGCTTAACAAATATACTTAATAATGATATTCACATCTGTTGCTAACTTAATAGAATGCATTAAACGTATCTATATTTATTGGTTTATATCAACACATATTTGTTTGTTTATTTGTTATAACGCGAATTTGTTGCCGTTTAGTTATAAAAATTAAAACAAAGTGCTTATTTATTTTGTTTTATTTTATCTTTATTTATAATTCTTTTATTTTTATTTGGTTAGTTCAACAGAAGAAACTAAACTGACTCTACATTTTTCTTAAGTTTATAATGTTGGCTTCAATTATTATGAATTGTTGCTTTTGATTGGCTTAACTTGCAAAAATTTTAGATTCCCAAAATTGTTGATCTTGCAATTGTGTATGGGTTTAGATAAACTGGTTTGTTGATCAATGAAATTTGTGTAATTGCAAGGCTTAGGTGCCAAGCAACTATTTTGTTCTTTTGTCAAGGCAGTAACACCAGGACAAATTATTTTCTCTAACACAAGCACGTGAACTTGGTTACTACAGAGTATTAGCAGAGAAACAACTAAAAACTTCAATAGGTTTATTATATCTCTCATTTTATTAATATAATTTAATTTCTTATATACTAATTTATTGCTGTATTGCATTATGTTTATGTTTCCTCTTGCTTACAAGAGCATGGCAAATATGTGACGATGTGGAACTGGGGTTTAAGATTGCCCTTAAAGAAATGGAACCGTCATCCGTTAATGCATAAACTTGAGCTGTTGGCACCAATATCATCTGAAGGGATGTTAGAGGGTGGATGGCTGTGACTGCGGCTGTTGTTGTGGTTGTCAGGGAACGTCGTGGGGCTGGAATGGGTACTTTAGGCTTTTTTTACTTTTCAATCATCAAACCTTTCACAATCCTATCTGGTCCGTAAAGTGTTGCATGGTACTTACCACCACACTTTTGGCAGCGGATTTTGCTGGTACACTTCTCGATCAGGTGATTTCGGGCTAGACAATTTACACAGTAATGGAGCTTAACGGCAGTTTTATACGTTTCTGCTAAGTTCTTTTTGTTGAGATTATTACAGTCGGTAAGCCGATGATCTGCTTGACAAATTCCACAAACAAAATGACGTTTTGTTTGTCTATGTCTAATTTGTTGTCGTTTTTTGTGTTCAGATGCCGAACGTTTTGACTTAAAAGTTTCCACGCGTTTATTGTTGGGTGCCATTATCTATATAAACGAAATAAGAGAATTATGGGTTAAAGGTTAAGTGAGTATATTAATGTAATACATAGAGGGTTATGGGTTGCATACTGCTATATATAATTAGGGTTCAAGATATTAGAATATTTTGTCAGTCGGTAAAACTATTACTTTCGTTATCGGACGTGTTAAGGTTTCAATTGATGTACGCAAGTCAACAACTCTATTATGTCCATCAGAACCAGGGTTAGTTCTAATAAATCGTCCGAGTAACCATTCGTTAGGGGGTAATTTGTCTTGTCTAACTACAACATCATCATTAACTTCAATTTGACGTTTCAGGTTTTTCCATTCGTATCTTTTATGGAGCTCTTTAAGATACTCATCTTTTCATCTTCTGCAAAAGTTATGATGTTGAATTATTAACTTTTGCCATCTATTTCCCAGTGTAATATTATGATCACTGAAGTCAGGTTCTGCAGGGGTAAGTATTGCAGAACCAATCAAAAAGTTAAAAGAGGTTAAAGATTTGAGATCCTGTGGGTCTTGACTTGATGGGCTTAAGGGGCTTGAATTAAGACATCCCTCAATTCTAGTTAGGAGTGTAGCTAGTTCCTCAAATGTGTGCTTTTGATTCCTGCTTCCCATAGGCCACCCATATGTGGTGCACCTGTAGGTATAAAATGCCACGTCAAGTTTTGGAAACTGCTTGTAGATACATACCACAGTTCCTTTTAATTGTTTGATAAATTCCTGTCGCTCTTTCTTTAACAAATGATTAGCTCCAACAAAATTTGTACCTTTGTCGGAGTACATTGCGACAGGGCATCACCGCCTCGAAAAAAATCGGGCAAATGCTGCCATAAAAGCTTGGGTAAACAATTCAGTTGTAGGCTCCAAGTGAATCGCTTTTGTTGCGAAACAAACAAAGATACGAACGTACCTTACGAACGAACCTTAATTATTTTACAATTTCTGACATTATAAATTTTTATATCAAAGGGTCCAGCAAAGTCAACTCCAACATTATGAAAGGGTCTACTTATTTGTGTACGTTCTGGTGGCAAAGCCGCCATAAACTGAGTTGTTTGTCGATTATTTTATCTTGTGCAGGGTATCCATTTAGTTATAACGTAACTGATAAGATTCTGAAGTTTTGGAATCCAATATCCAAACCGTATTATCCTCAGCATTAGTTGATTTCCTCCATGTAGAGTTATCAGATGTACGTGTAGGGTTATCAGTTTCGCAAGATGACTTGTATAGGGTAATAAAATTGGGTGTCTTTCAGAATACGACAAACTATTGGAGTTAGCCAATCTACCGTTTGCACGCATTATGTTGGTAGAATCTATGAACGGAGTTATTGTAAATACTTATATGACTCTTTTGGGTATCGGGTTTTTCTTCTTTAAGCAATTATATTCTTCCTCAAAGTATTTAGTTTGAGATAAAATAATAAGTCTATTAAGAGTTGTCTTGATGTCTATCGCATCTAGTTCTATGCTTAGGTGGGTTAAAAATTTCTCGATTCTTTCTTTTAATAGAGAGTTTTTGCGATCAAGAATAATTTTATCATTCCGATTTACTTTCCTTCGGGTATATGATGTGCCATTACAAAATCTATACACATATGACATCACTCTTTAAAATTCTTGACAATTTTGAAAATCGTAACAAAATGTCTGGGTTAGTCTCATTTGCATTCAAAGAAGGTTGGTTATTAACTGTTATAGAAAATGATTGGCTAATTTTAGCTTCTTCTATAGTGTGACTACCAGCTAAGACATCGTCTACATACATATAGTCTTTCAATATTTTTGAAGCAATTGGGTGGTTATTCTGAATGTCTTTGGCTAATTTGTGTAGTGTTCTGATTGCCAAATATGGGGCACAATTGACACCAAATGTCACAGTTTGCAGTTCGTAATCTTTAATGGTGTGTAAGCTGGGTTTACCATAATTTGCCTGTACATTTTTGTAATGTCGGCATTAAAAACTATTCTATAAAACTGCCATTTTAAGATGAGTATAACTAAGTCTTGTTGTAGTGTATGACTTGTTTGTTTCTTAGAAATATTTTTTTTATTTATATGGTAAGTAGATTCAAGTTATCCTTAACTTTACTTAATTCATTTTGTTTTTCGTGTTATACAAGATTTTTAATTTTCTACACTTTTAAACACATTGCATGTTGTCATATTCCAACTTGAGTTCCGGGTTCTTCATCAAATTCTTCTCATTTCTATTAGAGGGTATCGAAATGGAAGATTGACCTGATATCGACCATTGGGTAGCCTACAGGTAGATGAAATATAATTGTGCTCATAATATAAATCTTCTTCGGAGGTGTTGGGTTTTTTAGGCATTTCTTCAATTTCCCAAAATTTAATTAGTTATAGTTTTGAGGTACTTTCACTGGCCTGACTTTTCTGAAACTTTGCACACACATATTGAGCTCTCATGATTATACAATTTCGTGATTAGAAAAGTGAGCAGTGCCACGCCCATAAGAAATAAGTTATAATTTTTAGCTACTTGCACTAGATCGATTTTTCTGAAACTTTGCATACATATTGAGTTGTCGTGACTATACAATTTCTTAATTAGAAAAGTAGGCAGTGCCACGCCCATTGAAAAAAAGTTAAAAATTTTAGCTTCTTACATTTGATATTCAATTAAAATTCTGAATGCATTTCTTTTCATTAAGGGGCGTAGCAACGCGCGCCGGGCTTTTCTAGTATTGAAGGTAAAAGTGTTTATGAATAAAAAATGTACTTAAGAATAAAATGCTAGATTGCGGTTTTCGACAGATTGCATAAGTCTGTTTTGAATAAAACTGAATAATAAACAGGAAATGCTTGGGTTGCATTTGTCAATCAATTGCACAAGTTTGTTGTGTTATTGACCTTTTATGTTTCCCAGTTAACTTAAATTGGAGTCGGTGGAGTCTCTGACGTAACTCGTGTGCAATGTCAGCATTATTTCTTAAAAATTTATTGTGCTCATGTAAAGTAGATTGTGTTCACTTAGATATTACCAAAATTATGTAAATTTATGTAATTAAATATTGTAAATTTGATGTGAGTGGTCAAGGACACACCACAATTGTCTAAATATGTTCCCATTTCATTCAAGTTGTGTTCTGCTATAAATATAATCCTTTTGCCGTGTAATAATTTCATATCCTCAACTTTGTTATTTGTTAATATCATTTGTTAATATTATTTGTTAATATTATTTGGGTTTTGTATTTGTTGACTATTTCTTTCTTATTGTAGAAATAATCATGAGGAATAAACTGTAGCTATAAGTACATTTTCTTCCTCTACGTTATTTATTTCATTGAGCCTTGACTGGTCATCTCTGTATGGTTCAAAATTAGTTTCATTAACATTTTCTAGTCTCCTAAGAAAATCTGTCACTCTGTTCTCTGTGCCCTTTATGTACTCAACTTCGAAATCGTATTCGCCTAATTTTAGAGCCATCTTTGATGTCTTGGAGACATATCCTTTCCTTTATAATTGGAAAGTAAAAACTTAATGGGTTGATGTAAGTGAGTATCATGAATCTTCAGCCATATAAGTATGGTCGTAGGTAATTTACATTCCATAAAATGTCCAAGAATTCCTTATCGTTGCTAAATAATTGCTATGATTATTCTAAGTTCTAGAAGCGAAGCAGACGATATGACCTTCCTGTGATAGTACCGCTCTAATTACATAATTTGAAGCATCGCTACAAATGATTTCTTAAAATTTGGGTATCTCAGTATGGGGTGAGACCTTATTAGATATTTCAATTTATCGAACGCTTCTATGCAGAGTTGATCTTTTGTGTTAACTTTTTCTCCCTTTGACAATTATTTAATTATAGGTTGTGCGACTTTGGTATAATCTTTAATAAACTTTCTTTAACAGCCTGTCAATCCTAAAAAAAATTGTTCTGCTTTTCTATTCTAGGTATTTCCAATTCCTGAATAACTTTTATCTTATTCGGTTTACAAATTACACTTATCATATGCACCTTTAGGTTGGCTTGTTCCAAAACTCTTATAGCTTTCACATGTTCCCTAAGTGAAGTGCTAAAAATAAGTATTTATATCATCTAAATACACAAGTCCCTCAACGTTTCGTTTATGAGTCTTTGAAAAGTTGCCTGAACTGTTCCCTTTATGGTTGAACTCGTGACTGTAATTATAGTTATGATAAGTGTTATGTTTAGCATTGAAATAACCTGCCTCTGGATACTTTTGATTTTTGTTATGGTTAGAATAATTGTTGTTAAATTTATTTGTATACTTAGAAGTGTTTTAAGGAGTTTCCTCTAGTCTTTCTGAACTCCTGCCTGATACAACTATCTTCGTATGTCCTTTTCATCATAACATCTATGATATTCCCTATGTCACTTTCTTTATAGATTTTATCCAACAATTTTTCCAGCGTCATTTCTTTTGCTATATTTGTTAATAAACCATCCACGTTGGATAAATCTACGAACTGATCGTCACTACAGTATATCTTAAGCCCATCACTTTTATATTTAATATTTTGTAGTTCTATTGCTAAGTCACTTACATTATTTACTTTCAGCTCGTTGATTCTTCTGAAGATTTGGTAGGGCTCTACATACGGTCGGTACGTCAGCTTCAATGTCTTTTATCAGATGCCAATCATCAGGTTGTTGTATGTTTATGATCACATTTTTTTGCTACTCCTTGAATATTTCTGTAAAAAATGGTTTCGTAGCTTCCTTCTTTAGGTCTTCTTCTCTTATTGCAGACAGCAAGTAATCTACGCTGCTCAGGAATGAATTGATGGGATATCCCTAATACCGGTAAACACTGGTAGATTCCTGCTGGTTAGGTTGCTGTTGTTGATGTTGTTGTTACTGCTGTTGTATTTGTAAATATGCTACTCTTAGCCGTTCCAACTGCTGATTTTTCTGGCAAGCTCTTCTGCCAGATTAAATTGTAGTTGAATCTGCTCCTCCATATTGGTTCTTGCTAAGTCAAAGCGTTGAGCCTTCTGTCTACTTGAAAAATTTTTATTCTGATTCTGTTTCCCTTCTTCTTGGTGCAAAATACTCAGATTCTCTATTACACTTTTATGGTAGTGTCCACTATTAATTAGTTCCATTTAATTTTTTAATGTCCACTGCACCTAACCGATACTATTTTTCGTTTGTAAGGTTTGAATCACTGGATCCTTCTTTTTTTTTTTTTGTCAAGAATTCCCCGACTGCGCAACTTAAAATAACTATTCGCGTTGTGGTGAAAATAACAACGACTGACTGCGTTTCTTATTTTAAATCTAGTTCTTTATTATACAAAAAAATCAAAGAACACAAACATTTAACTCTCTTCTTAATTTCTTTTATTGAATGAACTTAAACAAGTAAGAGCACTATATTCGGCTGTGCCGAATCTTTTATACCCACCACCAATTTTGTGTACATTTAAAGCACAATATTTATTATTTTGTTACTCATTATGGAATAATCTTTTTATAATAAAATATGTATCACTTTCTTTGTAGAGGGTGGTTAAATTTTAAGGGCCCATGTTGAAGGTGAACTACAGCCAGTCTTTAAATTAGTTTTCTGCATTTCATTTGACATTTCTCAATCTCAAACTTACTCAATTTGATCCGTGGAAAGATACGCAAATGAGCAACGCTTTAAAGTTATTTAGGTTTTTTATGAAAATGGGCGTTCAGTTCAAAATGCATTTTGTGCACTTCGTAATTCTTTTGATCAACATAATCATTCAAATTCATCCACAATCGGGAAAATTGTAAAAAATATTTAAATTTCTGCAAAACAGGTCTGTAAAATGTTAGAAAATCTGTGAATGCCTTCTTAGTTCGTTGAATGGGAACCATTGCTGTTGTTTGCGATAGTGTGGTAAAAGAGCAGTCAACCTCGACTCATCATCGTGCCCAACAATTGAGCATCAACATTGTCATTGAAAATTTGGACCATCAGATAGAGGAGTGGCGCCAAGGATGGGGGCGGGGGCATTTGGCCGATATTTTGTTAAATACATAATTTAACCGTACAAATATTATCATTACAAAAAGAAATAATAATAATTTCCTAAATAATTTGTTTTTTATTTAAATTCAACATCGGCCCTTAAAACTTAACCACCCTTAATAACTTCGATATGCTACTAAAATGCTTTTGTAAATGTAGTCTTTCAATGAAAGTGGGCGTTAAAGTAGGCGTGTCAATAAAGTTTCTGCTAATAAATACAACTTAGATATTTCACAATAGTCCTTTATTTTCCTAAAAACTTTGTCAATAGAGAAATTACATGAATTTAAGATAAACAGTTATATGGGAGGTGGGCGTTAAAGTGGGCGTGTCACTTAAACTTTTTGACACAACAAATACATTGATTAGAAGGATATATGTAGCAAATTTGATCATCATACCTCTAATTTTGGCGGTTTTATGAGCTTTTAAATTTCATTAAGTGTAGATAACGTGAAAAATGGGCGTTATAGTAGGCGTGTCAAAGTTGTTTTTGCGAATGAGTACAACTTAGGTGTTTCAATATAGCCCTTTATTATTCCAAAATCTTTACTAGTAGAGAAATTATATGAATTTTAGGTAAAACGTTATATGTTATGGGCGTAAAAGTGGTCGTGGCACCTTAATTTTCTGGATTTACGTAGCAAATTTGATCATCATACCTCTAATTTTAACGGTTTTATGAGCTTTTAAATTTCATTAACGGTAGATAACGTGAAAAGTGGGCGTTGTAGTAGGCGTGTCAAAGTTATTTTTGCTAATAACTACAACTAAGGTTTTTCAATATAGTCCTTTATTATTCCAAAATCTATATTAATAGAGAAATTATATGCATTTTAGGTAAAACGTTATATGGGAAGTGGGCGTAAAAGTGGGCATGGCACCTTAATTTTCTGACACAGTAATGACATTGCCTGGGGGGATATACGTAGCAAATTTGATCATCATACCTCTAATTTTGGCGGTTTTATGAGCTTTAACATTTCATTAACGGTAGATAACGTGAAAAGTGGGCGTTACAGTAGGCGTGTCAAAGTTTTTTTTGCGCATGAGTACATTTTAGATGTTTTAATATAGCCTTTTATTATTCCAAAATCTTTATTAATAGAGAAATTATATGAATTTTAGGTAAAGCGTTATATGGGAGGTGGGCGTAAAAGTGGGCGTGGCACATTAATTTTTTTGTACAATAATGACACTGCCTAGGGGGATACACGTAGAAAATTTGATCATCATACATCAAATTTTGTCGGTTTTATGAGCTTTAACATTTCATTAACGGTAGATAACGTGAAAAGTGGGCGTTATAGTAGGCGTGTCAAAGTTATTTTTGCGAATGAGTACATTTTAGATGTTTCAATATAGCCTTTTATTATTCCAAAATCTTTTTTAATAGAGAAATTATATGAATTTTAGGTAAAACGTTATATGGGAGGTGGGCGTAAAAGTGGGCGTGGCACTTTGATTTTCCGTGTCAAAAAAGCGTCTTACCAAAAAGCAAAGTGTGCAAAATTTCAGAGTCGTACATCCAATTTTGTTGCTTTTATGACGTTTTTGTTTTTAAATATACCGAAAAATACACTGTGCGGTATAAATTTTCGTACATTTTGATCGATAACTCCTTTCCTAATGATTAGATTTAGGTAATTTTTGGTGAGAAATATTGTTTTGGCTCGAAAAATATATATTCGAAGTTTCATGATTGTACGTTAATCCGTTTGGACACAATACCATTTTATTCGATGTTCGAAGGACACGGTTTTTTCGACCTACTCTTGCATTCCGAGCTATAACTCACTTCCTAATATTCCGATATAGCCCATTTTCAATACCAAACAAACCTTGTCTATAAGAAAGATTCTGGCAAAATTTGAGCCTCCTAGCTTTTTCGGTGCGACCTCTATCGTGCTTTCAACAGACGGACAGACGGACGGACATAGCTAGATCGTCATCAAATCAAACCCTGATTCAGAATATATATACTTTATGGGGTCTAAAATGGATATTTCGATGTGTTACAAACGGAATGACAAAATGAATATACCCCCACCATTTTTTTGGTGGCGGGTATAAAAAGTTATTTAATTCTATCCTGACTTCAACTTAAAAGTCTTTGTTGCATTGACAAGTATTCGAATTGTTTATTTTCCTTAAAATTTTGTTACTTTAGTATGTCGATCTTGCATTTTTGCATGTTAAAACATTGTTATTGGTTGACACCTCGAAATTTGCTAGTCTCAATAAATTGCAAATTGCAGAATTGAGGCAAATTAAGCGCATCAATGTACTTTGTATATCAATAATTGCGACTCTACGCGACGACATTTTTAAAATTAAATTTTAATTTCCTGTGCAAACACACAAGAAATTTAAATGAAAGTGGTCTATTTCATAGAAATTTTTATTTATAATACGTATACAGAAATTTCATGGAATTTCATGCTTCACTAACGAAATTTTGATATTCATTTAGATTTATAAGGTGTACAATTTTAAATGGGTCATTTTGTACGTTAGTAATTTCCTCTTTTGATGTTACGATATGGTAGAGTGTGTAGTTTACGATTTTGAGTTCGATGATGATAGTCCCGGCGCGGTGTAATATTGACATGGATTAAGCTTATAAATATTTTTACAAATTTTTCTAAAATTTTGAAAAATGTCAGTTAAGAGGAGAACGTCAGTTTTTAAGTATAATTTTGTATAATCTAACATATTCTTGAATTTAAACATTCTCCAAACTGTATGGGCATGTTCATAGTCGTCATAACTAAATTCAGAATTGTTTAAAATGTTATAAAAGTGTTCTTCATTGGGAGGACTAGTTTCACTAAAGCGGTCCATTGAGTCGATATATGAATATGGAAATACTACTTTTCTTCGAATCAAATTAAATTCTTCTTTATGTTCGAAAACTTTACTAAGGATATGAAAATCACAATCATTTAAATTGTTGGCAAGTGCTTCCAAACTAGAGGCCATAAATCGAAAAGAGTCTAGGAAGCGAATTTCAAAAAATTCGTTTTGTTCAATAGGTATAAATTTTGACATATATATAGCTCTTTGTTAAGAGGAATAAGTTTTATATCACCATCAAGATTTGATAGTTCCTTTATGAACAAATGACAGTCATAGGAAGAAAAGTTGTGAAAGAATACGGGTATAAACTTAGCTGTTCTATAAAGAAGATTGCAAGAGTTATGAGCGGCTCCTTTATATTTGCCAGTAAAATGGCAGTGGTCACAAACTTTGTCAATTCCTAAGCTTTTTTCACAAATATGGCAAACAGTCGATAAGTTGAAAGAAGATTGTTCGTCATTTGATAGTTCTGTCATATGTATGTCTTTTGCTAAGTAGTTTATGTAAATCTCTTTGCAGTCTGCAATTAAATTATTTACAAACATATATGGCGCATCTTCACCAAAATAAATATTAAACTTATATAAATTGTCATCAAAACTACTACTACTACTATAACTAAAACTACATGCTATATGTTTCTGAATACCGTTTATTTCGCTGCTCGCGATTTTTTCTATGTAGGAGTAAAATCAGCATATACAACGAATGGGACTTCTAACTGCTTATTGTAGGTTTTAAATTTAAGCAAACGTTCATCCGACTTGGGCATTTTAGATACGATCTTCTTGCAGCTATCTTCATGATCTCGTATCAGCTTTTCACTCTGGAAATACTGAAGGGAGGCATTGCATAAATTAATTCTTCCTATGTGTGAAGTAATACTACTTCTTATTAATCTAGTTATAAAGAAAATAGAGTAAAAATAAGTAAGTAAGCTGAACAAATATTGTAAAAGTTCTTCACATACCTTAAAATATCTCTAATAAGTACGTAGTGAAACCATTCTTCATCTGATAAAAGGAGAAGATTAATGTGATGTTTTTTACCTTATTACTAAGGTAATATGGTCCAATGATACTCTGTCCCTCACATCCAAATACGTTAATGCTGATATTGCTATTGTTTTCTTCAAACATTTTTATATCTTTCAACTTGAGAGGAAACGCCAGATTTTCAAAATTAAGTATTTGATTATCTACCTCTATTTGTGTATTGGCCATACAAATGTTTTCCATGTTGTTACAAAATGAAGCGATTATGCTCCATTTGAAATAATACTCATCAATATTTTGAATATTTTTACATGCCTGCTTTTTCAGTATTCACGGCGGTAATGGGATGTATATGGATCCTTTTATGAATGCAGATTTGTTAACATTAATTTTGAGAAGCATAATTTTAATTTCCCTTTCCTGAAATTCTGACATTTTCCTGTCTATTTCTTCAAACTGCTTTTGAAGTGATTGCTCGACATCATCACTTAGAGTTAGAATAGTCATTTTTGTTCTATGGGTAATAGAACATATAAACAAATCATCCTCTTGAATTTTTATATATTCGCATTCCACCTCCATGTTATATTTCATCACTATATTTTTTTGAATGCGTGGTATATAATATTAATCATTTCATTACACAAAAAATCAAAAAATTCTTTTGGATGTAAATTCTCCTCCTTCTTATTTACATATAAAAAGGTTTCAATTTTTCCATTAAATGCACTTTATATACACTTGAAATTATTTACGTTTAGAGAATGTTGAACACGTGATGTACTGGCATGAGACATCTCATGTTCCCTTAAATATTCTTGATGAGAAAAACATTAAAAGCATTCGGTACAATGTAGATCTTCATGCGATTTCACCATCTCCTTATCAACAAAAGGGGAATTGCAGTATTTGCACTTGAACGACATTTTAATAATTTTTATATAGTATTAAACTGTTTGAAATTACTTTACTTACTTTTATTACAAACTGCTACCAAGTATAGTTAAATTACACTGTTAAAGTAATTATTTTTAAAATACATGAACTACATACCAACAAATTATAAACAATATCGAGTTGCATCAAAATGTAGGCCTTAATTTAATTCTTGTTTTTAGAATTTTTATGTACAGTGGCCGACAAAAGTCTACGTACGACCACAATTTTTGACATTTTAGTAGTCTTAAAACGTTAAATAAAAAACTAATGATGCAGTTTTATTTCAAATTCAATTTTATTAATATAAGCAAAAAAAAATATATTTTCCAACATTAACTTAAAAAATTATCCAAGAAAAACAATTAAAATACGTTAACAAAAGTCTACATACGACAAGTTCAGACGTAACTGTACGTTTCGATATTACTTGAAGATGATTAGTTTTTACTTTAACACAAAATTGATCGGTTTGGGGCATTCAGTGTAATCCCAATGTTTTTATTGTTTTTCTTATATTGTCATTGAAATCTAAGTTGACTTCCCAATCGCTATCTGGTATATCCTTCAGCAATCTTGAAGTGTTAGAACACAATTTTTTCCTTCCTTTTGAGTCTGAACTGCTATAGTTTGAATATAAGAACCACCAAGACCGTCATCCATATAGAAATTTTCTTTTAGCATTTGAGATCCAAGTGGATAACGCTCCATGTTTTCTTCTGTAATTGTCTGTAAGCATTTTGTAGCCAAATCGTGAGCTGATCGTGTACCGTGTGTTACCGTATTAAGCCTGTACGCTTAATATGAGATGAGAGTGACCCAAAGCTTCTGGACTTGCAGACTGAAATGAGACTAACACAGATTTTTTGATGGAGAAATTTTTTTCTCATTCGATTCTACTTCATCGAGTTTTCAGAGTTGTTCGATCGCTTGTTCTAATGAGGTTTCACTTTCAAAAACCGCACATGTTATCGTTGCAGATGAGAGATCAGTTTTGGGTTGTTTGAATAAGCCGCCTATAATCCGTCCCAGTGAAGTATTTTGAAGGATAGGGTGATCGTTCGTGAGTCGTATTGTACCAGGTTGTATAAGACTAAAGTAAAACTCTGCACCGAGAATATCAATTTTTGTGTGTTAAAATTGGGTTCTGCTAAGTGAACGTCCTGTGGAATTTTCCAATTAGAAACATCCAAATTATGACTTGGCTGTGCAGGTATAATTGTTGGTAAAACAACGGCAATTTGCTTACTATCGATCTATTCGATCATATATTTACTATTGTTTTTCAATGCATCGACAGGCAGCGATTTTTATATAGTCTCAGTAATTTTATCACTATCGATCTCTTCGATTAAATATTTAATATCGGGTTTCAATGCATCGACATTTACCACATTGAATATTTGAATACGTTTAATATTATATTTACTATTGTAACAATTTACCGAGCAGAATTGTTTTTGTGATATTGTGACACATTCCAGTCCATCCGCATACTAGTAAATCTGATTGTTGTTTAAGTACACCCTTGGCTGTGCTAACTTGGCGAGTCATTAGATGATAAGATTTTTCCTCCTCACTGTAATACATCAGGACACAATATTTAGAGTTTGCATTCGAACAGAAACACGATTTTGAAAATTAAATTGTGGTCTAGGAGGTCTTGGAACTGCTTTTACGAAAGGAACTAAAGCTAGTGAGTTGTTCGTTCTTAGCTGCGACTTCGAGTGTAGTCTTTTGTTCCTCATCGTAAGGTTCTGAAGTTCCAGGCACGCTGAATAAGCTTCTGGCAAGGTTCTTGGTGGTTGTGTAATGACCATTCTAGATTCTGGGTTTAGCCCCCGGATGAATATGTCCATTACCCTATGTGTAGTAACTAATGCATCAATCGTTTCCTTGCTATAAGTATAAGATGAGCTATAATTGGTGATTCACCGTTGAATAAAGTTCGTCCACTTTCGATGAGCCCTGTGACAGTTGGTTCAGTTAGTGTTTGAGGGTTTATAGAAGGAGGAGTGATAAAACCTTTTTCACCTCTTTTCAGTCATTGTCTAAAATATTGTATGATTCTAAGGCTGTATCAGCTTCCCCGACTATTTTCTGGCGTATACTTTGTAAAATAGACCTACAAATAGGCTTATGCCTAACTACTTAAGACCATCTATAATGCATGAACCCAGCAACGTAACTTAGTGAATTTCCGTCAAATGTGTATTGAGCTGTACTCCATACATTTTATTTTTTGTCTTTTTTTATAATCTTTTGCAACATAAAAAATTTTTTCTCTCTTTTTTCGTTACCTTAAAAATTCGATTTTCTCATATCTTTTTTGTAAAATAAAAATTTTACAGCAATTTTTTTTATATGAATATATTTTCCGTGAGCGAGCCTTGGTTACGTGCCGCGACCTTCACACGAAAGCTTAGTAGGATTTATTTTTGGAAATCCACTTTTATAATCGTGAATACCTATTAAGGTACGATTAGCTTCATTTTAGCTCGAATAACCTTCTGTGATAAAAATTGCCTGGAATCACCAGGTTTGCTCGATTTGCGAAGCAGGAGCGAAATTTATTTTTTATTAAGCTTCTAATTTTTATAAGTTCTAGAGGGCTTTGTGGAAATCGCAGGAGTGTTATTATTTTATTCCTGGAGTGCTTCGTAGAGATCTTAGAAAATTTAATTTGTTATTTAGAGACCTTTACTCAGGATTCCTGCTCGTGCGCCAGTTAAAGGATCTCCACTTGGGCAAATTAAAAAAAATCAGTAAGACGCAATCAACAGCGCATGGTACAAACTAAACTCACTCTTTATATATTTAAATGTTTAACTAAACAATATCTTCTTTATTAATTCTCACACCTTAACAATATACGATATAAATTGTAATTTCATATGATAGTAATTACTTAATTTGAAGTATCGGATCGATTCAGCTCGCAACCAAGACTAACTGTTTTTTTCTTCATTCTTGTTGGCTGTTTAATTGTCCAATCGTGTTGCAACAACATGCACCAATATGCAGACGCTGTCCAGCAAAATCGTTTTCCCAAGAATTAAGTGCGGATACGCGTGTAGAAATTACTAAATTGTTGATAAGTTATCAATTGCTGATTATGACAAATTAATTTGACTGGCATTAACAGCTGTGTTGTTAACTTACATTTATCTATCTTAACAATAATAATAAAATTGTTTTCACTTCGTAATCTTACGTCAAATAGTATTTGTTTTCTTATTTTTATTTGTTGTATGTCTGTATATTTGTGCACGTTCGCAATGTCTATTTTATAATTTAATCTTTTTCAGTAGGTACGTCAATAATATGTAACATTTCCAATGTAACTCTACGTGCATAATTATTTTCTTGTTCTAATATTTGGTTTGGTTTATGACCTGTTAATGCACAGAGGGCTGCTAACGCCGTATTTTGCTCCAGAGGTTTGTCGATTGTTCTCTGATACGATTTATGTGAAGTAAGTTTTGTTTTCAATTTTGTTTTTGTTTGTTGTTGGCACAAACATATAATTTTTGGCATACGTTGGACTAGTCACCAGAGAAGCAAGCCTTATCGGCGCGGCTAGCCGCTTAGTCGATTTTTTTATTTCAGTCGCGCCGCCGCCGATGCGTTCGGCTGACCGGCGGCTCAGTTTGAAGCCGATTTTACATACTTGAAATTTGATTGTTTCCTTCTGTTAGAAAAATGTCTCGGAATATTATTGTCAAACTTATCACAAAATAATTTTTTTTTAAAACTAAAAACCAAGGCATATTTATTCAACAGGTAGTCTTGTTTCGTCAGCTGATTACTTTTTTTTCACTTATTGAATTAATATGCCTTGCTAAAAACTATATGCTTATGCTCACTTTTGATTTATTTATTCGACATCCAACTAGTTTTTTTTCTGCTTTTTTCGATTACATTATCAATAATTATCAATTATTCATATTATCAATAATTGTTTAATTGTATGAAATTTTTAAGAATTATTAAATTGCTTTTTTTCGATTTTTTGATTTTTTTTTCAATGAAAAATATAAAAATACAAAAAATTGGTATTAGTGCAAAGCGAAATACATTTTCAAAACTTTAAATCAATAGTGCAAAAAGATTTATTCTTAATGACTTTCTAAATGCAAAATAATTTATCATGAATGAAGTAATTCGAAATGAATAAAATATGTAAAATATCTTAAAGGAATTATGTAAACAAATATCTTTAACTTATGAAACATTGGTTTTTTTTACCAAATAGGCAATGATTTCAATGCAATGCAATGCAAAATGACACGATAATGTAACAGTTATTATTGTTTTTACTCAAATTTATTCACTTCATCATCAGTTTAGGTTCTGCAAAATCACAGGGTACTTTCCCAATATTTTCAAATAATCGTTTTGCAATTATATTACTTATTACAGCTATTTATTCATGATAACAACCATATTGTCGAACCTATTTTAACAAAGTCAGAAAACCATTAAGAAAATGCTTTAAAATATTTAAAATGTAAATATTAAATTGTTCAAAAATAAAAAAAAAAAATACTAAAAATTCGGCTGAGCCAAATATTTTTTCAGCCGATAAAAGACTCGGCGCAGAGCCGATTAGCCGCCGTCGCCGAAGATTTTTGCTTTTAAGTTGCCGCCGAAATTTTTCAATCGGCTTGCTTCTCCGCTAGTCACCGTTACAACTAATTCTATATACTAAACTAGATTTATCGTCCTGATTCAATTCTGATTTTGTTTTACTAAAAAGTTTATCTACGGTAGTATTTGTCTTAAATGCTAATTCGAATTTATCTTAATTATAGGTATTAGAGTTTGATTCTTTCGGAAAATATTGGAACAAAAGTCATTGATTTTTATATTTTAGGAAGTTTCACTTTGTCAATTTTAGGTTATGTAGTGTAGCAACTTAAAACAGAAGACGAAGAAATAAAATATTAATAGAAAAAGTTTGAGTATTTTCTTAGCACTCCTGCCGCATTTGTCCAGCGTTAATACGCCAATTTCGAGAAATAGAAATGAAAACAAAAAGAAGTTATTGCTTGTCAAGTTAATTCTTGACAAGCAATAACTTTTATATACCAATCTTATCTCTATTCAGCATAATTCCATTAAAATTGATTTTTGTATAACTTTACTTTAAGCAAATGCCTGTAATATTAAAAGTGTGTTTTATGTTCATGATCATGTTACATTTGTATTTAAAATTGTGTTAAGTTCATTGACGTAATAATGTTCAAGTGTCATAGCGTACTTTTGCTGACAACAGTAAAATAAAATAAATAGAATGAATAAAGTTTATGAATTGTGTTTAAAATGCGGTGCCTGAATATAAGTTCACACACTACACTAGATCTAACATGATTAATAAAATCATCAATCGTTTTCTTCGGGAAGTCATTTATTTTTAAAATGTTATAAATGAAATATTATTATAATTAAATTTGTTTTATGGAACTCATGGCCACTTATATCGTAGTGTTGATTATAATGTTTTCATGATGTTTAGAATAAAAGTTGAAAAGTTTTCCTGACGAAGATGGCTTCTTTCTGATGCCAATCTACTTTCGGTATATTACCTTTTCTGTGTATAATTGAGTCCAAATACGGTAGTTTTTTATTGTGTTCTTCCTCAACGTAAATTGTATTTGATACCGAATATATTAGTGAGAATATTTGGTTTTGTCTTCATGATATTAACTGAAGCATCCAGTAGTTCTTCCAATATGATGTGCGATTTAACAGGTGACGCTGGAAATGTATGTAAATCCATGAATTAATCTTTAGGAATGTGAGTTTATTTATTTAATGTCTATGGTTTTTAGAGATAAGTTGATACTAGGAAAAAGGGAAATGACGTCATACAATATTAATACATCGTCATTTGCTATTTGTTTTTTGTTAATTTTAGATTTAAATTCCACGGCGTCCTTAGCATTAATTTTGGTATGTCTAGTTAAGTTTTTCAGAATGTTGATTAGATATTTGCACAATTTATATGGGGTAAATTTGTGGTGGAAAATATTTGACGTAGTGGTATTCCTTCCTTATGTATCTTTGAAAGTCTATAAATGCGTGGTGCTGTGGTTGTCTTGTTTGTCATTCTGTTCTTTTCGGGTAGGCTGATCAAGTGCATGTTAAATAGTTTTTCAATTAATATATTATTTTTACTTTGAAAATTGGATGTCGGATCTCAATTTAATCTTTTATACATATTTACACTTGTCTTGTATTATTATCCTAATCTTTAATTCGTATTCATTCAATATGTCATTATTTAGCTAGATTTTAAACACGATACAGTCTAGTAATCACAGTATTGCCATTTATGTCTCCGCTAACAGTGGCAACTGCATTTAAATAATGTAAAACACATCAGTTCTTTATTTGATGTATCGACCATTGACTGTTTTATCGCTGTGTGTAATTTGATATTATTTTTCGTTCAGTGCAGCAAAATATTCATTTGAGTGTAAGTGTATTAAACTTATAATATTTATTTGTTTATTGTACATAAGTTCTTAGTGCAAGTTAAAGAATTTAAAACGGAGGCTTAAAAAGGCTTTAAAGTAAACATAGCAAATTCTTCCTAAGTGCTCCCGCAGAACATCATGGCAGGGGCATTTTTTAAGCGAAGGGGCAATCTTAAATATTAAAATTTTTCATTTGCTGTCGGAAAAGCAATTTTCGTAATGTCTCTAGGCTTCATGACTATTTGATGGAAGCCTGATCTATTGTCGTTAAATATTTTGCCTTTCCTAAGCTAGCTTAGGTAGACGCAATAACTCTTCGTCTAGATTTGTTCCTCTATACTTGTTCTGATTTCTGCCTGGACGTTTGTAGATGCTAATTCACTACCATCAAGTGGTCCGAAGAGTGGTTTGTATTTGTTAATAAGACACTCTATTCTTGTTCTAACTTTTGGAGAATATTCAATCCCTTAAAACTAAGATATTTCCCTTTCTATCAACTACACTTCTAATTCTGGTAAAAGACAAAATTGAATCGGTTCGTCTATTCCTAGAAATTTTAGTTATTGTCCTATTACCTTTCGTTCTGTACTCACATTTCCTACTATTGATCGTATCGATCAAGAAACACAAAGTGTCACCAGCAGCAGATGGGTATTCTATATATAATAAACTTTAGGGCATTTCCTTATAAAATTTACTTCGCATATGCTTTCCTCCTGATAAGAATCTTCTTTTTATCCTGTTTCTGCCATGTGGCCCTCATTTGAAAAGGTTTCTTTATGGTAAATTTTGGGCTGTTTATTGCCTGTATGTATTTCGGAAGAACCCCTTTTCTGCATTGTCCTTAGGTTGTTAATGTAATTAACTAGGCGTGATTGGATTGTTCTATCATCCTTTACAGGTTAATGTTTTATCGCAGGAAACCGTGGAGGTAACATTGGTTTGTTATAACGATTATAACCATTTATCCGAAAATTAGAATAGTTATTCGCATTGTTATGCTGCCAATTCCTAGGCCGAGAATTTTATCCTTGCTATCCCGATCTTATAGGAAACGATTTTGGTGGCCTTGAAAGCTCAGGACGGTAAATTGTGTCTACAGATACTGAATCGTGTGCCTTTGTGCCCGGTCACACGTATATTATTTCTCATTGTCAGAAAATATTATTATATTCTTAGTGGCAAGCCTTATCTAAGATACGCAACTCGAACACTTAAAATCTGTTGATCCTCGCGAAAGCTCCGTATGGTTCTTGTTTTAGATCCACTTTAATAATCGTACATGCCTACTAGAATACGGTTCTTTTTACGTTCGCCACGGTAACCTTCTGTAATACTTTTTATTCTCAAATCACCAGGAATACCGGATCAGCGAAGAAGGAGCTAAATTTACCAAATATATTAATTATAAATTATATCAACACTTGATGTATGAAATTTGCCTTAAAAAGTTATTAATAAGATTAATTTACTACTGTTCTGATGTACACCGTAGCTAACACTGCTAAATCACAACCAACTTTGTTGTCTTATTGGGGTGTTCCATCACGTTGAACCGGCGTACACAAGTATGCAGACGCCGATTCATCAAAATTATGTTCCCATCGATTAATGGCAAGAAGCCAGTTTTGTATTTTGATTAGATGCGCGTGTTGAACTTAAAACAATAGAAAACCTTACACTGCTAAATTTATTTTATTGGCAGTGTCGTCTTTGTTGTTAACTTGCACAATACATGTCTTGTTTGTTTATTTGTTATGACGCGTGCCATATGCATTCGCTACGATATACACTGCGACATGTATGCACTACACCTCTATTTTTACGAAAGGATGGTCATATAACCATGATAATTATGTTATGGGTTGATGACAATATTTATATTTTTTTTTTATCGATTATTTATATAATTATATTATTATTATTATTGTTGATGTTGTTGTTGCTGTTGAGTTGATAACATAACTATTTTATAATAGAATTTTTCCATTCTGTACCCATGTACGAAATGAACGTCTTTAGTGGTCCATAGGTAAGAATGAATTTTTCAAACATGTCTTTTGCGACTGTATTACTACTTTTGTCTTTTACGGGTATTGTTACTTAGAATATCTTTAGGTCATTTTATTGTTAAAGTCAGGGCTTGTTTGCCTCGCTGTACCATTAGAAGAATTAATTAGCGCAGGCGCCCAAGGGGCCTGGCCGGATGTGTACTAACACTGCAAAATTATATGACTTTAAACAACAATATATTAAATGACTTTTCTGTTCCACAACCATAATTGAATTAATTTAAAAACTAACTTTTAATCTTATTAATATAAAATTCGGATTCATTGTTAGTGTGGGAATTCGCTTATAATGCATTTCTTCATTAATTTCAAGTGCGAATCATATTGCAACACGCTCAGACATTAATATTGCCGAGCTGTAATAAGATTTCGCAATGTAGTTGGATACACTTAACTTAGGTTAATAGTTGAATTATTAGGGGTTAAGCTCTCTTAGGGGTGATTCGATTCACTCCTTGACAGTACTCGAGGACTGTCATAATGCTTGCAATTATAGCTATCAAAATGTAACCCGTAAGATGCGATATTTCAAATGTTCATATATTCTTCTCATGAATTTTATGTAGGAAGTTCACGTCAAGCTTTCGCTTCTTTTCGTATACCTTAGCGAGCGAAGGCGGAAGGGCCTGTGTATTCGTTATCTTCCGGTTTATAAATTTCTTGTTTCCGTTCTCAATTATCTCATTAAAAAATCTTATTAAGTATGTACCCTCTGGGCTTGTATTGCTCTGTTGAGAAAAAAAAAACTACACCTTTATAGTTTGTCACAAATATAAGATCATCTTTTATTTGTTCAACCAAGGTTTCCTTGTTGGAGAGGAAAGTCATAATTTTTGAGGTCTCTCTCAAATGGTTGTGTTTTTAATTGTCGTGCAGCTATTCTTGATACCGGAAACATTCTCGCGGTTTATAAGAACCGTACTATATTTTAAGTTGAGCTGTCTGTTCTGAATTATAGCTGCCTTTATGGCAATTCTTTAGAATTTGTCTGGTCTTACTTTTGGTATTGATACGCTCGGTTTTCCATATTCAATGGCTTCAATTACAATACTTTATGGAAGTGAATCTACTTCGGACACTATACGGTGAATTTCTTCCATGTCTAGAAGGTTTGTTGTTGATTTAATTAAAATGAAAATTTCAATAACAGCACATAAACTGTATTGAATGTTTTAGATTGTTGCAACAACATCACTTGAACTGTATTGCGCACTCTTCTTAAGATAAACGCAAATTTTTTTACGTTAATGAAAAATAAAAAAAAGAGTGTCCTTTCTTTTTAACTCTTATACTTAATTTACAATTTTTAATGTTCTGACTCAGCAATAAATATTTTTATAAGTTCAGTAAGAGTATTATTGTTGCAAAACAACTGTCAGCATTTTTGATTTACAGCTGTGGTAAGCTATTGAACTTATATTTATATTTTTATATTTAAGTTCCTAGTATTTAATTAAATTATTATATCTATATCAGAAGCAATGTCGTGGACTTGGCCAAGCTACTCAGAATTTGTTGCATATATCCCTGCAAGACGGGCGGCAATGTTAATGCCTTCATATTGACTTTTTACATTAATAGAGGTGAGTTATATATTCCCTTTGTGTCTAATAGTACATTGAAATTGAATAACGCAAAAATAGTGCTCTCTCTCTTCTGCTAAAACGCCTAAAATATATGTCAGCATGGTCAAAATGCCTATCACGTTGTTTCCCTTTTTATACTTCTTAGCAGTGTAAGAAGTTATGTACACCGCTATTTTCAATAAATTAAATTGTTAGAAAGCTCTACCATTTTTGAGTTTTTAATTTTCTACAATTTGGGGTATTTCATTCTTTATTTGACCTAATTTATTAAGGAAGGTTTGAGCGTGCCTCATCATCTACATCGGCTTCTACGATTATTCTACTTTAGTCATCTATTAAATTATTAGTTGTCCTTATCAAATATTTGTTGATGGTGTATTGCTATTGTTGTTATTTTTATTGGTTCTGTTTGGTAGATAATGTTGTCGCAACCAGTAGCATCAGGGATACCTGCTATCCACTTCCAGGCGGATCCAATCCAGTTTATTGATCTCTTGTTTTTGGTGATGTATAATTGGCCTAATAAACTCTCTATTTCGGCGAGTTGATGGTTTATCTGTAGGCTCAACGTTCCTGTGCTTTTGTTCTTTAGTGCATCGTGGATTTGATGTCTGCAACAGCTTGCTCGTACTCCCTTAAGTCGATTGTAAGAATCATTTTGTAATTTCCGTTGCAAATTTTCCCGACACCTTGTTTTATTGTAACGAGTAGATTTTTGTACTCGTAGACATCTACAGTTGACTTTGAAAAGTGTGTTATGAGTAGTTCGTAATGATGATATGCTTCGCTCAATTGAATAGTCCGTAGATTTTCATTTTATCAGAAGTTAGTCTTACTCCGGTACGGATTTTATCACGATTAAGTTCTTGGTGCATTGAGTTGGATGGTCCTCTTGGTTCTTCCTTATCTGTCCTTGTTGGTTGTACAAGGCTTCAAGCAAAATTCGGAGTAAATCTGTTTAATCACTAAATTTTGTGTCTTTACTGACTGAAATTTTTAATTTATTATACCCTTCACACAGTGAACAAGTAAGAGCGCTATATTCGGCCGTGCCGAATCTTATATACCCTTCACAACGTGTAGTCATGCAATAACAGTAGTTTGTATCACCATTCATCTTATATGAAATACGTACACACATATAAAAAACACATATATAAAAAACATCCCATTGTAAAATTATAAATTTACGTATGTATGTTACAAAAAAAAAATAAAAAAAAAAATTTAAAAAAAAAATTTAAAAAAAAAAAATTTTTTAAAAAATAATTAAAATATATATAATTAATGTAAAACAAAAAAAAAAAATAAAAAAAAAAATAATAAAAATATAAATAATATATTAAATAAAAAATAAAAAAAGAAATAAAAAAAAATTTAAAAAAAAATTTTTAATATATAAAAAAAATTTTTTTTTGGCTCAGCTGAGATTCGATGCCACGTTTTCTCTAACCAGTATACACGTTTGTATGTATGTATGTTGTTGTTGTTTTTGTGAAAAAAAAATCGAGGTGGTCGTGGGTTTTTGCTCATATCTCAGTTGTTTATGTACCGATGTTTCTGATTTTCAATAGCGATCTACTCCCGAATATTTCTGATATTTTAATACCTCACCCGGGTCCAGGCGATGTCGGGGGGCTTCAAAAGGTTGATTTCAACATACACACGGACAGACGGACAGACTGACAGAGCTTAATCGACTTCCCTATTCATAAGCTTTCAGAAAATATATACTTTATGGGGTCGGAAATGAAAATTGTAGAAATTTCACACGGAATGACAAACCTATATATACCCTTTTTCACTGTGTGAAGGGTATAAAAAGGGTATATATAGGTTTGTCATTCCGTGTGAAATTTCTACAATTTTCATTTCCGACCCCATAAAGTATATATTTTCTGAAAGCTTATGAATAGGGGAGTCGATTAAGCCCTGACCGTCTGTCCGTGTGTATGTTGAAATCAACTTTTTGAAGCCCCCCGACATCGCTTGGACTCGGGTGAGGTATTAAAATATCAGAAATATTCGGGAGTAGATCGGTATTGAAAATCAGAAACATCGGTATATTAACAACTGAGATATGAGCAAAAACCCACGACCACCTCGATTTTTTTTCACAAAAACAACATTACAACAACAACATACATACATACAAACGTGTATACTGGTTAGAGAAAACGTGGCATCGAATCCCAGCTGAGGCAAAAAAATTTTTTTTATTTTTTTTATATTTTTTTTTTAATTTTTTTTTTAATTTTTTTTTATTTTTTATTTAATATATTATTTATATTTTTATAATTTTTTTTTTAATTTTTTTTTTCAAATATTTTTTTTTGTTTTATATTTATTATATATATTTTAATTATTTTTAAATTTTTTTTTTTTCTTTTTAAATTTTTTTTAAAAAATTTTTTTTTTTAATTTTTTTTTTAATAATTTTTTTAACATACATACGTTAATTTATAATTTTACAATGGGATGTTCTTATATATGTATGTTTTTAATACGTATATCATATGGAATGGTGATACAAACTACTGTTATTGCATGATTACACGTTGTGAAGGGTATATAAGATTCGGCACGGCCGAATATTGCGCTTTTACTTGTTTTTTTCTTAAGCAAAGTTTTTCATACAGCACTAGTTTACTACAGTCTTTGCGGACTTTGTACGATTAATACTAAGTTTTTTTTTAAACTTAACTGCTGCGCCAGTTATGGTTCTCTTATACCAGAGAGCCAAATTAAATAGGAAAACACTGTTCTTTGTCGCAACATCAACTGCTTGTTGATTCTGTATTTTTTCTTTTTATAATTCATTTAACTTAACCTAATTTAGATAATTGCTTATTTTAGCGGAAATAAGCTTTACATTTATTGTAAAATTCTAATTTAACATTTATTTATATATTCATATTCTACAACTAATGACACATTAACCCAAAAAATTCATATAGAATGTAAGGATAGCTGACGCGTGTGGCCTTCATATATGTGCTAGATATTTATTTACTAATTTCTAATTTTACTTTTATATTAGAAAACAAGTAACAGTGCTATATTCGGCCGTGCCGAATCTTATATACCCTTCACAACGTGTAGTCATGCAATAACAATTGTTTGTATCACCATTCATCCCATATAAAATACGTGCATACGTACACGTTAGAATAAATGTGGCATCGAATCCCAGCTGAGCCAAAAAAATTTTATTTTATTTAATATATTATTTATATTTTATTATTTTTTTTTATATTTTTTTTTAAATTTTTTAAAAAAATTTTTTTAGAAAAATTTTTAAAAAATTTTTTAAAATTTTTTTTTTTAATTTTTTTAAAATTTTTTTTTTGTAGTTTTTTTTATTATTTTTTTCTTAATTTTAATATATTTTTTTTGTAATTTTTTTTGTTTGGTATGTTTTTTACATGTATGTATGTATGCATGTTGTTGTTGTAATTGTGAAAAAAACGAGGTGGTCGTGGTTTTTTGCTCATATCTCAGAAAGTTATGGGGCGATTGTGCTGAATTTCAATAGCGATTCATTCCTGGATATTTCCAAGAGATTGATACCATATATAGATCTGAGGAACATATAGTTGCTTCTAAAAGTTGATTTCAACCAACACACGGACAGACGGGCAGACGGATAGACGGACAGACGGTCAGACGGTCAGGGCTTAATCGACTCCTCTATTCATAAGCTTTCAGAAAATATATACTTTATGGGGTCGGAAATGAAAATTGTAGAAATTACAAACGGAATGACAAAGCTATATATACCCTTGTACACCACAGGTGAAGGGTATAAAAAACAAGTAAGAGCGCTATATTCGGCCGTGCCGAATCTTATATACCCTTCACAACGTGAATTCATGCAATAACAGTGGTTTGTGTCACCATTCATCCCATATGAAATACATACATACATATAAAAACATACATATATAAAAACGTCCCATTGTAAAATTATAAATTCACGTATGAATGTTAAAAAAAACAAAAAAAAAAAAAATTTTAAAAAAAAATTTAAAAAAAAAAATTTAAAAAAAAAAAT
Organism: Phyto melanocephala; assembly: GCA_941918925.1. NCBI lineage: Eukaryota > Metazoa > Arthropoda > Insecta > Diptera > Rhinophoridae > Phyto > Phyto melanocephala. Next base: position 16,274,978 of record OW799238.1, read on the forward strand.
TTTTTTAAAAAATTATTATGTATATAATATATACAAAACAAAAAAAAATAAAAAAAAAATTAAAAAAAAAATTAAAAAAAAAAATAATAATAAAAATATAAATAATATATTAAATAAAAAATATAAAAAAAAAAATAAAAAAAAAATAAAAAAAAAAATTTTAAAAAAAATTAAAAAAAAAATTTTTTTGGCTCAGCTGGGATTCGATGCCACGTTTTCTCTAACCAGTATACACGTTTGTATGTATGTATGTTGTTGTTGTAATGTTGCTTTTGTGAAAAAAAAATCGAGGTGGTCGTGGGTTTTTGCTCATATCTCAGTTGTTTATGTACCGATGTTTCTGATTTTCAATAGCGATCTACTCCCGAATATTTCTGATATTTTAATACCTCACCCGAGTCCAAGCGATGTCGGGGGGCTTCAAAAAGTTGATTTCAACATACACACGGACAGACGGTCAGACGGACAGACTGACAGCGCTTAATCGACTCCCCTATTCATAAGCTTTCAGAAAATATATACTTTATGGGGTCGGAAATCAAAATTGTAGAAATTTCACACGGAATGACAAACCTATATATACCCTTTTTCACTGTGTGAAGGGTATAAAAAACGTTTAAATTTTTCTACGTCTAATTAAACTATTCTTTATACGTTCTTACTGTTATATACAATTATTTCTTTCTTTTATGCTTTTGCTTGGAATGCTATCTCTTTCGTTTTAAATTAACTTCTTTAGTTTTTGTTTTTGCAGTTATTATTGGTTTTAATGCCAAGACGTTGTTGAATTTGTAGTTATTATTAATTGTAAATTAGTTATTTTTCACGTTAAATCGTCATGAATAGAACAGAAATAACACATTACTTCTTCAAGAATTTTTTTTAAGTCGATTAAACGCACTAACAAAATTTGTTCAGCACCACTAATCCGACTTTAACTTCACTTTTCAAATTCTTAAAACCAACTCGACTTTTCTTTCCAACCTCTTAAAATCAACTGACTGCTTTCAACTTTTTGCAATCTTTTCTAATCTGACTTTTATTTTCTCCTTTTCTTTCCTTTTTCAATCGCTAAGTTGCCAGTAGGTGATCTTGCCTACTGAGCCCTTAGACCAATTATGCAAAATCAGCAAATCGCTGAAATGCATCACTTGCAGAATCTTTTCTCTTTTCCATCCTTTTTTCTACAAAACCGGTTTGAAATGTGTCGTGCTGGTATTGGTCAAACAATCTAACGGTAAACTGAGGTGATGACATTCGTAAGATGAGACGAAAAGACATGAGAAGTGACAAAACTGTTTATTTATGATCGTTTATCGAAACTTTTTAAAAAAAAATTGGTTGCCAACCGTAACAGTTGCATATGTATATGTACATGCCTGTTCATATATTTGTATATGTGCGTGCATATATGCAAATATGTAAAGTCGTAAAAGAAACGTAAAATTAATGAGCCTTGCCAGAAAATTTGAGTGTGTAATTTTGAAAGGCATAGGAGGTTTTTCTCTTTAAAAAAAATATAAATAATAAGAAAAAAAAATCCGTAACAGGTGTTTTGCTGATTTTACTTCCCCCCCACCCACATTCTTCCGTAAATTGAATTTTTTCCCTTTGGGCTACATGTTGTGATAATGGATTCTTGAGCGTTTTTGGAATAAATTGAATTAAATTAGTTCTGGCACCAACAAAATTTGTTGCATTGTTGCAGTACACATATGAGGACGTTGTCATCCTCTTCTTCCGATAAATCTCTTTAGTACTCCAAGGAAGGCATCAGTGGATAGGTCGCTTACTAGCTTGAGATGAACAACCTTTGTTATGAAACAACAAAATACGGCAATGTATGATTTCGTTGGCCTTTTTACTCAGATATTATAATGGATTCACAGCGGGCGACAGTAATCAACACCTTTACTGACTGGTTCTTTCCTTTAGAAGGTTTTCTATGATCTGCGCACAAATTGAGAGACCTTAGTTTTGCTGTTATTTTACCTTTTACTGGCAAAAACCTTTGTTGCATGATTGTTAGTACAGCCTGTTGACTGCAGTCTTTGTTCTCTTCGTAGACTTAGTTAAACCGCATTCTGACGAGGATGTATTTATACGGAAGCAAACGTCCTTCTATCTGAGTGATCCCCTTTTCATCAATGAAGGGAAATAAACTGCTTACGGAGCTTTTAATGCCAATATCTTATTGCCTTTTCGGTTTTTCTAAATCAACTTGGAATTCAGTGCTCTGTATTGCGCGTATTATTATTATGAGTTCAGAGTATATTTCCTGGAGACTAAGCTCCTTGTAGTGCGGTCGGAGATAATTTTCTATTACCACGTTTTAAACAAACCGAAGACAGTAAGCTATTATCCATTGCAGTCACCAATTGCGAGTTCGAGTAATCGAGTATTTGTACCTCAGCTAGTGATAGTGATCTGATCATCCTGTGGAAAGAATTTTAAGGTTAGATTATTAATTTCTGATTAAACTTTTATGGAATTTTCTATATTTTGCAGTTAAAACTGTACTATTTCTATATTCTTTTACTATTTTCTTTGAATATCGCGTTGACAGTTTGGTTTATAGTTTTCTATTGTTCCGTACAAAATGATCTGTCCCGGCAAATACCATTTAAAGTCGGTTCCGTCCTTATTATGATATACCACATATTTTTGCTGTTTCCTAGTAAGTCTTTCTATGTTAGTTTGTCTGGTTCGTTCTACGTCTTCTGCCTTAAAATTAACTGATCGTCCGAAGAATATTTCAGTTGGTTTCGTCACAGAGTGTATTGGTCTGATCTCTCTAACAGCCCCTCAAAATTTCGATGACCTCCGTCTTTTTTTTAACATCTCATTATTTCAGTTAAGGTGGAATGAAATTTTCCAACCTGACTATTCACTCGGCTGGTATAAGAAGGTGTAAGATAAGTTTCTATTATAAGTTCATATTCTGGCATGAATTTTATTGTGCATGAATTTATTTGAATAATGAACCATAACATTATTCATAATTAATCGCGTTGGTACGCCAAACAAAAATAGAATGTCTCTTAATGGTCTTCGTATGTGTTCTATAAAGCGTCTTTTGAGTACCTTAGCCTGGGCATATTTCGAAAACTTATTCAATGCCGTCAGTACTGCCTTTCCCTCTGGCAGATAAATGTCGATATGCACTATTTCCCCTGCGTGAATTGGTACTGATGGCTCGGTCAGCTTAGAATTGTTTGGATGTCGTTCATATTTATTTTCCTGTATGTAGTTCAAATTTAAGTTATTCGTCTAATTCTTCTTGTCATAAATATTTTTCAAGTATTTGAGCTTTATTCTCTATTGCGTTCCTACGGGCTTTATAGTGAACTTCCAATATGGCTTTTTCCTATTGTGATTCATTGGTTTTGTCTTCTACGAATTTTTTATTTGGATCAGTAAACACATTGGGACATTCTTCAATAATCTATTAGGTCTGGTTTTATGTAAATTCAAAAAACGGGAAAGTTTAAACTTAATATTACACTCAAAAAAAAGTTTACTAAATTTAAGTAAATTTTACTAAAATTAAAGAAATTCGGTAATGATTTGGCTCCAAGTAAAATAAAACTTAAACGAAGTTTATATTTTTCCTAAGTTATAGTATAAATAATTTTCTATAATTAACTAGAAATTAGTAAATTTTTACTACGATAAAGTTAAATTATACTTTTTACTTATCCACACTTGCTACAACTAACCATTTTTTTTACACAAACTTAATAAAATTTTCTAATATTAAGTTAAAAATGTATGAGTATGGGGCATTATATAGTTAATTTATCTTGTTTTTACGAACGCTTTTAACTTAAATAAAGTTGTTTTTATTATTTTTAAAAAGTATTTAACTTATTTCAAGTTAAATTTTTCTTAAATTAAGTTTTTGTGATTATTATTCATTAAAAATTTCTTTAATTTAAGTACATGGTTGTACTTAATATTATGAAGTATTATTTGAAACTGTCAACAAATTCTTGAAATTTAGTATAAGACGTTAACTTAATTTGAGTATATTTTGTGTTATTTTTAAGAATATATATATATATATGTTCCTTTAACTCCCACTGGAGCATAGGGCGCCAACAATAGTCGATCTCCACCGTACTCGGTTTTGGGCTACATTTCTAGCTTCGTTCCATGTTAAACCCACATATCTCATTTCGGCTTCGGTGGAACGTCTCCTAACATATTTACATATCTTATTTTTTAGTTGGTAAAATTAATTGTTTTAAGTTAAAAGAGTGGTTTTGGCCTTAAATAGTACAAATTGTTTATTTTTTTATATTTTTTTAAATTATAAATACATGTTTTGATAAATGTTCTTCTTCGGGTACATTCAATAGGTTTTCAGGAACTTGGCTTAACAAGGCATAAAGTTTTTGCTTGAACACAACTTTTCTTAAATCTGAAAAAATAAAAAATACTTTAAAATAAATGTTTATAGCTCTGAAAACGAAAAATAAATCGTATATAATACGTTTAAAACTTTTAGTATTTAGCAAAATATAGTGTCTGCTAGGATGTTACAACTAATATTGATAATATTAAAATAAAATGGAATTTATTTCAGCAATATGTTTACCTTTTATTCTCTTTTATTCTCTTTTATGAAGAATTAAAAACGATTTTACAATTGATATTTTTCAAGTTTGAAATTTAAAATTATGTACTTAGAGAAATAATTTGGGGTAAGGAAAACCAGCTTTGCTATGGTCTGTTATATGCTACCATATATTTACCAATCACATTTGTGAAATTGGCTCATTGAAATAAACGAACGCATTTAACAAAATATTGATAAATGAAAGCTGTACAATTAATTTAAATGCGTATTCGCTTATCCTCTTGCGAGATTATAAATGGGGATCGATAAGAGCAATTGTGCTTTGACCTGCATCTACAATCCTTTAAACCAATAACTCAATGGCCTAATGTAAATTCTGAATCTTACAGCAAACAGATCCAATTAAAAGCAAACCAAAGTTATTTACTGAAGCTCAACTACTTTAATTTTTAAACTTGAAAAAATCAAAAAATTTTCAAAATTTCACTTTTTAAATAACTTTTAACAAAATCACGTATTTGAAAAAAAGGAGAAATAACATTTTTATATATAAAGGAGATTTAAATATAAAATTTTTGATGTATGACACTAATGTAGTAAAAAAGCGATATAACGAATTTGATGAAAATCGCTTATATTAACTATTTTTTTAAATAAATAAATTTCTAAATGAATTAAACTTTTCCAAAAGTTCTACATAAAACACACTTACAATTTTTGATAAATTAATTAAACTTTTAGCCACCACCCATTTTTTCTGTAAACGCCGTTGGCTCTTGAAATAATTGGCGGCGTTACCGGCTAATTTTTTACACCGACTTCGGTTTTTTTTACAAACCTAGAACAATTTGAACTAATTACACTAAATTAACTTAAAATAACACTTTTTAAATTCATTTTTTACTTACCTTCTTTAAATTCACTATTTTTTTCACAATTTCTTATTTATAGTTTTAGCTTTTTTTTGAATTTTTTCCGTTTTTTACTATTTTTCATTTATTTATGTATGTATATCAAAACTAAAATGCTTACATCGGGGCTGGAAAAGTAAATACCAATGTAATTGTTTTAATATGAAATAAATACATAGACGACGGCAGTCTGCAGACCACAAACAGTCAAAATTAATATATTTGGAGGCTATTATTTTTTATAATTTAATTCGTCTAAAGTAGTCTTAAAGTATTAAATTTAGCAAAAGATTAGTTTGTATCAGCGTTGCAACTTTCCGGTTAATTATTCAAAAAGAAACATTTTGATAGTTTTAAAGTGATAAAAGTTTTGAATAATTTTTGGATAATTTGTCTTATTACAGAAATTTTAACAAAATCCAAATTAAATCTGCATTTTATAATACAAAATACAAATTTTTATATCTGTATTTCTGCCTCACTGAAATTTAACTCAAAAAAAACTCGATTTTGACAAATTTTGGATGAAGGTACTTTGATATAGAATACTGCGAAATTACAATATTTAATAAATTTAAATTGTATAAGAAAGTTAGTAAGAACACGCAAAGAAAAATCATAGCTTAATTAATTTGTAATCATACTGTTGTCTCAGTTATTATTTAATGATTATTTTTAATTTTTAATGCTTTTGAATATAATGTTATGCTTGTCAAATTAATTTTTTTAAATCATACTATTTTTAAATGATAACCGTTTTGAAATTTGTACGAAAAGTAAACATTAAATGATACAATTCCAACAAATGCTTGATTATCGTGACTTTTCTTTTTGTTTTCTTTTTATCGTGGTTTTTCTTTGCGTGTAGTAAATTTATGTAAGGGCAAGAAAAAAATTTTGCTTTAAAAGCAATATAATATGCATTTGCACTAGTATCAATAGCAAAATATGTCCATCTGTATATGCAAAGAAAAACCATGGTTTCGACATGATCACGACGGTCATATTATTTTTTCTAAAACAATATTTGGTTGTCGAAAACAAGTAATAGTTTTTTTTTGTTTCATTTCATCCTATATTTTGTCACGATAATCAAGCATTTGTTTGAATTGTATCATTTAATGTTTATTTTTCGTAAAAATTTCATAATGGTTATCATTTAAAAATAGTATGATTTAAAAAAATTAATTTGACAAACATAACATTATATTCAAACGCATTAAAAACTACAAACAATCATTGAAAAATAGGTGAGACAACATTATGATTACAAATTAATCAAGCCATGATTTTTTTTAAATAATAATTTGATTTCAACTGTTCTTCTTCTTGCTGAATAAATTTCTATTATTTTAAAAGTTTGAGATGTCAAAAAATTAGCAAAAATTTTGAAAAATTAAAGAAAATTTAAAAATAAACGAGAAAATGTAAAAAAATATTGGTAAAAAAATTTCAATTAAATTAGTAAGTACAATAAATATGTGTGTGTTACAGCAAAAGACAATAATTTGCCGTAAAAAGCAAAGATTGTCGATTTCAATTGTAGTCATATATATGATTATTGAATGATAGTTTAATTAAACATAATAATGATAACTGGTAACCATTATATGTTTTAACCATAATCATACAATTCAATCATAGTATGTTGCTCTTCGATTATGGTTACCATAACCATATTTTTTCTTTGCGTGTACTTTTACAATTAGTCGAAATTTAAGAAAAGACTGATGCATCAAAAAAATGCATAACGATCGTTACTAAACATCATTCTAAATAAAAAATAAATAAAAACAGCAGAAACTATTTTGACACGCCTACTTCAACGTCCCCTTCTCACGTAATTTACCGTTAATGAAATTAGTAAGCTCACTCGTAATATAGACATACTTAAGGTTACATTGCAAGACTAAATTTAAGAAAAAAAAATAATAGCAAACAGAAGTTGCACAAAGAAAGTAATATATATTTATTTAAAGAGTTTATTTCATAGCGATTTCTGTTAATATCAATATAAAATTTTTTCTGTTATAAAAGTACCCAAAATTGGTGGTGGGCATTAAAATTTATGCATTAAGCATTTAATTTATTATTGCTTATATTTTTGCTATTAAAGCATTCTATACCATTATACAAGTTTAGATTTTTTAGTAGCAATTGAAATTTTCAAAACATATAAATTTTAACCTTAAACATTAGCTTTGATTTGCACTTCCCATTCCTGATATACATTTTAAAGATTTTGTACTTAATAATAACATTTTGTATTTAAAACAAGTACGAATTAACTAAAATTTAACCACAACTATTGACAGAAGTAAATTCATATACATACTTATGTATGAACATTAATACATACAATATATTTGCTCATATTTTTGATATTTACATACATATGTTATTTTTTAATCATACTATATCAATGAAATTTTTCTTTAATTCAAGTAAATTTTACCTAGTATACGCTTTACTAGAATTAAGCAAATGGTACTATAATCAAATATATTTTCTTTATTGAAAGTGAATTTGTACTTAAAGTAAAGAATGAAACATACTTCTTTTAAGTTTATAATAAAGCATTAACTAAATATAAGAAAGCAATGAACTAAATTTTTTACATTTAATACAAAAATCTTATTACTTGTTTTAAGTATGAAAATACTCAATATTAAAATATTTTTACTGTAGGTCTGAAAAATTTTAATTAATTTAAGAACTATTTACTCTATTTAAGTATGTACAATTAAGGACATTTATGGACTGTCTTTAAGTTAGTCAGAATTTTGCGTAAACTTTTATCAAGTACAATTTTTTTCATATGAAGTTAAATTTTTTATATTTTAGTTAATTTGGACTTATTTTTAGGAAATTCAATAAACTAAACTTAATTTTAGATCAATCTTTTTTTTCGGTGTATAGACTGACTGGGATTGCTTTTGTCTTATTGGAATTTTAGGTGTAATTTTGGTGTATTTGGATGAAAAATATTTACGAATGTATGAACTTTGTTTATATGGAATGGTTTTTTTGTTTTAAATGGGTGTCGAGTGGATTAAACATAATATTTGTTCAACCCGGTGTCAATTAAAAATTTAAATATATCCTTATCTCTTTTAAGTTCGTAATATGGTAGTGAAGATGGGACTAATTTTAAAAAATAGATGCTGTCTACTTCCTGTTCATTATTTTAGTGCTTATCTTTTCAATTCTTATGTAATTTATTTGGATCGTGATCGGTAAACTCAGAATAATCAGAGATATCGAGTGGATCATAGTAATCGTATTGTTCATAATATTGGATATCATGTTGAACGTTGTTATCAATGTCCATGAAATAATTCCGTTGTATTTTAGACGAGATTTCGCCAGTGATTGGATGTGGGCGTTTTTGCGCAATTTGATCATTTCTCTGAAAGTTTTGAAAATTAACATTCCTTGATCTTATCGACTGGTTAACTGTTATTGCTTAAGGAGGTTTCGATGGAAAGTTTTGGATATTAATGAATCCTGATGGATGGCTTGGCCTTTGGTTTTGTTAGCTGAACTGTTGTGGAAGGAATAGTTCCCTAAAATGGGGTGGCATGTGTGTCAGCTCTGGATAAAATACTGGTTTTGAGAAATTATGAGACCGTTGTGGAGTTGGTGGTAGAAGTTTATGGGCACCCAGGTATCAGGCCATCATCCAATTGTCAGAAGAAGCTGACGAGGCCAGAAATAAGCACTTACGATTATATCGTAAGAATTATTCGAGGAAATTCAACAGAAGCAATCCAAATCGAGATGTCTTTAATAGGTTATTTCTGAGCAGTGACCTTTTTATAAGCTGCAGTACGCAAAGAGAACGGAATAATAAAAAAGCTTTTTCATCAGAAACCATCACACTTCTTCTTCCTGACACCGATGATGCAGCTAATAAGGATACACATACGACATAATAATTATTAAGGAATTTTTATTAGTTTAACTTTTCCGTATATTAAGTATTAAATAATATATAAAATAAATATAATAAAGCCATTTTCTATAAAAAAAAATACTGTTTTATAAGAACTTTACAATTTTCAAACAAAATTTTCTTAATAAGATCGTAAATCATATGTTTGCAAGTACATACAGTCGGTCAGAAATGAGTTTAAACCTTTAAAATCAACATTTGTTAATCGAGTTTTACTATTTATACCGACTTTAGGTCCTTAGGAATGTGACTTTTGGAAAAATCTTAAAAATTTAAACTTTTTGGTTCTTTAATTTGCATTTTGAAAACAAAAAACGTCGACGAATTTTGGAGGAATTTTTTTTTTCGCCATTAAATTTTTAGTAACTCTTAGTTTAAGCAGAATTTTCCGGTGCATCTTCTAATCCTCCTCTGATTAAAATCGGAAAACCCGTTTACAAGTTATGATAAAATATCTTAGGCAACCCAACGATTTAGGGGGTGAAATATGCCACGCCTTTAAAAGAAAATCCTTACGTACTAGACAAAAACGGAAAACAGATTTGTATTGAGGGCATCAAAATTCATATAGTCCACATACTTTTATTTCTATGAGAGACAAAAAATTTTTTTTTGCGCAGTGTACTTTTGTTGCGCAGTGTAATTTTTTCAAAATCTGCCAGTAGATTTCTGATATCATACTACACCTAAAACTATCAAAAAATTAGAACTTTGAATTAAAAAAAAAACGTTTAATAATTTTGGCCAGCTTCTCAGGCAAAATACTCCTCTGTGTGTCGTTAATAAGTTTGGAATTAGAGGAAATGCTGTTTTGTGAGTTTTGTAATGATCGGACTATAATGTCCTGTTCTTTATTAATGTGATTCGTAATGTTTTATATTCTTTCAATGATTTGGACTAAGTCTTGTAATTATAGTGCAGGAATTTAAATTTGTACAAATCATTTTGCCATACCAAATACTTAAAAAATTAAATATTAGATATACTTTGTTCATTTGTGTGTGTTTGTACCTTTGATGTCAAGTTAGATATCATTTCGGTAATGCGAGAAGCATCATTGCTGTCCATATTTTCCGCAATGAATTTCACTGCTGAGCTTATACCATTAAATAATTCTCTTTTACTTCTACATCTAGGTGTTATCGAATTTAATATATTTTTAATATCTAATTGTTTATACATCGTCATTTCAAGGGAACCTTTGTTGTAATGGGAAAGTATGAAATATTTTAACGATTCTTCAATCTTCATAACATTGATACTATATGAATCGAGTTTTATAATGTGTATAAGATTGGTGTAGTCTGTTATTGTTTTGGCTGTTCGTAATTTTATTTGTAACAAACCCTGGGTATCGCTCAGATTTTGTATGTTCAGTGTTTGTGCATGTATTGTGGTTATTAATCTTAAATGGATATAGGGTTATTAATTAAGTGTTCAAAATCTTTTTTTCTTAATTTCAGATTTTTTCAGTCTGTGGTCATGTGTAGTTGTTACTTTGTTGTTTCGTTTTACTTTATGCCTAGAAAATATCTGTGTTAGGTTATTTCTCCTACACTCCTTCCTGTAAATATAATCATTTTCCTTGTAATTTAATGGCTCTTGTCTATTTGTATTAAGCTTTTCTGTGCGTTTGTCTGTGTCAGTTTCTAAGTTATTCTTAATAGCCTAGTAGAGTTGAGTTTGAATTGATAAATTTTTTAAAGATGTTCGTGTTCGTTGCTGAATATGATTTGGCGGTCAAACTTTTAGGTTCCTCCGTAGAAAAGTTCATAAGGTGTTAATATTGTGGAAGAGTGGATTGCATTGTCGTACGTTATGAGATCTATTTCTTACTTTTTTTCTTTAATTTTCTCTATTAGTCTGTATGTTTCAGTTAAAGTTGAGTGAAGTCTTTCTACATGAGAATTGCTGATTAATTGTTGAAAAGACGTAAAATGGAAGTTAATATTTATTGTGGACAAACACCTTTAAAGATATTCGAACTAAATTCGGTTCCTAGGTTACAAATAATTTCGTTAGAGATACCATTAATATTCAAAAAATGTTTTAATGATTTTATTACGCAAAGGCTATTTCTCGCTGTTAAAGAATATGCAGCAGCAGATTTGGAAAATTTATCTATAATTGTTAAAATATTTTTCCCGCTGATTGTATAAATATCTATATGTAATACATCTGGTGGTTTAACAGGTGTTGGTGGTTTTTTGAATTTATTTTTTTGAGGGTGTCTATCATGCTTTAATCTTTGGCACAATGTACAATTACTTATTGTTTGAATTATTTTTGACTTCATATACGGAAAATAGTATTCGCGTTTTAAATGATCATATGTCTCTTGTATGCCTCTATGGTTATTGTTTTCACGATAGTCTTAAATGATTTTGCCTTGATCTTCATTTTCTTATATGCCTTTAACTATTTAGTACACCTAACTAAACGAAAAATTTTGCGTTGTGCAAAGTGTTTTGTATATACATTTTGAATTATGCGGAAAGATTCATTATCTGTAAAGTTTGCTAAGGTTTTGCTAGGGGCGAGATAATTATTTAAAATATCTGTTATAATTTGTTCTGTGCAATTGGCGTATGTAAATGGCTTCCTATGTTTATTTTTGAAAATTACTTCGAGTTTCAAACGAGGGCTATAGTATCCTTTCTTAAATAGTGCTTGTAAATTGAAGTCGTTTATTGGTTTCTCTGAAATGGGTATACTGTCATCGCAGTTTTGTTCTGCCGACTGAATGGTGCTACCTGAAGATGCTTGATAAGATATTATTTCAAATGTATTTATATTTATGTTTCATTAGGTCCAAAGATACAAAATTACCGATTTTAGCCGATTAGAGCTAAATTTCCTTCTAAATTTCAAAACTTCGAAAAATTACAAAAATTCATTATAGATTGTTTTAAGGAGGGGAAAAATACGTTTTTACTTTTTTCCTATTGCTATCCCTCTCAAAGATAAATGCTGTTCAAAAAAGTACCAAAATTCAGTTTTTACCCGTTTTATCCCCTTAAAACTTAAAATTTCCACAAAGTACCAGACACCTATCCAATTATTTTTAACAGGCTCTTTGATACTTTCTGAATTTTTGTGATATCTTTTTTAAGTCCGGAGAAACTGTGTTACCGATTTTACCCTTTTTTACCCGTAAACCGCTCGACGGATTTTGTGCAAACATAAACCCTCTACACGACCATAGGAATAAACTCTAAAAATTTCATCGAATTCGGTTAGACCGTTCGTGAGTAATAAAGTCACAACCCACTTGCAACAATTTTTTTATAAACGGTGTTTTTTTAAGCCCGATAGAACTTGAAATTGTAAAAAATAACACAAAAAATTTAATTGTAATCAAAAATTTTTTTTTATTCGAAAGATCAATACGTGACATTAACATTTGAAAATGATTTCGGGCATATGGGCACCGCGGCTGTTCTTGACGAAGCGCATTCTGGACGTCCAATTTTGGGCCACTTTTTCGAGCACTGCTGGCCGTATGTCACGAATAACACGAACAATGCTGGCCTCCAAGGCGTCAATTGTTGCTGGTTTATCAGCATAAACCAGTGACTTCACGTAGCCCCACAGGAAATAATCGAGAGGTGTCAAATCGCACGACCTTGGAGGCCAATTGACAGGTCCATTTCTCGAAATCAACTTATCGCCAAATTTTGATTTCAATAAGTCGATGGTTGCGTTCGCCGTATGGCACGTAGCGCCATCCTGTTGAAACCACATCTCCTCCGGATCAATGTCATCCATATTTTCAAACAAAAAATCATTGATCATGGTGCGGTAACGATCTCCATTGACCGTAACGCGAGCTCCGGCCTCATTTTTGAAGAAATAAGGTCCGATGATGCCACCAGCGTGAAAACCGCACCAAACGGTGCATTTTTCTGGATGTAATGGAGTCTGTAGGGTCTCTTGTGGATTGGTCTCGCTCCATATGCGGCAATTTTGCTTATTAACAAACCCGTTAAGCCAAAAGTGCGCCTCATCGCTGAACACAATTTTGCGATAAAACAACGGACGTCCAGAATGCGCTTCGTCAAGAACAGCCGCGATGCCCATATGCCCGAAATCATTTTCAAATGTTAATGTCACGTATTGATCTTTCGAATAAAAAAAAAATTTTGATTACAATTTAATTTTTTGTGTTATTTTTTACAATTTCAAGTTCTATCGGGCTTAAAAAAACACCCTTTATATAGATTGGGTACTTATCTGAGACTGTTTTCTCGTTAAACCTTTTATAGTCAATCACTAAACGCCATTTTTTCTTTCCGCTAGCGTGCGATTTCTTGGGGACTATCCGTACTCCAAGGTGAGTAGCTTTCCCGTATGAGGGCCTGATTTGACATGTCTGCAATTTATCTTTGTACCTCCGCTTTATGGATATGGGTGTACCTATACGATTTTGTAGCAATGCTGTGATTAATTTTTTTAATTAAGGTAAGGAGCTGAGTTTCCTAAAGGAAAACCTCTTCAAAATCTTTACATAGCTTTGTGACAATTTTTCGTTCTTCTAAATTTAAATGGTTTATTCTAAGCTTTTGTAGTAATTTAGGGTTTTGATATTCAATAGAATGCTGAAAGTTAATATTATTAATACCTCTGATGTGTGAATCTGTAATAAGATCTACTTTAATTAGACTTTCGATTAAAATTATTTTATTTATGTGTGATTTATTACTAACTTTAACAAAAGTGTACAAAACTGTTTTCTGGCTTGTAAAAGCATGGAGGAATGGTTACTTCGGGTTAATTATAATAGTATGGATTAAGAAATCACCTTTTTCTAAATCTACAAGGATTATAATAATAGCTTTTGTTTTCGGTGCTATTAAAAATTTACTTAAAGTTAAATTTGGTTTAAGAAACAAGGCCTATTTTCGCCCTTAATTGAGTAAGTATATAAAGTCCAATAAAACCGTCAAAATAGTAGTGCAACTTAAAAACAAAAAATTCTAGATTTCCCTTTTTCTTGGAATTCAATATATGAAGGGAAATTAACTTTTGTATTTAATCGGTTTTTTGTTTAAAACCGTAGTTATTATTATTGGTGTGAATTTTTTTATTTAATTTTTTATTCTATTCTGTGTTAATAAATAATAATGCAGATGCACCGGTGTCTATTCAAAAGCGAATTCATTTGGACAACCAAATGAGGATGAAATGTTTTTGTAAGGGAGGTTAGTACCATATTTTTTAATACATAACTATCCTGTTGAGTCTTCGTGGCATCTAATCAAAAATTTTCTGCATCTTCAATTTCGTTATAATTGTCTATATTAGGTATATATAGTTTGGGACGTTGTAGTTTTCAAAATCGGAGTAAGTGTTAAAATTTTAGAACTTCTCGTGGAAATCTTCGTGTTTGTCCACTATTATTTCTAAGATGAGTGTATCCTGAACTAGTGTCCATGGGTTCTGGTGTCTAATAGTTAGTGTTAGTATTTAATTGTGGCTGCTTTAAATTGTTAAATTGGTTTTGGTTATTTGTGGTTGGAATAGTGTGTTTATTTAGCAAATACAAATTTTGTGTTGACTGTGGTCTGATGAATGACTGATTGGCTGGTAAGTGTGGCTTATTGTTAGATATATATGAGAGGATTGTAATTCATGTTTTGTTGTTGTCTGTAATTGCTTGTTTATTGAGTGAATAAATGTTGTGGGTTATAATGTTTAAACGTTTCTTGCCCCTTTACAAGGTTCCTATTTTCCTGTCTAAAATAGAATATGCCATCGGTAATGTTTCTGGTTTCATAGCCTTGATTGATGAACCCTATAGTTCTATCAGACCGGACAAAAATGTGTTAAAGCACGTTAAGGCAAATAAATATCGTTTAGCTGTGATTATACTGGGATCTACTTCGTGAATCATTAAGTGGTTATTTATTGTAGTTTGAATTTCTACTACTGAGCTATAAAATTCTGCTAATGTTTTATTATTTTTTTTAGAAGATGTAGGTCCCGAATCAATGAAGTTTCATTTCGTTTGTCCGAATAGATCGATAGATCTCAAAATCATTTTGGCAAAAGGAGTGCCATCGATTTGTGACAATATCGAAAGTATTTCCTTCACATTATGAAGTAGTATTCATAACAGTCTGGAAATACCGTCAAATTTCGGAAGGTCTTTGACAGCGTCTGGAATTCTTAAAAATTCCTAGATATTTTTTACTGTCGAGAGTGTATTATTTGTAGCACTCATTGTAGAACTACCTGACTATATCATATCAATATTAATTTCTGGAATAGGAGTGAGTACTTTTAGAATAAAGTAGGGACGACATTTAGGCATGTAGTGGTTTATTTGTGTGTAAAGAAAAAACATAACTATATGATAAGATTACAGGAGGCTCTCTTGAGAATCGCTGGTCTTTAAAAACTCTGAATTTGTTTAGTTCGTAATATATAAAATTTATCTTTTATATTTATCGAAATATAAATTTCTTTATATATTAAGTTATTACTAATAATTATAACTTTTCTTCTTTATTGAATAATTGCACTTATTATTTAGTATTCTTATATTGAATTAAAATTTTATATATTAAGATATATAATTTTTTTAGTTTACTATTATTTATTCTTGTTATGTTACTTATAGTTCAATATTTGATTTACACAAAAATAACTGTAGACTGAATTACTGCATCAACTTCCTACGATGATCCGTCGTAATGTTGCTCTTATACTCTTTGTGTAGAAATGGTTCTGTTCTAGTTTTCTTTTTACGAAAATCCTTCGTAACGATGCTCCTTGCACAATTTGCTTAGTTATGTTCCGTCACTTGAATGTAAAGCCATAATACTTCGCTTTTTATCCTTTAATGTGTACAGGACTGCGCCAGTTAACTTAACTATTTATTAGTGTTATGAAAAAAAAACACAACTTCTTACACTAGTTGTCAAATTATTTTTGCTTTATTGATTATTATCTTTTAAAGCGAATCTTATTATCTAAATATAAAAGTGCTCACATAAGTTAAAGTTCAACAGGCTGCTTGTTTTAAGTAATTTCACAATTAACAATTTATGTTTATCAAATTATTCCTTTTGTTTACATGACTTTAACTGCCTGTTCAACGATGTCGAAAGAAAACACAAGCGAACTTTCATTCGTACAAATACGTTGAAAACAAAAACAAATTTTTAGTTTTTGTTGTTGTTTTCAATATATTTGTACGAATGAAAGTTCACTTGTGTTTTCTTTCGACATCGTTGAACAGGCAGTAAGTTCAATAAACTGCCCTAAATAGTCTTACATTTCTTTTGAAAAAGTGCTTACAGGGTTAATTGGATAATTTTGTTTCTTTTAATTAATTTTATAAGTGAGAAATTTTGTCTTTCTTTTTAGAATTTATAATTATTTGGTTTTACTTTAATTATTACTGATATTGTTGTTTAATCAGGGTGGCTTTGTTGTTGTTGAGATTGTCATCATCAATATATTTAGAGCCAATATCTTGCAGACTGTGCTGTAAACCGACTTCTAAATAGGGGAAATACGCAGAACCGAACCCTTATCCACAATACTAGCACTATTAACTTGAGTCATTTTCAATTTGTCCATGTCGTTGTGGTAGTAACACGCTGTACTTTCTTTGTGATTTTAACTGCACAAACTCAGCTCAAAGTTTGACTTTTGCACAAAGTTTTGGTTGTTTGCAAAAAGTGATCCTTATATTTATATAACGCTTGAGCGGCTAACTTTTTGTCACAGAACTCGATTCATTTTGCCCTTTATTTGACACATTTCATTTTTATACCCGCCACCAAAAAATGGTGGGGGTATATTCATTTTGTCATTGCGTTTGTAACACATCAAAATATCCATTTTAAACCCCATAAAGAGTAAGTATTCTGAATCAGGGTTTGATGGCGATCTAGCTATGTCCGTCCGTCCATCTGTTGAAAGCACGATAGAGATAGCACGGAAAATTAATTGTATAAAAAATAATAAAGAAAACTAAATTAGTAAGAATTTTTTTTCCGGTCGGTGGTTGTGCAATGTGGAGAAATTTTAATAATTGAATGAACTTAGTTAAAACTGTGTAGTATGCAATTTTAATTATTAAGAATTTGGTTAGTAAATTATTTGGGTTGTTATAAAGTATATGCATTTGTGTTTGTGTATAATATATACAAATATGTATGTATAAGGTGTTATATTATGGTTGTATAACTTTATTATGTGTTATCGTAACTCCTCCATCCTTGGAATAAAGCTCCGACGAAATATTGTAAATATTAATTTTTCTTTTGTAAACAAAAAATGTTAATATAATTATAATAACAATAATTACATTTATTCCATGATTTGTCATCTTTAGCATTTTATTAGTTTTATGTTTAAAATTAATATTTTTAAAATTGTTTTAATAACTTAATTGTTTTACATAGAGATCTTTCAGTTTTAAACCTATAAATGTTTTGTTTTCCTTAATGTCAATGATTAAATGAGATAATATTACATTTTTTTGATATTTAATTTATCGTTATAATACGTTTTGTTTTCTATTGTAAAATTACCATTTTCGAATTTAAAGATATATGTTAATTAATTATTTTCCTATCCTTTGGGATAAAAAAAAATAAATCATCTTATTATACTATTAAGTTCATTTTATTTTAATTTATATCTTAGGATAGTCTTAGTCCTAATTTATTTTATTATTATTTGAGCCGTCACAGGGAGCCACTTTTTAGGCTGGTCTATGGCCAGGCTTTGCTGAGTTTGAGTTTACAACTGGCTTACTTACTTGCAATGACCATAATCTTATTCTAATTAGCATGTGGGAAAATGCTTTGTCATCAGTTTTATTTAATTTATTTTAAATTTTGTTGTTACGTTAAATTCACAGACGAAATTTGATTATTTTATGCCGAACATAAAAATCAAAAGAATTTATGAATTTATGGGAAGCGCGCAGTCAGCAAAATTTACTTAAATATAAAACCTATTAGAATAATTTATTTTTGTTGTTGTTGACCAACACGCAACTTAACTTGTACTCTTTCCCGTAGGTTCTGTCGTTGTTACAAGTTCCAAACTTGTTAAAAAATCATTGAGCTCATCGGATGTAGTACTCAGGAGACCTCCCATTTTGGATAATTTGTCGGCTTTCTCGTTACCGATCAGCCCGCGATGGCTTGGTATCCATATTATCTCCAGATGTTTACAATTTACATATGAGTTTATCTCTCTCTTGCATTGCAGGACGTTCCGTTATTCAAATTTATCCTTTCTCAATGTCTTAATCACTGATTGGCTATCCGTTGGATATGAATCGGGGCTTCGCTATTCGTTTCCTTTATCCATTTAATTCCTTCCGTAATCGCCATGATCTCAGCCTGGGTATTGTAATCTGGTAGACGGAAGTATTTGTTTCTATTTCGGCTTAGTTCGTATAAGTCCATTCCAGTTTGGTCACCAATCTTTGAACCGTCTGTATCAAGATCGATTTCATGGGTGTTTCCCATCCTGGTTATTTCATCCCATTCTCCCTCTTCTGGTATTATCGTGATGCAGTTAGTATTCTCATATCTCATCGAGATTTTATTACATGTTACTTTCGTAATATTTCCCATCGGTAAGATATCCGTTATTTTTTTAATTTATTGAGTTGGTTATTAATTGTATTTTCCACTCGAATCAATACGTTTTCAAAAGTATTTATTGAAATTGTTATTATTAGAACAAAAATATATTTCATCATGTAGCTTTGCATATTTAAATATTTTACACATGTTTATTTATTTTCATTATTCATATATTCTTTTGTTTTTTTTTTGTTTTATTTCTTTCCTTAATTGAATTATCTGTTGTTGGATTTTGCGCTTGTCTTCTTTATTGCCGCAGGTCTCTTGGTAGATAAGCACGAAATATGTTATCTTTATAATCCGAACGTAAAAAAAACAACCATTTCAATTAATTGCCAATTTATTTCTGATCGTTTTAATTTGATTTACAATATTTTATAGTATTTAATTGTTTATTAAGCTTAAATTGTTTACAATATTTTAGAAATTTGGTTTAATTCTTTGGAATAATGTGTTAAAGTTCAGTTTATTATTTAAACTTGCACACAAAGCATAATTTTATTCAAATAAAATATTAATTTCAAATTTTTCAATGTATTGGCCCTTTAGTTGGTGTTGGTGCGATTGATATTGGTGTGTATATAAGTCACGCGTTACTGCTGTTTTAATTTGCTTATTCTTTCTCCTCTTGATTTTTTTATATTAGGTAGATGGAATATAGGGATCATTGGCTCGATTGGTTTCTTCTTTGCTAATTTTATCGGCTTAGGTCTTAATGCGTGGATTAATGGCTTCTGGTGTTCCTTGGCACATTGTTTAAGTAGTTGGGGCCAGCGAGCTTCTGCTTCTCGTATTTTTTCAAGGATTTTTTCCAACGATTGTGCCATAAAAATAATTTACGAAAATATAAATTTGATATGGTTCGAATAGATTCTGACTAAGCGTAAGCTCTGTATGTCAGGATCTAGTTTTACTTTCTAAATACAATTTTTAGCAAAAGATTAACAGTGTGCTGTATAAATACTTTTTTTTTTTTGCTATTTTTAAATTGCACTAAATCGAAGGTGGCAGGATCGCCATGTAGTGAACCTTAACCTTTCATTAACAAAAACGCGTTGTATTTTTTAAAAATATAATTCATAGATTCTCCTCTATTTTTTAGTTTCTTAAGCTTATATACTTACTATGAGTAGTTAGCTTTTTCTTTGTATTGAGCGAATCTCATATTTTTAACTCAATTATCATTATGATCTAAAACTTAATTTAAATTTACTTAATTACACTGTACCAGGCTATCAGAAAATTTGGAGTATATTTTGAAAAATTTTATTTTGAGTAGTATTTCATTATAATTGCTTTATGAATGTGTGTGTGAAACATAATATTTGTATATAATACTAATGTTCTCGTTTGGTTTTGTCTAATTTATTTTTGTTTCTCTTCTTCCGCCATGAGTCAGTATCCATCCATAGTGACTATCTGTCACTTCAGCAAACTGCAGTGATAAAAACAAAAAGCGTAAAATAACCGTTTATATCAAAAGTGTTGAATTGCTCAAAAGTATCTATGAGCAATTCTTAGTAAAATAATCTACTACTGACCTATCTCAACAGGACTTTGACTTTGAACAGAAGTTTGTGTAGTTTTTATTTATTAAATTTGTGCGCTTACAATGTAGCCCTGAATTGTTTATGCGTGTAACACGTTATTGATTGTTTATATTAAATGTTTATGCGAGTTACGAGTTAATAAAAAGAGTTAAAAATTTCTTAAAAAATTTTATAACTTTTTCAACTTTTTATTTTGACTTTTGTCTTAAAACTAAAAACTTTAAAAAATTTCTTATTTACTTATATGCCAAACTTCAGATTTTGTATTAGTAAGCTTTAAATTATATTGAGCAATCGTAAAACCATTGATATTGATTAGTCAGGTAAATATCAATGGTTGTAGTTGTTTTTATTTTAAAAGTAATATTGTGAAATCACCAAACCATTGGTATTTTTGTTGTAGCAAAACACTTAAACGAATTCGTTTAATTTGTTAGTGTTATGATTTTGCTTGTCGGCACAATTGGCTTAATGATGGCTTCATATTTCATAAGAGGACAACTTTAATAAAGTCAACGACTTATTGTTTATATGTAAGTGCCGTTGACTTAAATTGGTATTTAAATATTTTGTAATAATACTATCGATGTCGATAGTATTTGCGAGGGTTGGTTGAGTATGTGGAAGTACATACGTAACTCGCGAATTAACTAATTCGTTGCCGTTATTTCCAAAAAAAAGCAAAGTGTTTATTTAATTTAAAATTCTTTTTTGATTTGATCAGTTGAACAGGAGAAACTAGACTAACTTAACATTTTTCTTAAGTTTATAATGTTGACTTCGATTATTATGAATTGTTGGTTTGGCATATTTTGATTGGCTTAAACTGCAAAAATTTTATATTGATAAAATTGTTGATCTTGCAATTTTGAATGTTTAACAAATTTTCATTGGTTAATAATTAAAATTTAATTTACCCCAAGCAAATGCAGTTTTATATTTTATTTGTAACAACAATTTTTTATAACTTTTGGTGTCCGACGTAAGTATGATTTTAAGGTTATTAAAGGCCTGCATTTCAGTTTCTCATAGTTTCACGCATATCCTTCTAGATTGGTTCGTTTTAACCTCAGCGTTTTCACCCTTTCTAATATTAGTTAAAGGTTTAGACAATTTAGCTTAATCGCGATTAAGTTTCCTGTAGTATGAAGTTAAACCCAAGAAGCTTTTTAACCTCTTAAGGTTGGCTGGTGGAGGAATATTCTGAATGGCGGCCATCTTCTTTCCATCAGGTTTGATACCGTCAGTAGTAACAATGTACCCCAAGAATTCAACTTCACCCTTAATAATATTTGTTTTCTCAATGTTTACTATTAAATTGGCTTCTAGCAGCCTAGTGAAGATAATCTTAATGTTTTTCAGATGTTCCTTCTCATTTTCTCCATACACTATAATATTATCGATATATACGCCGCCAATTATATCATCATATTCCTTCAGAACATCATCGAACATCCTTTGAAATTGCGGGAGCGTTCTTAAGTTCAAACGGTAAACGAACAAATTTTTATTTTCAATTATTGTGGAGAAAGCCTTCTTTGAAACGTCAGCCGGTTCATAGGAATTTGTTGAAGCCCAAAGGTTTGATCCAAGGTTGTAAAGTATCTGGTCCTACTCAAGCTGGCGAGAGTTGCTCCGGCGACTTCTCCGTTAATCATTGAGCCAAAAAGGGGCTCGTACCATTGAATAATGTGAAGTAATTTTTTCTTTGTTTGTTGTGGCAAGTTTTCATCTAACGTAACATTTTCTCAAATAATTGAATATTAATATTTGGGGCTAAAAGCAGTAGGTTCTTTTTTCTGTCTATTACCACTTTCATTTCCTTGATAGTGTCGTCTTCTAAGACTCGTTCAAAAGATTGAAGTCTTAGCAGGATTTAGAATGACACAAAAGTGTTATTTCCGAAATATCAAAAGAACCAGCCCGTAACAACTGATACTGATCATTCTACCGGCGGACTGAACAGAAAATGGTTTTTTGTAGTTTTAGATGGTTACAGAGAAGGGATTCGTTAATGAAATTTTTGTTGGACTTATTATCGGCCAGAAACTCTAACACAAAACAATTGTGATCTAAGTATTTTATGTAAGAAACGATTTGTGGGCTTCCCCCATAAAATTTACTTCATCCTCGTAGGCGTCACCAGCGGCCTCTTCATAATCTTTGTCATCTACATCCCCTCACTTGTAGGCATCTCCTGGGTTGCCTTCAACGTCTTCCCCGAGATTGAAAAGGTTTGCTTGCGAGGATAATTTTCTGAGTGCAATTTCCTCTTAAAGGGATTATTTTTCTGGGTCACGTTGACGCGACCGTATGTCCGACTTTAAATAGTTGGATCTACCTCCATCTTTTCGGTTACTCCTTGACTAAAATGTCTGTCTGAAGATGGAAAGCTTGTGGTGGTTTCGTTTCGAGATCTTGGTGCGAATCTCGGAAACAAAGGTTCTGTTTTCGACTAATGTTTGATTGATGTGGTTACTTCATTCCTCACGTTTAGAGTGTCAATCAAGCGACCGCGGTAGTTCAAATTCTGGATATCGAGGCATGCCGTATATACCTCGGGTAGCGTTATAACCCCTTTTTAAAAAGTCCGGGGGTCCGTTGCTGTAGGTCTCAACTAGAGCATTCACAGTCTCCTGTGAATACTCCTCGGTCTTTATCTTATTAATAATTAGGGAAAACTCGTACAAATGGCGTACACTTCTCGTCTTCCTTGGGTCAACTGAGGTAGATGATGTTTCAGCGTCCGCATGAACCTTTTGTCCAAATAATGTAAGGACAGATATCTTTGATCGCTGGCCAGTCGTTGTCAAAAATTATGTAAGAGACAAGCGCAGAATCTGCGGCCCCCTTTACCTTTCAACGAATACTCTTTAGGATCGCGCGGTACAAGAGACTGTTTCTTATATAATATAAGTTTGTAGAAATATGTTTGAAATTTTTATTGCAATTATGAGTAAGATGTCTTAATAGTGCAAGACATCAACTTTTATTACCGTTTTTAAAGTTTAAAAAATTAGTTAATAAACTTGGGTAAACGGTATATTTTGCATATGCTATGTTATCTTGAATGTTATTGATTTTTTTGTAGCTGCATTTAAACATCTGATCTGTATATAAGAGATGTTTAAATATACCATCATTCGTATCTTTTAACTCATTTATAGACTTAAAAAAAATTTCTCCTTTCTGACTCAATTGCAAATTTCAAAATCCCAATTGATGTTTTTTTTTTATTTTTTCATAGATAGTTAAAACAATATTAATGTTTATACCCCAGAGCCAAATATGATTAAAATTACAAAAAAAAAAAAAACATGTATATTTTTTATTACCATTAATATTAAAATTAACAATATAGAAAATAAAACATTAAATATCTAAAAACTAAGTTATTATGTAAGAAGTATTTAAAAGTTATTTAGCAAATATTGTTAAACGTGGATATAACAGAAATATGTTTTAAATTAATAGATAGCTTGTTAAATTCATTCGCTCCAGCAAAAGCTACTCTTTGTTTAGTTAATTCAAGCTGACATCTTACTACGTTAAGATCCGTTGCCTGTCTTGTGATTCTCTCATTACCAAAGGGATAAATATGTTTGATTTCTTAGGGTTTTGTGGTTTAAATTTCGATTGTTCCCCTGAGAGATTTGGCATTTATTATTCTTGTTATAAGCATAATCTGTGCGGTAATTTTGATTATGTAACTTCAGGTATAGATGGAGCACCTGTGGGAGAGTTGTTGGTTCCCGAATGCACAACAATTTCGAAAGGTCGCCGCGCAACCCACGAATTAATGTGTCTAATACTTTGTCTCTATAAGTTTAAGCCAGGGTATCCATGGCCTCTGTACCAATTGTCAAGCGTGAAAATGTTGTTCACAATCAAGGCGAGTTAAAAGAAATGTTTTGGGTTCCGTTTTGACCAGGTTTTATAAAACCTTAATAATTGATTGAGCATTGAATTATTACTGGCTTTTCATATTGTAAATTATTATACTTATAATTGCTCAAAACTAAAAATGTTTAATTGTATAAAAAAAGAATAAAGAAAACAAAATTGGTAAGAATTTTGTTTTCCGGTCGATGGTTGTGCAATGTGAATGCACAATGTGTGTGTAGTATGCAATTTTAATTATTAAGAATTTGGTTAATTAATTATTTGAGTTGTTTTAAAGTATATGCATTTGTATATGTGTAGTATATACAAATATGTATGTATAAGGTGTTATTATGTGTGTTTTATTATGTGTTATCGTAATTCTTAAATTCAGGTGCTGGAATTGGTCTTAAATTGTGTTGTGTTTTTTGTTTGACCGCTAGATATAAGAAGATGTAGACACCGATGATCAATGCTGAATATCCAATACTCATGTGGTGGTACTTGTAAGCTTTAATTCGGTTTCAAAACTGGAGAAGATCTTGCGCTGCCAATGAGGCTTGCAGCGTTGTTTAATTCTGTATTTGTGATATGTACTTGTTTGTATATATTTTATTCAGGAGTGGTTTCAAACTTTTTGTATAACTATGTTTCGTAATTTCCCACACGCTGGTGTATGATGTTTTAAGTCAACTGGATATTTTTTGTTGTTCTTGCACGGAGATGAACTTATGTTTAACTGTACATGCCAAATCTAGACTAAGTAAGCCGGCTCCTTCATGAGTTAATTGTGTTATATCTTTTTTGCATACTGCGGTTGCACTAGATGGTCATAAAATTGCGTATATCCATTTATTTTGATGCCGAAGAGGGACCCACGTTGTAGTATCTTTCATTTGTTGCACTTGACAATCCGATTGAGTGTTCTTGTTAAATAGATTGATTCTCAGGCGCATGTTGAATTTGAGCATAACTAATAATAATAATAATTTGTGCATAACTTAAATTTAGCGTCACTTATGGTGAAATATTGATTGCGAGTAATATTTATAGCCAGAAGGGAAAAACACAGCCTTATGGAAACCAGTGTGTTGTTGATCTAATTCCACCTGTGCCAGTTCCAAACTAGCACAATCTGGAATATATCAATTTGTTCGCGTACAATTCATGGTAAAGTGACACTAAAAATTACTGTGTTTTTTGCAAGTCCTCCTTTGACTTTCATAAGTGTTTACAATTGCAATGCGTCTTCCTGTTTTACTAGAAACTCAAGTGACTCAGGCAAATGAAATTTTATTTTTTCGACTTCCTGGCGTGATTGGTACGGAGATAGGAGTTGACTTCCAAAACCGTTGTGGGAGTTGACTTACAATACCGTTGTGGGTGTTTATAAGAACTTCAAGTATTGCAGGCTGTATACGTTGCAAATTTCCTGATGTGATTGTTAATTGAGAGAAAATAATGAAAAACCCCGATAGATTCTTTATTGGTGTTTTTTTTTTCATTGTCATTGCGTATCTTGTTATATATTTGTGAAATTTGTTGATCGATTTGGTTAAACTTCGTATTTACTACTTCTTGGTCTATCTTCAGAATATTTATGGTGGAATCAATCATCGAAGTTAGATTTTTTAACAGATTAAGCAGATATGCCCCTTTTTTTTGACTTGAGATATTGTGTGCTGTTATGTTAAATTAAAATGATGGTCTTTTCGTTATTAATTACTTATATTTACTTTCTGTTAAAATAAAACTTATGGTAAATCAAATTAAGTGCATAAGTGCAAATATCTAATTACTGTTAGAAGCAACAGGTGATGTGTTTGTGCCTAAAGTATGTCAGAATGATCAGGTAAATAGTATTGAATATTTGTATTTAAAGTATGTCATTCATACTTTAAACTTGTCATTGCTGAGTCACACCACTGTTACTAAACCATTTAGTATTTTCACTACAACTACACTTTTAAAGAAAAATATCTTATGGACATCATTTATCAAGTGATAACTATAAGAGCTTTCTTTACAAATGTTAATTAATTTATTAATTTATTTTTTTTTATAAAATATTACAAATGTTGATAATTTTCAAATAACTTAAATTCTATTAGTTTATTACATTTTTCTTTATATTTATTATTATTATATATGTGTGTATGTATATTTTTATTTAATATTTAGTAAACAAAATTTTGTCGAAGGTTACTAATAAACTATTCATATATTTATTATTTTTATTTTAATTATTTGCTAAAAATTTTGATATTTTCCTTATTAATTTTTTGTTTCTTTCCTTTTAAATTTACAAATACATTGTTTCTGTCGTCAATGTCGATTACTTTAAATGGTCCTTTGTAAATTGCTTCCAGTTTGTGTGCTGTATGATTCCTAATGAATATTTCCTGACCTACGGTTATGTGGGTGTCATTTATGTTCTTATCAATTGAATATTTTTGTTTTGCTTTTTTAATTAACTGTTGAGCCCTTTTTGATGCTGTTTGTAGACGAAACTTTACCTCCTTCGTATTATATGGAAGTCAGATACGGTGTCTATTTTGTCAGTTGGTATTGGGTTATGATTTGGAACATTTGGAAAATAAGTTCAAATGGGACATACCCATGTACTGTTGATGGTGTTGTTTTGAAAGTATTAGTGAAATATCTTACCCATTCATCCCCATCATTTCTAGATGTTTCATGACTTAAAATGAAATGGTCTACTAATGCTTTCGCTATTGTTCTAGCAGTTTTGCTAGTTAAGGGTATTGCCACTATATACTTAGTAAGATCGCAAATTATAGTCAAGGTATATTGACTTCCTTTTTCCGTTATAGGAAGAGGTTTTACTGTATCTATAATTACAGTTTCAAATGGTTTGTCCAGTGTAGATGTTATAATCGTGTTTGATCTTGTGAGTTTTATAGTTGAGCACATCGCTTAACGTACTGTTTTACATCCTAAGTGTTGTTCTTCCAATAATAAAATTATCGAAGTTTCTTAAGTAGTCGTAGTGTTTTTTGTTATTTTTTTAAATGTTCATTTGCTTTTTGTTTAAATTTGTCGACAGTCACGAGGTTAAATATATAGGGTTCACCAATTAAAAAAGTGTAGCTTCGGCTGTGTGGCACGTAGAGCCGTCATGTTGAAACCAAATGTTGCTTATATCCTCCTCTTCAATTTTTGTGAAGAAAACTTCGTTCAACATGGCCCGATAACGACCGCCATTGACTGCAGCCACTCCTTGCTCATTTTCGAAGAAAAATGGCCCAATTATGCCTCTGGACCAAAATCCCCACCAAGCAGTGACTCGTTTTGGGTGTATCGGCTTTTTAATGAATGCGTGCGTGTGTTCCAAATGCAACAATTTTGCTTGTTTACGTACCCGCCAAGATCAAAATGAGCTTCATCTGAAAAAATTATTTTTTTGGCAAAATCGGCCAAAGTAATGTCGCAATATTTCCCTGCGTTGCTCAAGCGTATACACAACCATATTCGTTCAGCGGAAGGACAAAACTAATTATCTGTCAAATCGAACATGAGCTAAGTGTTACCATTCACGAAATAAGCACTAGTTAAAAAAAATGATGGCGGACCCTTTATATGTATAAAACAGGATGTGTGTATGTATGTGCGTATGGACTCTAAAACGGCTGGACCGATTTTGATGAAATTTTCAGGGAATCTTCGGATATTTATGCGGGTGACACTGTAATATCTGATATTTGATTTTCGGTCTGCAGGCGGAGGGGCGTGGCAAAATTCAATTTTCATATTGCACCACCAATGTCTTATACATATATATTTTTTTGTTTGCTCTTTTTTATTTTATTTTACTTAAAGCCGTTGTCATGTTCTTCAAAACGAGATATCAAAATCTCAAATCGGTTGTGTAGTTCCGAAGATATTTACAAAAATCCTATGTTTATAATGATCCAATATCAAAATTTGAAAAGTTTCGAAATGTTGCATTCAAAAATCCGTGTTTTCGGTTTATTCACAAAAAATATTTACAGCTCAATGAGCAAACTCAATTGAAACTGCCCGGCGAATTAATCAAATACAAATCGATCGACACAGTAATGGGTGAAGAACAAGCCGTCAATTATCCCACAGAATTTTTGACAACTTTTCATACATAATTGATACTTTGTATAAAAACTTATTTTCGGAATTAGTATTTATTATTCTCACGTATGGAAAATTTTTGGATACTACACAACCAGCCACATATACTCCATTGTGAATTGTCTGGTTTGGAATTACCAAATCACAATGTTCATGTTTAACGTTTGCTGGTCTGAAAACTTCATCTCTAGCTGGTAGTGTTATCGCACCATCGTCTAAACTTTCAAATATTGGAATGGTTATGCTATGATTATGTGGCCTTAATGAAAGTAGATTTGACCTAGATTCTTGCCCATATTCAATTATAACATTATATGTTTTGAAGAAATCTAAGCTTAATATACCTTGAAATGGTATTGGAAATGTATTTGAAACAACATGAAATTCGATGTAGAAAGTTGAATAAAACTACTTAGATTAAGATTTTTAGATCCCGTACCACTTTTAAATCTCTCTAATTTCGGCCTCCCAAGTCTTGAGGAGGAGACTCGGTTCCTGAGACTCCTTGTATTATTCTCACACGTCCCCCCCTTTAGACATGGCTGGATTAATTTTTATTGTGTTTCTTTCTGCGTCGCCAATTATTATAATTGCAAGTATTATTATCATTTCTATTATTGAAATAGTTATTTCGACGCCAAGATTGACCATTCCATTAAATCGGGTTCTTTCGTGGTTTTGCAGAAAATAACTACGGTGCTTAAAGTAGAACACTGATGAACTTGAGGTAGCAGCTTTGGAGCTAGCTTCTATACGCTTTGAAATAACTCCATTCAATGAAGAGAAGTTTCCTGTCTTCATTATTAATTTAACTTCATCATTTGCGGCATTTTTAGAAATTGCTTTGGTGGCACTTTGTTTTATCAGTTTTTCAGAAATATGGTGTGGGTAGCCTTCTTCTTGTATATAGGCTCAACATAGTTTTTTTGAATTTTCCTGAATTTTATCAGGGTATGCAGTTGATGACTTTGACTGTTGTTTTATGTTCATTAATTTTGAACATAGAACTTCTGGAGATTCACCTCTTATACTACACTCTAGCTTAGATCTTATAGCACGTATGGAGTCCTCATTTGTGATTAGATTCCTAGCTTGTCCTTTATTATACCTACAGCTATCTCTTCATGTGTTTGATTTATTTTCTCAAAAATTGTTAATGAATCTAAAAAATTTTGAAATTCGGCTACTGCTCCGTCAAAAACAGGGACCATTCTCGTTGTCTTGTCCATAACCTCATCCTGTGTCCGTGTCATTCTGATTGTGTCTATTTCAGAATCTTCCAGATCACTATCGTCAGTGGTAGTTATCTAATCATCAATCTCACAACATAGTATTAAAGGAACTTAAATATTTATCTTATGCTTGTGAAAGATTTTCAGCAATTTGTCTCTAAGTTTGAAAAATATTTCGTCTGCTTGTTGCCTATTTTGTGGCGAATATTTGTTATACTGTTTGTGTAATACTGTTCTTATGTCATTAAAAGTTTGTATTAAAATTGTTATATGTTTATTAAGAGTGTCTGACTATATCGGTCTGTTTTGATTAACACACTTGTATGATTGTTTAAATTGATTCTTTCATGGTTCTATATTATTTATTTATATTTATTTTATTGCAATATCCTCCCACTGCATACTTATACTAATAATTTATATCCTATTTATTTTATTTTTAACTTAATAATATTATATACTAATTTTATATCGTCTCATCTCCATGTCCTTAGATTTGTAGTTGATTCCGTATGGCTTTGCAGATGACCTGTATTATATAGATAACTGCTATTATAACCATAGCAATTATTGACAGAATTTGTATGTAGTTAATTTCGTTGTTATTATTGTTGATATTGGGTATATACTTATTTTGAAGATTTTTGCGCACCATTACCACCAGCTCTTTGTTGTCACTTTCTTCTTTCGATTTTTCCACTTCATATCCCGCAAACAGTAATGGGATTGCTGATAGCACTTTTTTCCACCAAGTAATTTTTTTGTTATTATTTAAAAAAAACTTTATAAACAAAAAATTTTGTTTTTTTAACTTTAGTTTGTATTAGTTCTTAAGTCACGGTGTTTTGCATTTTAAACTTTAAATGTTTTTATTTTTTTATTTTTAAAATTTGTATTCGAGTTCTTAAGTCACGGTCGCCATGTTATACTAAATTAAAACGATGGTCTTTTCATGAGCTCATGCACAACTTAACTTCTCTATTATTTTAGTTATTAATTACTTATATTTACTTTTTGTTAAAATAAAACTTATGATTAATCAAATTAAGTGCATAAGTGTAAATATCTAATTACTGTTAGCAGCAACAGGTAATATGATCCAGTAATGGTATTATATGTTTGTACCTACACAGAGAAAACAGATTCGTTGTGGCAACCGAATTTGTTGCCAATCGAATTCATTCGGTTCCACGTACTAATTCTCAATTCGTTTATAATAATTGAAATTTTGTTTCTTAGCATCGTAAAAAAACTGTATTTGTTTCCAAATATATGATTGATGGAACTGAAATAAAATATTTAATTAGTGTTACCAAAAGAATAATTAGTATCACTATCAGTTCTTCATTTGACCCAGGTAAATAAAAGAAAAGAACACATTTTTTAACATTATTTTTTAATATTTTTATTTAATAATAAAAAAAAAACATATTATACATATAAATATCTACTTACACATACATACATATGTATATGAATACATTTAACTTCCTCTATAAAACTAAAAATAGAAAATATTATTTTGATCTTTGTTTTGGTTTGCATCCCCGGTGTAGCACCACTAAGTATGTTATTATGTACATATCTTGGAAATTCTCGCATTATAAAATACATTTTGCGTTTCTTCGGTTACTTACCTTCATTAAAAAGTTTTTCAGCTTGCAGATCTTATTTTGTATCACAAAATAATAATTGACATGTTTTTATACCCTTCACACAGTGAAAAAGGGTATATATAGGTTTGTCATTCCGTGTGAAATTTCTACAATTTTCATTTCCGACCCCATAAAGTATATATTTTCTGAAAGCTTATGAATAGGGAAGTCGACTAAGCCCTGTCAGTCTGTCCGTCTGTCCGTCTGACCGTCTGTCCGTCTGACCGTCTGTCCGTCTGACCGTCTGTCCGTGTGTATGTTGAAATCAACTTTTTGAAGCCCCCCGACATAGGTTGAACCCGGGTAAGGTATTAAAATATCAGAAATATTCGGGAGTAGATCGCTATTGAAAATCAGAAACATCGGTACATAAACAACTGAGATATGAGCAAAAACCCACGACCACCTCGAATTTTTTTTTCACAAAAACAACATTACAAAAACAACATACATACATACAAACGTGTATACTGGTTAGAGAAAACGTGGCATCGAATCCCAACTGAGCCAAAAAAAAATTTTTTTTAATTTTTTTAAAAATTTTTTTTTAATATTTTTTTTTATTTTTTTTTTTATTTTTTATTTAATATATTATTTATATTTTTATTATTTTTTTTTTTAATTTTTTTTTTTATTTTTTTATTTTTTTTTTATATATGTATATTATATATATAATAATTTTTTTTTTAATTTTTTTTTTAAATTTTTTTTAAAATTTTTTTTTATAAATTTTTTTTTTAAATTTTTTTTTTTTCGTTTTTTTAACATACATACGTGTACGTATTTCGTATGGGATGAATGGTGATACAAGCAACTGTTATTGCATGACTACACGTTGTGAAGGGTATATAAGATTCGGCATGGCCGAATATAGCACTCTTACTTGTTTTATATTTATTTATTTAAAAAAATTTTTCTCAACAAAATACATATAGTAATTTTGTGTTTGATTTGTTTATGTATATTTTTCACAATTGACAGAAAAATCAGTTGTGTTTGAGAGATAGTATTTTTATTTAATTTCTATAACAAATAATTATCACATGTAACAGTTTTTCGTTTGTAAACACCGAATATAGCTTAACTGTAAGTATTTGTTTACTGTAATCGAATTGTTAAAATACAAGTAACTAATAATTACTTGCGATAACTAAAATTGCATTTTTGCATTGCATGGATTAATATTTAGTTGTGAACCCTAAGTCAGATGATTAAATTCGGTTTAGATAAAAGTGATTTAAATAAAAATCTTATTAAGCTAGGACAGCTAGGACAATATTTTTAAGAATTGGCCAGTGGTCAATGTTGATTGCTTGTGACGGTTGGGGAGAAATGATGTGTGGAAGAACTGCTGCCTTAGGCTGTGTGATGAAGTTGTCGATTCGCGAGCGTAATGCAATGTTGGCTTGATGCTGTACCTTGGTGTTGCTTGCTCCAATTCCGCTAATGCAGATTGACGCTGGCTTAGCTAATATTCCAATACGTTTTTCTAAGCGTTCGCTAACCAGACTAAGTTGTGATCCTGAGTCGAGTATTGCTCTACATTTTACCTCCTTCCCATTCACTGTAATGTTAATTATTGTAGTACAGAGGAGTATATAGGTTTGTAATCTAGAAAGCTTAGCTGCAGTCAGCGATGCGGCTTTCTGGGTGATCAGTGCTGAATTTTTGGATGTTTTATTGCTGAGTGGACTACTTACTGTTGCGGCTGTCTGGTTGATGTGCTGCTTTTTTAGATGTAGAAGTATATTGTGTTTTTTGTTGCACTTTATACATCTTCTTAAAAAACAATTTTTTGCGTCGTGGCCAGCTTTTAAGCAGTTTACACAGCATTTTTGGTTTTAAATAAATTAAAATCGTGCTGCTGGTGATAGATTAAGAAATTGTCTGCATGCAAACAATGGGTGTTTACCAGTTTTGCACATAATGCACTATCCATAACTATGGCTCTTGGATTTGATGGAGGTGCAGACCTGTACTCTTAAGTTTGATGTCTTCCTTTTCTCATCTAGTGCCTTCATTGACTGGAAATGTACTTATAAAAATTCCAAAAACTTCTTGATTGGTGGAACCTCTTGTCTCTGCAGCAGTGATTGCTCGTAGCGAAGAGGTGCATCCTGACCTAGCCTTCTTAGGAGCAAATGAAGCAACAATGGATCCCAGCTTGTTTAATTTATTCCCAGATCTTGGAGTGCAAGCAGACGATCCTGAGTCTTGTCGGAAAGTGTCTTATAATTGTCGCTTTATGTTTTGTTTGTTTTTGAATAAGTTTGTTTGTCAGCAACTTCTTGTTATTGTAGCTATTCTTCACCATCACCCATGCAGCATCATATTTCTCTGCAGTGGTGGCGAAATATTTTATTAAGTTTGTGGCTTCCTCCACCAAATGTGTTTTGATATACCACATTTTTTTAACCTTAGGCATCTGTTGATTAATTATTTGTGATCAAAATATCTCCACGATATCTTCTTGCCATTTTAGATAATTTCCATCGAATTTAGGTATTGTAATCTTTGGAATTGGCGTTGACTCAGGTTGTACTTTTTGTTCAATATTTGCTTTAGAGGTTGTGTAGGTATTGATTAGCTTCCGAACATTGTCTTCAAGTGGATAAATCTATCCATGCGATACCCCTGTTCCACGAGATTGTCACATCTTTCAAATATTTGAAAGTGCAGATTCTCAATGTTTTGCCATAATTTTGTTGCGGTTGTCACGTCTTGATGTGTACATTGAGTAAACGTTCTAATGATGCCATAATTTCAGCTTGCCTGCGAGTGAGCTTCACAAGTTCACATAGTGATCAGTCCGCATCATTTGGCTAACTCTGTCTTGTTTGCTGGGGTATTGTATGTTTTTGAGCTTGCATTTGAGTATTCTTTACCATGGACGCTGCAAATATCTCCTTGTATTCTTGGACGATATTTATTATTGAGCTACAGTAGTAATTCGTAAAGTATTCGTGTGTGGCAACCAATTCTGATGTTTCATCGAGTAATCGTAACTTTGTGTCCTGATCCTCAAATTGGCTCCACAATTCGGAGATTTGTTGCAAACGTTTTTCAAAGTGGGCTAAACGTTTCTTTTGCTCGGCTGAATCCTTTTTATTTTAAAATTGCGGACGATTACTTGGATGTCTTCACCCGTCGTCTGCAGGGATTCTAGCAATTGTTAAGATGTTTCCATACTGAATGACGCTAGTTCAGTTGGCAAGATTGATGATTTTATTATTGTTGATTGTCTTGTTTCTTAAGCTGCCAATCCGCAAGTTCAGTACTCGTATTATTGTTGCAAAACAATTGTAAGCATTTTTTATTTACAAATTTTATTAACAGCTGTAGTAAGCTATTGAACTCATTTTATTCTTCCTGACTTACACACAAATGAAGTAAACCAAAAGAAGGTATTGCTGAGTTGTATTGTAAAAAGGCATTGAATTATTATAATTCCTTTTTATTAAAATTTACTTTTAGTGCGAATGAAACGCTCTATTAAGTAGTCAATACAAAATTCATTGTTTATAAATAAATGTTCTGATTTTTATATATAACTAGCTGACCCGGTCCGTGTTGCTGGCCCTAAGCAAACATTAGTATTGTATTACCACATGATATAAATTGAGCTTTTAATGAAATTTACGGCCTTTAAATAAAAATCCATGGAATACCTATCATAAAGTTTTTTTTTTCAGAATAACTTACATATGGTACATATAGTTATGGGCTCATTCAAAAAAGAAAGGCATATATTTAAGGCAAATTGGAAATTTTATTTATTCATTACTCCATGTTAAGGCCAGCGGAGAGACAATGTTTTTTTTTTTTTTTTTTTTGTGTAAAAACGTATAAATTTTTTAGCGTGCCAACTCGGGAGCAAGCCACATACAACTGGTCGTGTAAAAAACATGAATTGTCTTTGTGCTTTGTTGATGGTAATAGCAAAGGCAAGATGCAAAGGGAATTAGAGCCGCTTGAATTGGAATGGTAAATTGTTGGAAATCATCGGAATTCGTGGAATAAGTACGTATTCGCCTTCAAATCTGCCACCGATGATTGTTGGCTCGATTAAATTTGAACAGCTTTTGATGGTCAATCTGGTTCCGATGCATAAATTTGGTGCGTTTAAGTTGCGAATAAGAATTACCGGTGATCCAACCTTTAATGCTAGTACATGCGGTGGCATTCCTGGTGGTTCCAATGAATTCCAAAATTAAGTGGAATAATTGACGGCTTGTTCTTCTTCCTTTACTGTGTCGAGCGACTTGTATTTGATTTATTTCCGGGGCAGTTTCAATTGAATTTCCTCATTGAGCTGTAAATATTTTTTGTAAATAAACCGAAATCTCGCATTTTTAAGTGCAACATTTCCAAAATTTTAATATTTTGATATTGGATCAATATTAACATAGGTTTTTTGTGAATATTTTCGGAACTACACAACCGATTTGAAGAACATGACAACGGCTTTAAGTAAAATAAAATAAAAAAGAGCAAACAAAAAAAATATATATGTATAAGACATTGGTGGTGCAATATGAAAATTGAATTTTGCCACGCCCCTCCGCCTGCAGACCGAAAATCAAATATTAGATTTTACAGTGTCACCCGCATAAATATCCGAAGATTCCCTGAAAATTTCATCAAAATCGGTCCAGCCGTTTTAGAGTCCATACGCACATACATACACACATCCTGTTTTATACATATAAAGGGTCCGCCATCATTTTTTTAACTAGTGCTTATTTCGTGAATGGTAACACTTAGCTCATGTTTGATTTGACAGATAATTAGTTTTGTCCTTCCGCTGAACGAATATGGTTGTGTATACGCTTGAGCAACGCAGAGAAATATTGCGACATTACTTTGGCCGATTTTGCCAAAAAAATCATTTTTTCAGATGAAGCTCATTTTGATCTTGGCGGGTATGTAAACAAGCAAAATTGTTGCATTTGGAACACACGCACGCATTCATTAAAAAGCCGATACACCCAAAACGAGTCACTGCTTGGTGCGGATTTTGGTCCAGAGGCATAATTGGGCCATTTTTCTTCGAAAATGAGCAAGGAGGGGCTGCAGTCAATGGCGATCGTTATCGGGCCATGTTGAACGAATTTTTCTTCACAAAAATTGAAGAGGAGGATATAAGCAACATTTGGTTTCAACATGACGGCGCTACGTGCCACACAGCCGAAGCTACACTTTTTTGAAGTGTAAAAATTGATTCGTATTATTTTAATCTTTTTTATTAAATTTCTTTTTAGTGCGAATAAAACGCTCTATTTGGTGGTCAATACAAAATTCATTCTTTATTAATAAATGTTCTGGTTTTTATACATAATTATTGCTTACATAGCATTCTTATTTACGGTGGGAGATATATTGCTAGGCTTAACATTTTCATTAGTAAAGTACTTACGATTGTTATATCATAGCAGTAAAAGTTATTGTACTATGATTAGGGCACTGACCGTACTAATTAATGTATGTAAATCAATATTATTGTTTATGTCAGCTTGAAAATGTTCTTGGATTGGAGTGTAGTATGCACTATATGTATGGTTGTATGTTAGTTAAGTCATATGCACACTACACCTTCCTTTTACGGAAGAATGCTCATATAACCAAGAGTTGTATGACATTCTTGTACAATTATTACGTTATAAAGCTTAAAATTATTTACATATTGTATAATTTTATTTGTATATAAGTTTTATTTTCTTGTTTCTATTCATATTAATTTTATATATAATTTTTATTTTCTTATCTTGTATTGTCTCTGCG
Source organism: Phyto melanocephala (assembly GCA_941918925.1). NCBI lineage: Eukaryota > Metazoa > Arthropoda > Insecta > Diptera > Rhinophoridae > Phyto > Phyto melanocephala. The sequence continues at coordinate 16,312,268 of OW799238.1, forward strand.
CTACGCTAAATTATTAAATAGGAACTTAATGATTATAAATCTTAAGTCTATTTCTTTAAACTATTTGTGTTATTTTTTGTCTTCTTATCAACTATTGTTATATTATTTCTTATATCCATTTTCTTAATTACATAAGGTCCGATATATTTCGGTTCTGCTTTATGGCCTGATTAAATTTTAAGTAAAACTATATCTCCTATTCTAAAGTTATAGTCTATTACTTTTCTATCATAACTTATCTTCTGCTTAGCTTTATATTTATCTAATAATATTTGAGCTATTCTATGTGCTATTTCTAACCTATACTTAGCTTCCTTAGCACAATTATTTACATTATGTAATGGTGCTATTTCATCAATCTCGGTGATTTGTTGAAATCTGTGATTTTTGAGAAAACTAGTTCATATGGACAATAATTATGAACCGTTGATGGGGTTGTATTAAAACAATATGTGAAGTAACTTAGCCATTCGCCCAAATCAGTTTTGTTATGTAGGAACGTATATATTCGTTAAATGTGCGATGGCTTCGTTCTATTGTTCCCAATGTCTGATGATGATTAGACGTTGATATTAGTTTCTCAATCTTCAACAAATTACATAATATGTTATTCTTGTACTCTGTGCCCATGTCTGAAATAAACGTTTTCTTTGGACCAAAAGCAAGGATAAAATTTTCCATTATCGCTTTGGCAATACTTTTAGCTGATTTATCTGGCACTGGTATTGCAACTATATACTTTGTCAATTCACAAATTATAGTGATTGCATATTCGTTACCAATAACCGATCTAGGAAAGTGTCTAAGGTCTTCGTTGGCGTTGGCGTTGGTGTGATAACCATTGGACTCTTTAAATGTTTCGTAGTTTTTGCGACCTGCCACCTTCTTTTGGGTCGTTGTGGTATTTATTGATTATTTCTTGAATCTTTTCAGTAATTCCTCTATCAATATGGTCACCTGGTTAAGTAGCGCTACTTTTAATTTAAATAATTTTTTGTTGCCCATTCTCTTAAATTCATTTACCGAGACAAATTCGAAAATTTTCTCGCTAGGTGCCACTTGTAACTTATCAATATCATACTTACCGGCAACTTTTTCGAGCCTTGGGAAAAATTGTCCTAAGTCAATATTCCCATTGATAAACAGATCGATCAGTGTTCTTGAATGGTACATATACTTTGGGCATATTTATTATATTATACTTTATATATTCATGATTCAAGTTTTGTTTATTGTTTTTTCGGCGTGTCATAGCTCTTTGTTTCATTTGTAATACTTTTTCTTTTAATCTCCTTCATGTCTGTTATCGTTATTCGTGATAAAGCATCCGCGACATAGTTGTCTTTTCCCCTAAGAAATTCGATTGTAAAATCATATTCTTTTAGGTCAAGACTCATTCTAGTAAGTTTCGAACATGGGTGCTTCATGGAAAATAGGTAAGAGAGGTCCGTTCGGATAGTAAAATGTTTTCCATATATGTATGGCCTGAAACGGGCGATAGCCCAATGAATTGCAGTTAGTTCTTGTTCGATCGGTGATTTATTACTTTCACCTTTTGTGAATGTTTTTGGACGCATACGCCACAGCCATATTTCTACCTTCGTACTTCTGTGTCAATACTGCGCCACAAGCGTGTTTGCTTGCGTCGGTTATTATGCAAATTCCCTCGAAATGTCCGGCTACTGAAGTAGTGTCGAGCTCATTAATGCCCTTTTTAAATTTTTAAATGCGAAATCGCATTGTTTTGTCCATTCGAATTTAGCACCTTTTATAGACAATTTCGTGAGATGCCTTGAATATTCCGAAAAGCTTTTAATAAATCTGCGATAGTAGTTACAAATTGTCACAAATTTCTTTGCGCTATCAACATCTTTAGGTGTCGGGTAATTTTCTATAACCGAGTACTTGTTATCATCAGAGAGTATTCCCCTATTTGTGCACTTGTGTCCTAAATATGTAACTTTTAGCATAAAAAATTAACACTTTTCGGGATTTAATTTAAAATTTCGCTTTCGACATAAATCGAATATTTACCTCTTTCAGATTGGAAAGCATATGTTTTCCTGAACATCCTAGTACCACTAGGTCGTCCATATAAAGGAATGCCTGGTTTGGTTTTAAACCACTGAATGCTATTGTCATCATTCTTTAAAATGAATTTGGTGCTATTTTTAAACCTAGTAAACATGTATGCGCCGTTGTTGGTTGAAAATGACGTTAAGTCTCTGGATTTTTTCTCCAATCCAATTTGGTGAAATCCAGATATTAGATCCAGACAAGAAAAATATTTTGCTTTGCCAAGTTGGTCTAGTTTATCGTCTATTCTAGGTAATGGAAATTTATCCGATATTAATTTTTTATTTATTTGTAATCTATTACGAGTCTCCATCTCTTTTTGTTCGAACTTGTTAGTTGTTTTTTCGGGACTAACAATATTAAATAGCGATGGTTCTACTATCTTGTCCTGTATGAGTTTCTTAACCTGTTTGTCGATTACCTCCTTATGAGAATGTGGTATTCGGTAATTCTTTATATAAGTTATTTGCTTTAATGTTAATTAAAACACAATTGCATTTGGTGAGTGCTTCTTGAGAACTGACTGTTCCCGTCATTCAGTTTATTTTATTATCTTTTATTTTTGGCAATAATAATACTATTAATAAGGATATTTATGATAATAATTACGATTATATCAATTATAATAATAATAATCATTTTAATAATAATTATGGCAATAATAATTATTTTAATAATAATTGACAGAAATAATTATGATGGTAACAAAAATACTTATAACGACTATACTTAACAAAATAAACTCGTAGCAGGTGGTAGTTGTTTCTGGTGGACTTGTAGTTGTTGGTGTTGTGTAGTCGCTGATAGAGTTGACGTTGCTGGTAGAACGGTTTTGCACCGGTAAAACATTGTTGCTCGTAAATTCGTTGCTTAGATATAAGATTAGCTTAAGGACAGTTTTTCTTGTTGTTGCTCTTTTTTTTTTTATTTACTTTAAGATTATTTTTCTTTTAAGTTTTACTTTGAAGAATAATTGTTTTATTTATTCGAAATTAAATATAAAACCACTTTTACAACAAATTATATTCCATAAAGTTCCAAATTGTCCTAAGCTTTTCAGAGGTTATTTGTATTGAATGCTCCATTTTACTGTGTTCACTTATTTTTTTACTGTTACAAAAATGTTCGCTTTTAGCTCTTATTAATTTCTATAAAAAAAAATCATTTTGTTGATTTAGTCAGAACCCATTAAATTTTACTTAAAAATATATTCTTGTTGGTTTTTAAATTAATATTTCTTTGTATTTTAAATTCCAAAAGGCATTTGTTTTCTCTGGGTTTTTTTTTTGTTTAGTTTTTATTAATAACTTACATTATTTTATTTTTTTTATTTTTTTTTTGCAAAACCAAATTTTAATATTTTTGATTGAATATTTAATTTAATAATTCAATTATGCATGTGTGTCTCTAAAACTAATTAACAATGAAGCGTATTTTATTTGTTGTTGTTTTGTTTTCTTTTCCTTATTTTTACTTTGTATTTTATTTTGCATTTTTTTAGTTAATAAATTGTTAATTAATACATTGTATACCGCTAATTGTTTCTGCTAATTTATTTAATACAAACTATTTAAAATTGTTTGAGGTTAGGTTAGGTTGAAAAGGAGGGGCACTTAAAGCCCAAACCCATGACAGGTATACACTTATGCCCAGTTGGCATGTTGTGCGCTGCATGTGGGAACCGGTATTCCCAATTTAAAACCATAATCATAATTTCCCATAAATATCGGACTAGTTCAAGAACTCAGTCCCCTCAATGTAATTCCTTATGGATCTCCAGTTTGAGTTCCCCAGGTACTCCAAGTTCGGCATAGTATCCACTGTAAAATTCTCGCGTCTAATATGCCCAAACGCAGGACAATGACAGAGATAGTGTATCAAAGCCCATTCTCTTCCTCGCATGCTCTGCATGTTGTCTCCTCAGCAATTAAAATTGCTTTAGTTTGAATAATAAACAATTACCACATAAAAAAATAATAAAGGTTAGAGTTAAGTTTCCTTGTATTTAAAATATCTAATTGGTGGGAGAGTACGAAAACGATGAATGGATTTTTTTTTTTTTTTTAAGTTTTAGAATGTTAATTAGTTAATTAGAAAATATTTTTATAAAAAAAACAATCCTTTTTTTTTTGTTTAGAGAAATGCACTTAATGTTCCCGTGGTCTAAATTTTCTAGTCTATATATAGGTATATGTTGTTGTTTTCGTTGCGTAGCACAATTAGTTTTTGATAACATTTTTGAAATTTAATTAATTGGTACTTTAAAAAAAAATTTATTTAATATTTTTTTTTCCTTTTTTTTATGTTGTGTCACTTTATATTACAATTATTCTCTTTGATTTTAAACATAAATTTGATACAAGTTAAACTGGGTTTTCCACTTTTTTTTATATTCTCATTCCTCAACTCGACCTTTCTTTTTAACTTCTTAAGATCAACCACTTGCTTCAACGTTTTCAATCCTTTTCTAATCTGACTTTTATTTTCTCCTTGCCTTTTTCAACTGCGAAGTTGCCAGTAGGTGATCTTGCCTGCTGAGCCCTTAGACCAATTATGCAAAATCAGCAAATCGCTGAAATGCATCACTTGCAGAATCTTTTCTCTCTTTCCATTCCTCTTTCTACAAAACCGGTTTTAAATGTGTCGTGCTGCTATTGGTCAAACAATCTAACGGTAAACTGAGGTGATGACATTCGTAAGAGGAGACGTAAAGACAAGAGAGGTGACAATACTGTTTATTTATGATCGTTTATCGAAACTCATATGTATATAAAGAAAATTGGTTGCCAACCGTAACAATTGCATATGTGTATGTACATGCCTGTTCATATAGGTATATGTGTATACATATATGGAAATATGTAGGGTTGTAAAAGGAACGTAAAATTATCGAGCCTTGCCAGAAAATTTGAATGTAATTATGCTGAGTTACAATGTGATTTCACAACAATTATTTTTTAACTTAAATTAGGTGTTAGTAAAAGCGAATCATGTTAAAACACGCGCAGACATAAAATATGATGAGTTGCAGTTTGGTTTCGCAGTAAGTGTTCTTAGCCCATTACTTAAGGTGTTAACTTACATTATTCTTCTATTGTCATTGCTTTATTATTTACTTAACAATAGATTATATTATTTGTTGTTACGTAATTTCGTTCTTCATCTAGTTTTAGTTCCTGATTATTCTTATCCGGCATTGGAATAATTTTTATTGTTTTTTTTTTTCAAACTCAGTTGTGATAGAAAATACGAAATAATTTAGATCTTTTTTAGCAATATTAAAGTTCTTTTATTTCCAAGCTCTAATGGAGTTAAATTCATCATAGTGTGTAAATCGAATAATTTTGGATTTATAATACCTAGTCTAGCTAATTGTAGTGGTAATTGGATATCCTGAATATGTTCTAGAAACCTTTTTACATTATCTAAAATATATCGGTATAAATTATTTCCGTAAGTTTGTTTTTTATATTTGTTGTATCTGACTGAAGTTTTATTAGCAATTTACTTTCATTATTGATATGGCCAATCATTTCATTGAATTCATTAATTGTAATTATATTTTCTTTTAAATCTTTAAATGTATTTCCTATGGCTCCACGAAAAGCCCCCCAATGAAATAACGCCCAAACGAAAAATGAAATATTCCCCAAATTTTTTTCATACATTTTTGGGTGTTATTTCATATGAAATAACTCCCAATTTTTTTGGGCCGTCTTTCATTTTTTTTGGAAATTATTTCATTTCTCATTTGGGGTTTTCAAATTATGAAATAATCTCCAATGAAATAACACCCAACAAATTTTTAAATTCGGGGCTTGTTTCATAGCGTGTATAATTTGGGTAATATTTCATTTTGTATTCGGGGATTCTTTCATTTTTAAAGCTTCTGGTTTTGGGGGGTGCTTTTAAATAAATTTATAAAAATAGGCCTTTTACAAGAAAACTTTTAGCCTGTGAATATATTACAATATCTTTTTAAATACATAAATGATAACGTTCTGGATTTGGATGGTGCGACCTTCGTGACAGACTACGAAATAAGTCTACGGACGGCAATAATGATTGTTTTCCCTAAATCAAAAGTAATCGGTTGTTGGTTCCACTTTTGCCAAGCAGTAAGGAGGCCCATAATAATAAAGTGTAACCAACTGGCAGCATTTGTACATACAACGTATATTTTCTCCATTTTGATTTCATGAGCAACCATTTTGTTTTTTTTACCATTTCTTACGTATAATGTATTATTTTTATTATTAATGTATGTACATGAAAATAATTTTTTGGTAGTTGGGTTTCAAAAATAAATATATTGGAAATATTAAACAATTCTTTGTCCATACTTCCTCACATCTCCATTACAGAAAATTACTGCCTTCTTTACAATATTGTAACTATAATAACGTCTCCCATGAGTCGGATTTTTAAGCCATTCGTAAAGTTTTAGGATAGCTCGTTGGTGGCTGATCTGATATTGCTTCCATCGTATAAGGGAAATTTACTGCACTGGACTTAGTTCATTTACAAAACCAAAAGTAGTCACTATTAAACCAGCTTTGTATGTTCTTTCACCAAAAAAAAAATTGAAATTAAATGATGGCACACTTTCGAAGTTGCATATATCCTTATTATGAAGAAGACGCATGCGGGCCTCCACACAATTTATATCAATAACTTTGCGATTTTGCTGTTGGTCCATATTGACTTCATGAAATCCTTAATGAATCTGACTCTTTTATGAATTTTGGGCATAATTTCATTTTTGTTGCTGATGGGGTTTATTTCATTGGGGGTTATTTCATTTTCATCATTGGGAGTTATTTCATATGAAATAACTCCCAAATATTGGGGGTTGTTTCGTGTTCGCTTTGAGGTTTATTTCATTTATTTTTGGATGTTATTTCATTCACTGTTTTTGGGTGTTATTTCCAATTTTTTGGGGTTTACTTCATTGGGGATTGTTTCCTGGGCGTTATTTCATTGGGGGGCTTTTCGTGGAGCCTTTCCTATTTCTACTTGATCTTTTTTTAATTCATGATTCCAAACAGAAATATGAGCCCATCGGCTACTATATTTCCTAATCCACGTTTGTGTCTACTCAAAAATATTTGTTTTTTTTCAAATGCCAATGAGAGATATTTCTTTGCAATATCAGTTTGATATGTTTTAGAATTAAATTGTTCGACAAGAGTATTATAAGTTATATCAAGGTAAGTTTTGTTAAAAGTTAAGATATGATATCTATGTCTAATTGGTTGTTCTGAACGTTTTGTATGTTGTTTATCTCGATCATTTGACCACTGACGACTTATCGAAAGAATTTTTAGGGTTATTGTGATCTACAAATTTGTTTTTATATTTTTATTAGTATTGAATATACATACCTAAAAGAGTTAGATTTTGTTAGTTTTAATTACTTCGGTGTTTGGTTTTTCTTTCTTTTAAATTGTGATTTGTACTTCCTAACCTGCCTGTCCTTGCATTTAACAACATAGTGTTCGTTATCTTTTGCTGTTTGTACAACTGCTGGGTTATCAGTTTTTCTTAGTCGCTTTCTTGAATTCTCCGCATTTAAGTTACTAGTATCTATTGGTTTCTCCACCCTGGCTTTATTTATATTATGAATTCTACTTTCTTGAACTTTTTGAGGACATGTTTGAGGTTCAAGCCCATTAAAAAATATGTTACAAGGTGCTTCTCCCGTAGTGGAATGAACTATTCTTTGATTATAAGTATATAAAAAGTGTTTGTTCAACTTGTTATAATTATTTAAGATTCTAAGTTTTTCGTTAAGTGTTTTATAAAACCTTACAATATCGGCCATACCTGTAGTTATTTATAATTTTATATTCATCTTCTGGCACAAATTTTTTAATATTAATATTGTTTGTACCCTGATATCTTGATCTATTTTCAAATTTTTTTGGAGGTCCCATTAAATTAAACATTTTATTAATTAATGCTCTTTTGGTCAAATTGAATGAACTTACAGGTTCCAGTCCCGCAAATTTCAAAAAAAAATATCAATGCAGGTGAGATAGTATTGTTTGTCCCAAAATCGACTACAAACTTTTCCCTTATCTCGTAAGTTAGCGGTATTATTTTAAAACGTAATTTATTATTTATGTGATGATTTTTACATTTGTTACACAATTCACATTCATTTATTATTTTTGAAATTTCTTTATATAGTTGGGGTGGTAGTAATATTGGCTTTTAAAATACTTTAACTATTTTTTCCATACCCTGGTGTAATCCTGATATATGGATTTCAAGGATTTTTGTTTTAAAATCATAAAAATCTGTTTCTAAAACCTTATTTGCTCATATCACTTTATCAAAACTGTTTTGTACTAATACAATTAAGTCTTTATCATTGAGCATATACATATATATGTATATTGTAATATTCCTATTTACCAAATATGTTTTAATTATATCTTTTATAAAATTTTCATTAAAATCATTATAAGTTATCGTAGTGACACTATTAGAAAACATTTTTTCTGTAAATATCTCATTTCCGTTTCCTCCTATAATTTTTATTTGGTTTCTAGAAATATTTAAGGATCTTTCTGTTATTGGTATGCAACCTTAATTATCCTCATCTGCTGAATGAACTCTCGCAAGGACTGATGATATTTCTTCGCTCTCAGAATCATCAATTATATTTTCCCTAGTTGTCTCATTCTCAAAGTTTTCATCATGTATTTCGTCCAGATAGCACTCTCCATTTTTAATGCGTGATAATGCATCAGCAACATAATTTTCTTTTCCTGGTATTTATTTTATTTCAAAATCAAATTCATTTAATTTTATGCAGCGATTGTAGAGGGAAATATTTCGTTGCCCACACAATAGCGAACAATTATTTTTCTGTGGCAGAATAGTTAATTTCGTGTATGTTCAGTGTCTTACTTGCAAAACAAATGGGGCGCCTAATGCAATGTTCGATGCATCTGTAGTTAAGGTAAACTGTTTTTCATAATTCGGGTACGCTAAGATTGGCTCTTTTGTATTTAAGAACTTAATACTTTCGATTGTTTTAATATAATTCTTATCAGTATAATTGATTTTATGTCCTTTCATTCTGTTAATGGCTTAGTAATTTTCGAAAAACTTTGAATAAATTTTCGATGAAAACCGGCTAAACCCAGAATTTGCTTTATTTCTTTCACTGTCTTGGATATAGGGTAACTAAGAATTGCTTTGATTTTATTTGGATTTGGTTTAATACCCTCTTGCGTGATTACCTGTCGCAAAAATTATGTTTCTTTGTAAAAACTCGCACTTATCCAATTGGATTTTTAAGCTTTTTTCTGATAATTTCCTAAAAGCTCTATCGAAAGATTCGATGTGTTCCTGTAAAAAGGTGCTAAGGACGATTATTTCGTCCAAATAAACCAAACAATTTTTTCCAGTCAGCTCATCCAATACCGTATTCATCAGTCTTTGGAAGGTAGCTGGTGCGTTTTTCAAACCGAAAGGCATTCTTAAGAATTCAAGATGTCTATTTTGTGTGGAAAATGCTGTTTTATGTCTATCACTGGGTTCCGCCTTTATTTGATAAAACCCTTTTGTGAGGTCGAGGATAGTACAATACATTGATCTACCCAGCTTGTCAAGAATCTCATGCCGCATTGGAATTGGGATTGTAATGCTATTTAATTTACGGTTATCAATAACAATTTTAAATTTTTGAATACTTGAAGCATCTTCTTTGGTACCACCCAAAGGGGTGCTGAATATGGAGATTTACTATGACAAATAATTCTTTATTTTAGCATTTCCTTCACCTGCCTATCTACTTCCTCTTTGTAAATCTCCGGAGACCTGTAGGATTTTTCGTAAATAGGATCTTCGTGTATAGTGTTTATTTTTTGCTTTGTTTTATGCGTAAAGTTTAATTTTTAATTTTCTTTATAATATATGTCGCTACACTTTTTTAGAAGATTATCAATACTTTTAAACTCTTCCTCGTTCAGATGATAAAAAATATTAACTTAAGCTCTGTTTGAGGACTTATTATTTGGTGCGTTTTATTTATAGTAATACTTCCTAATGCTGTTCTTAACTTTATTTACGCTAGTTGGTAGAATGTTAGGTCTTATTAAGCTTACAGATGACCCTGTGTCAGAAATCTGAAATTTGTAAAACTTATTCTGTATCTTCATCAATATGGAGGGGAGGGATTCGAGACCACCAAGTGAAAATTTTCTACTTCCATCGGAACAAGAGCCCCATATCTTCTTATCCTGGATTGATTAGAATCGTATTATCTCTTTCTCTTTATTAAGGCATTATTTCGAACGTTATTATTATAACAGTTATTGTTTGGATTATTGTTCGAGTTGTCAACATTATCAATATTGTTTCTAGGATAAATATTATGATTATTACTTCTATAGTGAAGATTATTGAAGCGGAACCTATTAAAATCGCGATTGGGAACCGTTTGTTGGCGGCTGAAATATTTATATATTCATTACTAACTACCTGTGGTTAGTTCGAATGGCATTATGTCAAAAATTATCATAATTATTACTTTTATTTATTTCGTTTTCTTCCCTTAGCATTTAGTTTACTACTACTAAATGATGTGGCACTTCTTTTTTTAATGCTCTCAAACTATAAAAATCAACCTCACTTTTAAAAGTTGTTTCCTTTCTGTTGACTCACCACACAACTTTATTGCGTCGTAGATTGTAAATTTTATTATACAATTTTTTTAAAATTCCTTTAAACTTAATACTATTTATATTCAAAATTAAATTAGGTATAGGTTGGTGCTTCCCTTATTCAGATATCAAAAGTTGTTGTAGTGGTCATCTCGGGTTATTCCCTTTAAACCTGGCTGTGGGCTTCTCCGTCCAGCGTCCTCAATATGCTGTTGAAAAACAAAACGCGGTCATCGTGTGGCATTATTGTTATATTTGGCAAACCGCTTTCTATACTGCTCACATATAAACTCAATTCATCCTTCTGTCCAGTAAAGGGATGTATTAGTTTTAAATTTTGCATAATAAAATTCCTCTGCTGTTCCATTATGTCGTTAGTGTTACTGGTGCTACTGTTACTACTGCTGCCATTGTTGTTATTATTTTCACTGTTATAATTGCTGTTGTTACTGGTACTGTTACTACTGTTGTTGTATTTTTCGTGGTTATAAATGCTGCTGTTGCTGCTACTGTTACCACTATCGTTGTAATTGAAGCTATTGTTTTCACTGTTGTATAACTGTAACTGTTACCACTGTTGTTATATTTGTTGTAGTTATTTTCACTGTTATTACTATTGTTTGACAAGAACAATAATGAAAGTCCCTGAATAACTTCTTCTATCAGTTTCTCTAACTTATTTAATTTTATAAATTTATATATATTTGTATATATTTTTTCCTTTATGAGACTTGATTTTAATGTAATTACTTAATTTTTTTATTTTTAGCACTTCTTTCTTTTCAATATATTTTTCTTTAAAACAGTTTTTGAGGGGACAAAAAAAATTTTGTATATTTTTTCTTTTAAGCGTTGTACGCTTTTCAGGATCTTTTCTGCAGATCCTACCGACTGCGCCAATAATATATTTTACAAGATTCCGGTTTAAAAATAAAACTTCTTGTCTTTTGTGTTCTTAAATTGAGACTAATTTCTCTTTATTCATTAAATTTATCTTATGCTAGTATGAAAAACATTACAAAAGAAAATACAAAATAATATAATTATTGATCCCTCGACAATATTTGTTAACAAAAAATGCCACTGATACTTATTCATGTCTGCACAATAGTTCTCATTACAATTCCGAGAACTATTTGCATCTTCCAGGTGTTCAACTTAATATTGTGGGAACAATATTTGTTTATAAAAGCATTATTCTTTGAGAATTATGGAATGCATATGTCACTTACAGACCAAGTACCTAAAATTTTATGCCTGTCCCAATATTGTGATCACCTGCTCAGTGCATTTCACTTGCCTCCAATGTTCCTCCTCTAATAAAAAAAATTTTAAATTTTATGATGCACTTACATGAAGTGGAAAAAAGTGACTTTATTTTTACATTCTAACAATGCCAATGTATGTATACGAAATAACATTATTTAATATAATAATACTAATAAAATTATAATATTAACAATTTCAATAATATTAATGACAATAGTAATTGTGACAATAATGATTAAAAGTAATCAACGATAATAATATATTCATGCAAGTAGTAAAAGTACTTAGCTTATTCAGAGCTTAGATATTGTTGTTGGCGGTTTGTTGATGTTGCTGGAGATATAGTATGGGAGTGAAACGAATACTTTTGTTGGTTGATTAATAATAATTACAATTTTATTTATTTCAGCTATTTATAACAATTAATTGCAATTTACATAATTTTACTAATTTCCAAGAATTATTTAGGGAAATAAACTAATTAATAAAATGATTACTTATATTTATTTATTAGTTGCTTAATTTAGTTTTACCAATTCCAAGAATAACTTCAGGAAATATATTAATAAAATAAAATGCAAAAATAAAGTAATGAAATGCTTACTTCTTTTTATTTATGTCTGACCCAATTTATTAAAGTAGGTCGGTTGTGGTTTTAGTTATTGTTGTTGTTGTTGATATATTGCTGGTTGTTGATATATTGATTGTTGTTCTTGTCGAGATCGTGTAGTAATTATTGTGGGTGTAGTTGTTGCTGCTGTTGGTTTGATTGGTGACCGTAGGTAACTCCGGCGATGGGTTGCTGCTGGTAAAGTTGTAGCTGCTGGTAAAAGCGTTGTTGCTTGCTTGGATTTAATTTTAAATAATAATTTTGTTCTTCTTTTTTTTATATGATGGCTGATTTTGTTGGTTGTCTTAAATTTTTTAGTGAAGGATATTAGCACTTTTTTTTTGACAAATAACACGACTTTTAATTGGTGTTGTAAGCTTTTTTAAATAAATAATAGTTTAATTCGTTTTACAGGATTTATCTTAGTTCTAATTCCAAAAATTTTAGCATCTTCAGGAAAGAAATTGTGTGTTTTTACAAAATTTTATAAAATAAAGGTCAAATAAGAGCAATAAGTAATATGTTATACACAATTACTTCTTTTTTTATGATTTTGCTTGGAATGCTATTTCTTTCGTTTTAATTTAACTTCTTTTTTTGTTTCTGCAGTTATTATTGGTTTTAATGCCAAGACGTTGTTGAATTTTTAGTTATTATTCATTGCAAATTAGTTATTTCGAACGTTAAATCGTCATGAATAGGACAGAAATCACACATTACTTCACACAAGATTTTTTTTTTTAAATTGATCAAACGCAGTTATAAAATTTGTTCAGAACCACTAATCCGACTTTAGCTTAACTTTTCAAATTCTTAAAACCAACTGACTGCTTTCAACTTTTTCAATCCTTTTCTATTCTGACTTTTATTTTCTCTTTTCCTTTTTCAATTTTCTCTCTTTCCATTCCTCTTTCTACAAAACCGGTTTGAAATGTGTCGTGCTGCTATTGGCCAAACAATCTAACGGTAAACTGAGGTTTCTCAGTTTCTCTAATTTATTAAATTTATAAATAAGTTTACATATATACATACTTATATTTTTTCAATTTATGAAACTTTATTTTAAATTTATGTAATTACTTAATTTATTTTTATTTATAGCACTTCTTTCTTTTTAATATATTTTTCTTTAAAACAGTTTTTGAAGGGACAAAAAAAAATTGTGTATATTTCTTCTTTTAAGCGTGGTACGCTTTTCAGGATCTTTTCCGCAGATCCTATCGACTGGGACAATAATATATTTTACAAGATTCCATTTTAAAAATAAAACTTCTTGTCCTTTGTGTTCTTTAATTGAGACTGATTTCTCTTTATTCAATGAATTTGTCTTGTGCTAGTATGAAAAACATTACAAAAGAAAATACAAAATAATATTATTATTGATCCCTCGACAATACTTGTTAACAAAAATGCCACTGTTTATTTATTCATGTCTGCACAATAGTTCTCATTACAATTCCGAGAACTATTTGCATCTTCCAGGTGTTCAACTTAATATTGTGGGAACAATATTTGTTTATAAAAGCATTATTATTTGTGAATTATGGAATGCATATTGTAACGAACCAAACCATATCGGCTCCAACTCTCAAAGGGTATTGCTACCTATAGTTACCGGCCGTGCTCATGGATATTGGTGTGGTTCTTACCCCTTTCGAATTAGATTACAGATTTTAACATACTTCTTTTTGTTAATAACATCAGAAATTTGTATTATTCTTTCGATTTAGTTTTTATTTATTTACAATGTATGTAAATAAATAGGACAACGTTCTATGCTATTAACATTACCATGTTAATATCATACCAGTATATTTAAAAAAAACAAGTAAGAGCACTATATTCGGCTGTGCCGAATCTTTTATACCCACCACCAATTTTGTGTACATTTAAAGCAGAATATTTATTATTTTGTTAATCGCTATAGAATAATCTCTTTATAATAAAATATGTATCACTTTCTTTGTAGAGGGTGGTTAAATTTTAAGGGCCCATGTTGAAGGTGAACCATACCTAAACTTCAACTTTTTTCTTGCATTTCATCTGACATTTCTCAATCTCAGACTAACTCAATTTGAACCGTGGAAAGATACGAAATCGAGTAACGCTTTTAAATATTAAAGATTTTTATAAAAATAGGCGTTCAAATCAAAATGCATTTCGTGCACTTCGTGATTCTTTTGGTCAACATAATCGTTCGAATTCGTCCACAATCGTGAGAATTGTAAAAAATATTTAAATGTCTGCAAAGCAGGTCTGTATGAAATGTGAAAACATCTGTGAATGCCATCTTAGTTCGTTGAATGGGAAACATTGTTGTTTTTCACGATAACGTGGCAAAGAGCAAGCAACCTCGACTTATCATCGTGCCCAACAATTGAGCATCAACAGTGTCATTGAAATATGAACTATCGGATCGAAGTGTGCCGCCTAGGTTGGGGGGCCATTTGGCCGATATTTTGTTCCATACATAATTGAAGCGTACAAATATTATCATTATAAAAATAAATGATAATAATTTCATAATAATTTTATTCAAAATCAACATAGTCCCTTAAAATTAAACCACCCATTATAACTTCGGAATGCTAGTAAAATGTTTTCGCAATGAAAGTGGCCGTTAAAATACGCGTGTCAATAAAGTTTCTGCTAATAAACATAACTTAGATATTTCAATATAGTCCTTTAGTATTCCAAAATCTTTATTCATAGAGAATTCACATGAATTTAAGAGGAACAAAGTGAATTTAAGGTTAAATTTTAAGGGCCACAGGGTGAGTTAAAATATACATTCTCTGCATTTTTCTAAAACGGGAAATTTATTAGTAAGATTTTGATTTTTAAACTTCTATAACATTTTGCTTTTAAAAGATTTTCAAACGAAATAAGTTTTGTATAATTTTAAAATTTGTTAGCCATTAGTACATGAAAATAAATTGTTTATAATGTTTAGAGATAATTTTTTTTGACTTAGGTCAAAATTTTCCTAAATTCCCATTTTTATTAGAGCATAACTTCAGGAGAACATAAGCATAAGTTGTTAGCATGCCATCTAGTAGTTGCTAGTAGAGTCATCTATCTTATCATCTTTATCTTATATTTAGCTACAGTACAATAAATGGCGCAGTGTAAGATGAATAAATGCTAATATATATGACTAATATATTTTTATAAAAATGTTCCCTTTTAACCAGGCTGAGGGCTTCTCCGTCCATCGTCCTCAATATGCAGTTAAAAAACAAAACGCAGTCATCGTGTGGCATTATTGTTATATTTGGCAAACCGCTTTCTATACTGCTCACATATAAACTCAATTTATCCTTCCGTCCAGTAAAGGGATGTATTAGTTTTAAATTTTGCATAATAAAATTCCTCTGCTGTTCCATTATGTCGTTAGTGTTACTGGTGCTACTGTTACTACTGCTACCATTGTTGTTATTATTTTCACTGTTATAATTGCCGTTGTTACTGGTACTGTTACTACCGTTGTTGTATTTTTCGTGGTTATAAATGCTGCTGTTGATGCTACTGTTACCACTATCGTTGTAATTGTTGCTATTGTTTTCACTGTTGTAAAACTGTAACTGTTACCAGTGTTGTTTTATTTGTTGTAGTTATTTTCGCTGTTATTACTATTGTTTGGGAAGGACAATATTGAAAGTGGCTGAATAACTTTTTCCATCAGATTCTCTAATTTATTTGATTTATAAATTAGTTTATATATATTTATATATATTTTTCTTACAGATCCTACCGACTGCGCCAATAATATTGTTACGTTTATACCTTTTATAAACTTTGGTTTACTTCCTTTAAATGAACCTCTTGTGTTCTTTTCTTGCAATCAAAAACAGTTGAAATTAGTTTTAAAATTAAGAGCACTTTATTTACTTAAATACACTCAAATATTGTTCTTATATCACTTTACTTATTACACTTATAGTTATACACTTTTATTATCAAACTCACTTTGATACGCACTTTACAAGCTCTATTGTAATACTGATTACGTTAGCTGTGTTGTTCGGCTATTTATAGTAACATAGTGGTGTTCGGTAACATTCGACAAAGTTCTCGTATGTACATTCTAGTACATTCGAAAACCGTTAAATTTAAATAAAGACGTTAAGTAATAGGTACGAATAATAGAAGTGCCTAAAAGTATGCTACACATAACAACAAACAGCATGTTCGAAAAACCAGCAAAATAAACTAATACAAATATAACTACAGTAACTTTAACTGCTACAACTAAAATAAATTATAATGTAAATTAAGCTATTTAAAAATAAATTTGTAACAATATATTTTACAAGATTCCGTCTTAAAACTAAAACTTCTTGTCTTTTGAGTTCTTAAATTGAGACTGATTTCTCTTTATTCATTAAATTTGTCTTATTTGTTCATGTCTGCACAATAGTTCTCATTTCAATTCCGGGAACTATTTGCATCTTCCGGGTGATCAACTTAAGATTATTGGAACAATATTTGTTTATGAAAGCATTATTCTTTGGGAATAATGGAATGCACAAATAAATGAATAAATTAATTCCCAAGTTTGACGAAAATTTTCCATTGCTGGCAATATTTTTCTAGTAACAGTAAAATTTTTTTTCTCCAAGATTTGATAAAACTTCGTTTATCTCTGAGATAGAGTAACGGTCGAAGCTAAATTTTTTTCTCATATCCCGATTTTGATGGTCCAATTATCTCATCATTTAATAGTTCAGCTTTTTGTTTTTCTATTTCACGTTTAAGTGTCATGGGATAGGGGTACATTTTTGAATGTAGTGGTGAACCAGTCAGTGTTCTGATTTCCCCTTGCACGCGGGTGGTATGGGTTATTCCCTTTTAACCAGGCGGAGGGCTTCTCCGTCCAGCGTCCTCAATATGCAGTTAAAAAACAAAACGCGGTTATCGTGTGGCATTATTGTTATATTTGGCAAACCGCTTTCTATACTGCTCACATATAAAATCAATTTATCCTTCCGTCCAGTAAAGGGATGTATTAGTTTTAAATTTTTCATAATAAAATTCCTCTGCTGTTCCATTATGTCGTTATTGTTACTATTGCTACTGCTGCCATTGTTGTTATTATTTTCACTGTTATAATTGCTGTTGTTACTGGTACTGTTACTACTGTTGTTGTATTTTTCGTGGTTATAAATGCTGCTGTTGTTGCTACTGTTACAACTATCGTTGTAATTGTTGCTTTTGTTTTCACTGTTGTATAACTGTAACTCTTACCAGTGTTGTTTTATTTGTTGTAATTATTTTCACTGTTATTACTATTGTTTGGGAAGGACAATATTGAAAGTGCCTGAATAACTTTTTCCATCAGTTTCTCTAATTTATTTGGTTTATAAATTAGTTTATATATATTTATTTATATTTTTCCTACAGATCCTACCGACTGCGCCAATAATATATTTTACAAGATTCCGTTTTAAAAATAAAACCTCTTGTCTTTTAAGTTCTTAAATTGAGACTGATTTCTCTTAATTCATCAAATTTGTCTTATTTGTTCATGTTTGCACAATAGTTCTCATTGCAATTCTGGGAACTATTTGCATCTTCCGGGTGATCAACTTAAGATTATTGGAACAATATTTGTTTATAAAAGCATTATTCCTTGGGAATTATAGAATGCATAAATAATTGAATAAATAAATTCCCAAGTTTGACGAAAATTTTCCATTGCTGGCAATATTTTTCTAGTAACAGTAAAATATATTTTTTCTAAAATACTGTTTTTCTACTTAACGTTTAAGTGTCATGGGATAGGGGTACATTTTTGAATGTAGTGGTGAACCAGTCAGTATTCTGATTTCCCCTTGAACGCGGGTGGTATGGGTTATTCCCTTTTAACCAGGCTAAGGGCTTCTCCGTCCAGCGTCCTCAATATGCAGTTAAAAAACAAAACGCGGTCATCGTGTGGCATTATTGTTATATTTGGCAAACCGCTTTCTATACTGCTCACATATAAACTCAATTTATCCTTCTGTCCAGTAAAGGGATGTATTTGTTTTAAATTTTGCATAATAAAATTCCTCTGCTGTTCCATTATGTCGTTATTGTTACTGGTGCTACTATTACTACTGCTACCATTGTTGTTATTATTTTCACTGTTATAATTGCTGTTGTTACTGGTACTGTTACTACTGTTGTTGTATTTTTCGTGGTTATAAATGCTGCTGTTGCTGCTACTGTTACCACTATCGTTGTAATTGTTGCTATTGTTTTCACTGTTGTATAACTGTAACTGTTACCAGTGTTGTTTTATTTGTTGTAATTATTTTCACTGTTATTACTATTGTTTGGCAAGGACAATATTGAAAGTGCCTAAATAACTTTTTCCATCAGTTTCTCTTATTTATTTGATTTATAAATTAGTTTATATATATTTAGTTTATATATATTTATTTATATTTTTCCTACAGATCCTACCGACTGCGCCAATAATATATTTTACGAGATTCCGTTTTAAAAACAAAACTTCTTGTCTTTTGAGTTCTTAAATTGAGACTGATTTCTCTTTATTCATTAAATTTGTCTTATTTGTTCATGTCTGCACAATAGTTCTCATTACAATTCCGGAAACTATTTGTATCTTCCGGGTGTTCAACTTAAGATTATTGGAACAATATTTGTTTATAAAAGCATTATTCTTTGGGAATTATGGAATGAATAAATAAATTCCCAAGTTTGACGAAAATTTTCCATTGCTGGCAATATTTTTCTAGTAACAGTAAAATATTTTTTTCTCCTAGATTTGATGAAACTTCGTTTATCTCTGGGATAGAGTAACGGCCGGAGCTAAATTCTTTTCTCATATCCCGATTTTGATGGTCCAATTATCTCATCATTTAATAGTTCAGCTATTTGTTTTTCTATTTCACGTTTAAGTGTCATGGGATAGGGGTACATTTTTGAATGTAGTGGTGAACCAGTCATTATTCTGATTTCCCCTTGAACGCGGGTGGTATGGGTTATTCCCTTTTAATCAGGCTGAGGGATTCTCCGTCCAGCGTCCTCAATATGCAGTTAAAAAACAAAACGCGGTCATCGTGTGGCATTATTGTTATATTTGGCAAACCGCTTTCTATACTGCTCACATATAAACTCAATTTATCCTTCTGTCCAGTAAAGGGATGTATTAGTTTTATATTTTGCATAATAAAATTCCTCCGCTGTTCCATTATGTCGTTATTGTTACTGGTGTTACTGTTACTACTGTTGCCATTGTTGTTATTATTTTCACTGTTATAATTGCTATTGTTACTGGAACTGTTACTACTGTTGTTGTATTTTTCGTGGTTATAAATGCTGGTGTTGCTGCTACTGTTACCACTATCGTTGCAATTGTTGCTATTGTTTTCACTGTTGTATAATTGTAACTGTTACCACTGTTGTTATATTTGTTGTAATTATTTTCACTGTTATTACAATTGTTTGGCAAGGACAATATTAAAAGTCCCTGAGTAAATTCATCCATCTGTTTCTCTAACTTATTTAATTTTATGAATTAGTTTATATATATTTGTATATATTTTTTCCTTTATGAGACTTTATTTTAAATTTATGTAATTACTTAATTTATTTTTATTTATAGCACTTCTTTCTTTTCAATATATTTTTCTTTTAAACAGTTTTTGAGAGGACAAAAACAAATTTTGTATATTTTTTCTTTTAAGCGTTGTACGCTTTTCAGGATCTTTTCCGCAGATCCTACCGACTGCGCCAATAATATATTTTACAAGATTCCGGTTTAAAAATAAAACTTCTTGTCTTTTGTGTTCTTAAATTGAGACTAATTTCTCTTTATTCATTAAATTTGTCTTATGCTAGTATGAAAAACATTACAAAAGAAAATACAAAAAAATATTATTATTGTTTCCTCAACAACACTTATTAAGAAAAATGCCACCGTTTACTTATTCATGTCTGCACAATAGTTCTCATTACAATTCCGGGAACTATTTTCATCTTCCAGGTGTTCAACTTAATATTGTGGGGACAATATTTGTTTATAAAAGCATTGTTCTTTGAAAATTATGGAATGCATATGTCACTTACATATGTATTTACAAATATACATTTTTAAACAAATGAATAAATAAATAAATTTCCACGTTTGACGAAAATTTTCCATTGCTGGCAATATTTTTCTAGTACATCGGCGTTTATTGGTCACTTTAGTAGGCGCACAACAACGACAAAGATCGGCGCATATTTAGAAATTTGTTTTTTCGATGTTGTGCACAATAGTGTTCATATTATCGGCACATCAGAGTTGATTTTGATTATCCATAGTCAGCACGATTGCGACGCTTTTAAGAATACTGGTGAATCAGTCAGTTTTCTGATTTCCCCTTGAACGTGTGTGGTATAGGTTAATTTTTAATTTGGTTATGTAAATACGTTGGGATGTGCATGGATTGCTTCTTGAAGTTTCATCATTTGAGTTTTTATTAAGTGTTTAGTTCTGAGTTCCATTTTATTTATGGCTTGCAAAGTCTGTTGATAGATTTTTATTTTTTTGCTATTATTTATCAGTATGTATTGTTCTTTAAAATGGATTATCACATTTAGTTCTTCTAGACTGTCATGACTCATGACCAATAATGCCATCGAAGGATGGTAGAATATAGAATTTCATCTCATGGTTTGGTAGGTTAAAAATATTTACACGGGTATGAAGTGTAATTTTTATATAGCACCATATATAATTTCCGAAAAAAATGTTTTGGTTCTGAATTGCCTTAGTAACTAGGGATGGTTGTATGTAATTCTTATTTGGGCCACTGTCAATAAGAATTTTTAGTATTTCTCCTTTCTTCGCCCTTTATTTAAAATATGGGAGTGAAGAATGAACTAACCTAAAAAATGTATGTCTGACATGTCTTCATGTATATTTCCATGTTGGAAAAAGCTTTAGATGTAGTCATCAAGATTTTGCTCTTGAGCTGTTTGGTGGTGGCTGTATTCAATGCTATTGGAACTTTAATTTTCATTGTAAAAAGTATTATTAGAACAGGCTTCTTCGTTAGCTCTTATATGAAAATTTCCTTGTAACTTGTTTTGGGACATTGCTGTATTTTGGGAAAGAGGTCTTTTTTTAAAAAAATTTTACTGTTATATTCACAATACCTAAAACAGTGCGAAAAAGTACTGTTTATTTTAAATTTGTACTGTTTTTGGATATACATGTATTAAATTTTGTAATTTTTTGAAGAATGAAACAGGAAAAAATTGTATTGTTAAATGTGTACAAAAAAGGGATAAACATTTACGGCCGTATGTTAAAAAAATTCCTAATGTAGACTTAAACTAAATATTAGTTAATAATTATTTTAACCCTAATAAACCTTTGTTAAAAAAACGTATGAGAAAACATCACTCTACCTCACGTATGGTTGAAGGAATTTTTAGTTTTGATACTGGCAATACCATTATTTTCTTTTGTCATTTAATAGTTATCGATACACAAGAACGAATATAAATTCATTTGGGTAGTCGTTCATAACCAGATTTTATTTGGTTTATCGTACAGTAACTGCCTTTTTTGTATTAGCATTGAACAACTTATGCATTTTTTAATGGGTATATATAATTTGTTCTATATTTATTAAAAAATCAATAATTAAGAAGAATTTACAACACTTTTTTGTTAGGGATAAAATAGGTATTTGAATAACGAGTTTTTTTTTTATTTGTTTTGATTGTATGTACATCACTAAAAACGTTC
Organism: Phyto melanocephala; assembly: GCA_941918925.1. NCBI lineage: Eukaryota > Metazoa > Arthropoda > Insecta > Diptera > Rhinophoridae > Phyto > Phyto melanocephala. Next base: position 16,334,649 of record OW799238.1, read on the forward strand.
TTTTAGGTTCAATTCATTAAAAATCCTACAGTAGTGCGTGCTACCCCTCCATCTTGCTACAATATCTAACATTTTTAGATTGGCGTCGCAAACCACCTTAATTAGAAATTAAAGAATTTTATTAAAAACTACAAGTAACAATTACCTGAACATTGAGGGAATAAAATCCCTTTCTATTTATATAGAATTGTGCTAAATCACCGCCAATTTTTTTTAATTTAAATATGGGTCCCGTCAATGGCACCAATTATCCAACTTCACCTCTTCTTCAACGCATGTTGGCATATTAATTAAAAACTGTCTCTGTTTTGCCAAAGCGCGACCAACTTTGGTACAAATTCTACTAACTCCAGATTGTGATAGACCATGAAGGTCACCAGCGTCGTCTTGAAACTAATGGTGTATAAAAGATAACCAAATTTATTGTCACTAAAAATTTTACTTACTTCTCTTCTGCCCCAACAACGTAAAGCTACTAAAACTTGCAGTTCCGGCGATGTTCCACCTCCTCTGCGGTCTACTTTAATGTCCTTTTAAATTAAGTTTATTATTTTTCTTACCGTCTGCTTATTGAAACGATATTTTTTTTTAAATTGGTCATCCGGAATGGAAAAAGCATCAATCCTCGGCTTACATATTCGTGGACGATAATAATTTGATATTTGAATTAGATATTTTAAATAAAACAAAACGATTAATTTTATCTTTTTCACTAAATTACAGTTATTTTTACCAATTCTTCTAATAAAATTATATGTGTCCATTTTCAGTTTTACAACTAACACTATTTTTTTTTTTTTTTTGTATGTATAAATTTTTTTTACAAAATTTCACTTGATAAAAAAATGACAATAAACAGAAAGAAAAAATAAAAATCTCACTTTATAGTAGGTTTAAAGAAGGTATATTCCTACTTTAAAATATTTAAAGTTAATAAAGGTTTAATAAAGGTATGCTAAGCTAGTAAACGTTTTCGCATATAACATTAAGGAATTTTGCTTAACAACGGCCTGTAAAGCTGCGCTAAGTTTTTTAACATACGGCCGTTATAATTTATTTTTGAATTAACTTTTTTTGTAAGCATAAATTATTTTCTTTCTTATACACCTCCATTTGTGTTGCATAATTTGAATTTTAAAAATTATCAAATGTATTTATTTTAAAAATTCAATTGATTTTTTTTTAAATTTTCTTTTAAAACAATATTTAATTAATACTTTTGGATTACTATATATAACTTAAAAAATATCAATTGTAATTGACAAATTATCAATTTTAAAGTAGACTTTACTTTAATGTTCATAAAAATTTTTATTGTCTTTAAAATAAACTTCAAAAAAATTATTAAAAATAATATTATTGTCGACTTTAACAAGAAATGTTTTCTTTTTGTTGAGCCTAAAAATTTTTTCTTAAATATTGCTAAATATTGGATTTAAGCACAATAACAATTTCTATGCATGATAGATCAAGTGCCATTATTACAACTTGCCTTTAGTTAAAGGCAGGATTTTGTCAGATCGATAAATAGCTTTTTTTATTATTATTATTAATTTTAATAATATTTAATGAATAAAAAAATAATAAATTAAAGGTTTATAATGCAAAGCCATTTATCTGCCAAACAAAATCCTGCCTTTAGCTAACGGCAAGTTGTAATAATGGCCCTAAGTCTACTTAAATATTGATAATTTGTCAATTACAATTGATATTTTTTAAGTTATAAATAGTATTCCAAATTTCAATTGAATTTACATATTATAGATAATTTCAAAATTCAACTCGTAGTTTTTGAAATTCAATTACCAATTTCGAAATTCTATTTACTATTTTTGAAATTTAATTAATAACTTTTGAAATACACTAGGTAATTTTCAAAATTAAGTTTGAAAATATAGTGCATAGTTCAGAAATGTTAAAGCATTGGTAATTCGTTTATTCAAACTAATATCAATATTAATATCGAAAAACGACGTTTAATTTGTGTTTTTGACAACGTTAGTAACTTAAGATACTATTTGTAGTTCGACTCGATCTATATGTATATGTATTGCGTTTTGAAACAAATGCAATATTTTTTGTTACGTTCTCATAGTTTTGTATATGTGTATTATGTTATTTTTGTACTTATTTTAAAAACATATGTTCTCATAGTTTTTATATGTTTTTATGTTTCTTATTAACTGTTTTTTAAATAAAAATGTGATGTATTGAAGTAAAAGTTATGTTATCAATAAATAAAAAATTTACTGTTTTTTTTTTTTTTTTGAAAAGTACTGTTTTTTCGCCCTCAATGTACTTATTTCACTTTTCAAATATGGCAACCCTAATTTTGATAATTAATATTTTTGTTTTGGATAGAAGTATCGATATCCATTGGTACAGGTTTTTGTGAATTTGGAGCTATAGGTCTAAATGGTGTAAAACTTTGCTGAAAATATGGTCCTTGAGATTGAAATTGTTGTCGAAACTTGTTATTAATTTGATGATCTTGGTTAAAATAGGGTTGTTGATATGGCCTTTCATTGCGTTTGTAATGCCTAGCATTATCCTATATAAGTTCGGGGTTAAATGATAATCTAGTATTGTTTCTTCTTGGTGGGGGTGGTGCGAATTCTTTTTGTGTCTTACGTTATGATGGCTATAGGCGTATTCTTCTCTATAATTCTGATTTTGCAGCTTCAAACATAAATGTTATGGCTGTGGCAAGTGTGATGGTTCATGAATTCCTAAAATTTTGGCAGATCTCCGTTAAGACCCCTAATGAAAGTATCAAGATCTTGTCTCGGTATGTTTGTGTAAGTATTACGGCTGTGTGTGAGAGGTGTGTGTAAAAGCCCTGTATTAAGTTTCTACCTTAAATCAATGCGGCCGTTTGGAACTCTTATGTACGTAAATCGCGGTTGTCCCCATAGTGAAGTGTCATGCACTTTAAGGCTGCATCCGCGTTGCCTGTAATCTTGTTACGGATAACATTTAGTATTCCGTAATATTTTGGGGTACCTTTGGTATTATCGTAAATTTCTATTTAGTACTCTGTCAACGCTTTTCCTGCATTAATTAAATTCGGAAGAATTTCCTGAAAATTCCCTTTAAGATCGAACAGTGTCGGGAATTTTATCTAAATCAATTATGTTATTTCCAAATCTAGTCTCATTCACTTCATCTATACCATTACGCAAATCCTCTTTAGATTGTTTAATAATCCAATTGCTACCCTAACTTGTTCTGTAACAAAGTTGGCTATTCGTTCTTGAAATGCAGCATTCATTTGGTCTTGGGGATGAGGTTGTGGAGGATTTTGTTCTATGTGAAGGATGGGAGGTCTTACGAGGTTGGATGGGTTTGCCATGTTATTCAGAGCTTTAAGAATAATTAAAATTTTTGTGTTGTGTAAACAGCAGAAGAATATTTCGAATAATTAAATTTTCAATTTAGGATTTTAATTTAAACTAACTTTTACTTGAAAGCAGTATTAAATAAATACAACTTTTAACTAGAGTTAACTTTTGAAATATTTTTCAAAATTATATAATTTTGATTTACAATATCTTTCAAAAAACTTCAATTACGTTTAATTATTTTATTTACTTGGATAGATTTCTCATTTATTAATGCAATTATATTTCAAGACTTTCTCTTCACTCTTATTAGCTTATTACTTTCTTAAAAATATTTTATATTTGGTTTAAACCATTTATGTGTTGCGTGTATTTTTGTTTTTTTTATATATGTATATATTTAATACGATTGTTATAATCACATGCAAATCTCTAACACAATATTTGTAATTCACTTATTTAAATTTTAAATATGTATTTAAAGTTGTATTTAATTTCTTTTCATAACTTACATGAAAAATATTAATTGTATTATCATTACGCTGAAGAAGCTTCGATTGTCCTTTTAGTCATTAATGGTTACTTAGGTCTTCCCTTCTGACCCCTTGCGTGTTGTCCATATGCTGATTAGCTATACGGATTTGGGGCTTACTTGTTCCTGTAGGATGTTTTTAGATGCTTCCTTTTATCTCTCGGATTTTTTTGTATGCTTCGTTTTGTCCTGATGGATGTTTTAAGATGCTTCCTTTTATCTCTCGGATTTATTTGGATGCTTCGTTTTGTCCTGTGGGATGTTTTTTTTTTTTTTTTGTATGTAAATATTGATTGTATATTTAAACCACAATTTGTTGCTTGTTTTTATTTTTAGCTTAAACTAAACTTAAGAATAAAGAAAAACCTACAGTGTCATCATATTTCGTTTTACTGTTTATGCTGCTCCGGTCATTAACTGCTGTTTTCCATTCGAATAAAACAGGTCAACAACTTTTGCTTGTTTGCAATAATAATTAAGTTTAATTTATTTTTAAGAAATATTAAACCAACGATTTCTGTTTGTTTCGCAATAACAGAAAATAAAAGAAATAAAAATGTAATTCTCTATTTAAGTTTAGATGGAAAAATATTAACAACTTTTCGGTTGTTTACTTATACAAGTTAATGTGTTTTCGAACTCGGATTTAAATGAAACGACCTTTTGTTGGCTGTTACCAATTAACTCTAACATGTTTATTATTTTTTCCCAGTTTTTATACAATATTTTTGCTTACGATAATGTTTCACAATAATTGATCTTATTCGTAAAAGTGCTTATTGATAATTCCTAATTACGAAATTTATTATTGTGATGATTGACATTTATTACAATTTATTTAGTTTACAAAAAAGTATGATTGCACAATATTTGGCTACGCTTATGCGGAAATGGCCTAATTACATTTGTTTCTTAAAAGGTAAAAGTTCTGTTGAATTAAAATGTGTAATTAGTGTATCAGTTTACTGTTGTTAATGTGGTTATTGCTATTTAGCAAATGTATTAAGTGTATTCCCTACTTATGTGAACTTGTTCAGTGTATTCACTTGAAGTGTAATAACTTACATATGTTTTGTTATGCATACGGCAATTTTGTTGATGATTGCTATTTTCGGTTTCAGTGTTTCGTGGAAATGTAACTCGTGTGACTTTATTTTGTGAGGCAAAGTCTTTTTTGTGAAACAGGTAGTTCGAATCTTTTGCTATCTTGGAAAGAGGTCCTCACGATTAACATGCTGTAGATTTCTTCTCTTATTTTCGAAATTAATATGACATAGAGCAGTATGGATTTATTTTTGTAAACGGAAGGCATGCTGTATTCTAAAGCCTCGATGTCGTTGACCTATGGTAAAGTTGCAACCTCTGAGATTTCTCTTTTAAATTTTTCAGTGCTAGCTTAGGCCATCTCACATGCTCGCTTCAAATCATGCACTTCTTCCTCTTGTACCAGCACCTTATTTAGCAGGTTTGAGTTCGCCCTCTCATTTAAAAACTCGTCTAATTCATACAATTATATATGGTGTTTGTTAAGCTGATCATTTTCTTGTTCTCGTAGTGTTGATGATTGCTATTGTCGATGATCGAGCTCCAGACAAAAGCTTTATCACTCTCGTCAGCCAAGTCTAGGCTGTGGCTAACCATTCGGAAGCGCGAGTTAACTTAACTATTTATAAGTGTTATAAAAAACACAACTTCTTACATTGGTTGAAAATAATTATTGCTCCATTGATTATTCTCTTAAAAAATAAACTTTTTATCTATTTATATATGAAAGTGCTCACATAAGTTAAAGTTCAATAGACTGCTTTTTTTAAGTAATTTCACAATTAACAATTTACGTTTATTAAATCATTTCTTTTGTAAAACTGCTTTTATGAATTAAAGTTCAATTAACTGCCCTAAATAGTTTTACATTTCTTTTGAATAAGCGCTTACAAGGTTAATTGATTAATTTTATTTACTTTTTTATAATCGATAAAATTTGTCTATCTTATTAAAAATTTGTAATTATTTGGTTTTACTTTAATGATTTAATAAATGATGATATTGTTGCTTGATCTAGGTGGCTTTGTTGCTGGATTTGTCATTGTTCTTGCGGTTGGGATTGTTTCTATAACTTCTCCCCCCTTTATAGTGGAGCGATAAACAAAAGTATTGACGATCAGGAACGACTATACTTTTAGTAGGAAGTTTTGTTATAACGAATTTTGTTTTGCGCTTGGTTACAAAAATTATCATTATTACTCCAATTATTAGAACTAGGAGGCCGTAGTTTATGTGCCTGTGAAGTTTTGTATTATCTGATTGGATTTCGATTGCAAACTTATTTTTGAAAAGCTAGTCTTTGAGTTTGGGTACACTCAAGCTTTCCATTGTGGATAAAGGTTAATGTTTGCTTGTGTAGAAGGGTTTAGGATAAAACTCTCCCAATGTGTGCTTGTATGTAATTTCGTTAATTATAAGGTCGCAGTTTTTAAAATGTATTAATAAGTTTCCTTCAATAAAACATGATGACTTGTTGTGAACTTTCCTTGCAGTAATACAGACATTCAATTTTTTTTGCATACATTTTCAAAATATTGAATTTTTGTATGGTTATTATTTTGTATATGGTTTTGTTATTATTTTATATTTATTTATTTTTGAAACATATTCGTGTTCGTTGCTGAATATGATTTGGCGGTAAAACTTGTAGGTTCCTCCGTAGAAAAGTTCATAAGGTGTTAATTTTGTGGAAGATTGGATTGCATTGTTGTACGTTATGAGGGTCTTCGTTAACATTTCGTCGTGATTCATTTCTTACTTTTTTTCTTTAATTTGCTCTATTAGTCTGTATGTTTTAGTTAACGTTGAGTGCAGTCTTTCTACATGAGAATTGCTGATTGATTGTTGGAAAGACGTAAAATGCAAGTTAATATATATTGTGGACAAACATCTTTAAAGATATTCGAACTAAATTCGGTTCCTAGGTCACAAATAATTTCGTTAGAAATACCATTAATATTCAAAAAATGTTTTAATGATTTTATTATGCAAATGCTATTTCTCGCTGTTAAAGAATATGCAGCAGCAAATTTGAAAAATTTATCTATAATTGTTAAAATATTTTTCCCGCTGATTGTATAAATATCTATATGTAATACATCTAGTGGTTTAACAGGTGTTGGTGGTTTTTCGAAATTTATTTTTTTGAGGGTGTCTATCATGCTTTGATATTTGGCACAATATACAATTACTTATTGTTTGAATTATTTTTGACTTCATATACGGAAAATAATATTCGCGTTTCAAATGATCATATGTCTCTTGTATGCCTCTATAGCCATTGTTTTCATGATAGTCTTAAATGATTTTACCATGATCGTCATTTTCTTTTATGTCTTCTACTATTTTAGTACAAAGTGTTTTGTATATGCATTTTGAATTATGCGAAAAGATTCATCATCTGTAAAGTTTGCTGAGGGTTTGAAATAATATTTAAGATATTTCCTTATAAAAAATATGTTAAAAGACTTTTTGTCAACTTTATTATTTTGATTCTTTTCTTATATTCGAAATATTACAGTTTGCTTTTTAACTCAATTTATATATTAAATGTTTTTTTTCATCGGTTTTTGCCTACACCTCAAAGTGTGTTTTGTTTTCGTTATTGGTGTTGGGAACAAAAAAAAACTTATGTTTTTTTTTTAAATTTCTTTATTAATTAGTAATAATTAATTAGTATTGCAACAATTAACATCTGATTAATTAAATAAAGAAACTACCAATATCACAGATTTAAGGAGAAGTTGTTCATAAAAAACCTCGCATCAACTTAGAAGTTATAAGAGATTTTAAAACAATCACTGGAATGTGTCTTTTAAACAAAAGACCCTCAGTGGTTGTTCAGCAAATTTCTTATTATTTCAAAATTTGACCTTCTGCGTTTTTCATTTAATGACAGCGTCAGTTACCTTGTCAATGAATTAAACATTATGAAGTCAAAGTTTCTATGTAGAAGATAAGTTGGATATCTAAAAGGTAGATTGTGTTTTATTTTCAAGTTTTTATTTTGAATGATTTGCAATTTTTTTGTATGCGTTTTAGCAGCCTTTTGGGACCAGATTTGACAACCATAGGTCATAATCGATCGAATACACATTTTGTAAATAAGAACTTTGTTCTTTATATTAAGATTAGATCTTCGGCCAATTAAGGGGTATAAGGCACGACTACACTTAATTGTCTTCTCGCAAATGTAATTAACATGCTGTTTGAATAAAAGTTTTCTGTCAAGGATTATTCCCCTAGACGATAAATATCTAGTAGGAAAGCGTTTTCGCGATTTGTTGAATGGAAATATAATTGCTTGAGTTTTATCGTCATTGATTTTTGTCATTCTATATTTTTTAAGAAATTTAAAAAATCAAAATTGTTGAAATTTTGTAAAAAAAAAGGCTTTTTCTGCCACAACTTACCCGATATCTCTGAAAATACTGGGCACATTTAAAACCAATGTAAGCACGACTTAAAGACAATATTATTGACGAGTTTTTTTTTTAACTAAATAGGGTAAACCGTTTTCAAGTTATTCCATTATGTGAAGTGGAAGTGCCTTAATTTTCGACATAACGGTATATAGCGAAAAGTCGAACTGATAGAAAAAACCTAGTGCAGATTAGGATTCAGCGTTCCCAATAACCTTTAAAACAAAGTTTAGTTCTTAATCAACAAAAACATTGTATGTACCCTTGTGTAAGTCTTAAGAAAAATGTCTGGAATGAAATGTATTAAAATAAGATTAAATTGAATTTTGCAATGTGAAATAAAAGTTATAATTAATGTACATATGTATGTATGAATGCATTTATATATGCATATACAAATGTATGTTTTTTAGATTATGTTAACCCGTGTTAAGGGAATAATAGTTGGTGTTGTATCACCCCCGACTCCGACGAAATTTTAAATATTTGTTTTGGTCTTAAAATATATGTATATGTATATATTGCGATTAAAATAATAATATTTAATTATTAGTAATTATAGTAATTACAGTACCGATTCTATCTATAACTAATAGTTTTTGTTCGTTTATCATGACTTATTATGTGATTTAATTTTCTTCATATTTTGTTTTTTTGTAATATATGTACATATCTTTTGAATTTAATTCTACAATTGTTTTATTTTCTTTAACTTTAGTGATAAGACGAGGCTGAATAAATTATATTTAATCATTATAGAAGGTTTTATTTCTTATGTTTATCTCACAATTTTCAAAAATAATTAGAAAAGTTGAACTTACGTTTAAATTGTTTTGTTTATAATTGCAATTGTTTGAATAGCTTTCACAGAAAAGCTTTACTAAAATAAGTCCTGATTTGATTTCTTGTACTTATGTTAAAGTGTTTTCCTTAATGATACAACTTGCTACGTTATTTTTCACAATATTTTAAATGCATGCATCATTTAATATTTGCATATCTTTGCGTAAGTTAGTTACATTTGCAAAAATATATTTTTGTTTTCATCTATTATAATTTTATTGATTTCAAAATGTACAGATTTATTCTCCTTATTAGGTATCGGTTCAAACATTACTTATGAAAAGGATGAATTTGAGAATTCGGGGAAAGACAAGATAATAATTATTTGTTCTTCATGGAAGAATACGGAAACTTTTGTCTTAGTGTACGTCTCAAAGTTGTCTACAATTTCAATTTCTTTCTCGCCTAGCAAGTCAGTGGGTATAATACCTAATTTACTAGTAAATATATGTAACTCTAGCATTGTCATCCATATGATTTTTGAGTAAGTTTATATCGCTTCTAATCTGGTATATATGGATTAGAAGCATAACTTCGTTTTCTAATGAAAGTATTTTGTTCTTTATGTTCCGTCGGAATTAGTTAATATATTTACTGACAATAAGTTGTTGTTTATTTATATGAGAGATATGAAACTACTCAGTGAATATCTTAACTATGTGATAGTTTACAACTGAACGAAATTATATTTTCTTACACTCTTTGACTGTGCTTTAACAGCACCCCAAGTTTCGTTGCGATTTCTAAGTATGAAAGGCTGTAATGAAGGTCCCAGTGATAAAATTAATTTCCAGGAAATCACAATCACTGTTATAAACATAAACTGTCATTGTGTTTTTTGGGTATTTGATTACAAATATTATGTGGTTGTGTTTGTATTTTGCGGCTCCTAGTTGCATATACTGAAGTTCGTAAAAATCAATCTTAAAATCACTAATTGTCCGTTAGAATATTGCAAGTCATTATACTGAATTTTAAGAATACTTTATTATTCTGAATATTTTCTAGACTATGCGATAGAATTCTCAATTTGAGCAAAGTATCTAAATAGTATATCTCGTTAATTATCTTATCTTCAACTTTAATTATTACGTTCAACTGGATTAAGATACTTTTCCTGTTCATGTCAATTGTTGCCTTAAGTTTGCTTAAAATGGTTATTTATGTACATATCGTCGCTGTTCTGACATATCGTCGGTTATGTGACAATTTTAAAAAAGAATTTATTGCCGTATTTTGAACTATTTTTGGACGTACATCTATCCACCAAACCGTTTAAGAATATCTTAATTGGTTCAAAAATAAACAAGAGTCGATATGTGTAAGTTTAATACTATGAAGCAACAAAATTAATATGTTTTTTTGCTCTCTTAAAAACTTATTAAAAAACACAACTGAATTTGTTAGAACAATGGCGATATATATTTTTATTAAGGTCGTCTATTTTTCTGTGGTTAGTTTCATCTATAATTATCAAATGATTCTCATTATCATCATTGCTCTTGCTATCCGCTTTAAGCTTGAGCCTATGGCGTTGAATAAACCTCCTTTTCGTCTGTTATGGTGTAAGGTTTGTGCCTTTACTTTGAATTTTTTTTAATTCATGCTTGATAAGTATTTTGTTCTTTATAGATTGAAACTGACTTATCTCCCTCTCTAGATTGTTGATTATCTCTGTTATTTGTTTGATGTCAATTATATGAATAATTTTCTAATATATTCCAAGATTTTTTCACGTCATCTAATTTAGTTTCGGTGAATCCGTCAGAATTATTGATTGGCTGGATTGTCAGGGATGCTAGTGTCATTCGTATTAGCATCATCAGCATAACAAGTAAGGTCCAATTGTCCTAAAAATGTATTTTTTCGTTTAATGTTTGAAGGATGTACATATGTTTTCTATATGGTATCTAGGCTCATATTTGTGTCCTAATGTTTTATTATTTTTCACATAGCCCTCATCATCTGTTCTTTCAAAATCTTCTCGTTTTTCGTTTCTCTTCTTTGCAATACATTGTTTTGCTTCTTTAATTTTTTTCGATTTTTTGTTTTTTTTTCTACACACACATGTTAGTTAAATTTCTATATTGTATTCGCCTTACCCTATAAGCCATCTCATAATTCTTGTTTTTTTAAAATTTTAAATAAAAAATTTATTCACTTTTTTATGTTGCTTAAAAATATAAGCGCAAAAACAAAATCTTAAAATATAAAATGCCACTGTTATAAGTGTAAAATTTTATTAAAAAAGAATTAAAAATAAATTAAGCAAGCATAAAATTTTAATTTTAAACAAATGTAATATAGGATGGAGATAAAAAATAAGTGTCATGCTCAAGTTTCAAAAGAGGTTGTGAATAAAAATAATTAGAAATTAAGGCTTAACAGCCGTAGGTATAAAAATTATTAAAGGTTTCTTAATTGAATTTTTACAGAAGAAAAACTTTGATAATTTGTATGCATACGACAGTAAATGTTATAGCTTAAGTATAATAGTTTTAACTTAGACTAATTTATTGTAAAAAAAAATTATAAAGAATTTGATTTTTTTGTTTCCGTAATTTTCTTGTGTCTTCTCAAAGTTCTGTTTTACAACTGTTTTATCTTCTAATTCTTGCTTATTAAATAAATAAAAATATATTTTTCACAAACAATTTCAAGAAATACGTCTGCTTTTTTTGTTGATGCACAATAATTGTGTTTTTCAACATTTGGATTTTTGTTTTAAGAAACAAAATGTGATTTTGTTACAAAAGTAATAAGTGTAGGTAAGAAAAAGAAAATGTTGATTTAATAAAATATGTTTTATTGTTTTATTTGTATGTATTGCCATTATAATATGTTGCAATTTATATTTTAAATATAAGTACATACTTTTATTGATTGAGGCCCTGCCAAAATATGCAAAGACCGTCCTCTTAGTTTTAACATAAAAATTTTAAATATTCTAACAATACAAAACGCACAAAATGTATTAAAATTTATTATGTAGCTTATAACTATATTACTTTTAGATTCTTTAACGATTTCTTTAATTATATTTTAATTTGGTTTAAATAAATATCTTCTATTAGTAGTAGTAGTTTGTGTCACCATTCATCCCATATGAAATAAGTACATACATATAAAAACATACATATATAAAAACATCCCATTGTAAAATTATAAATTCACGTATGTATGTTAAAAAAAAAATAAAATAAAAAATAAAAAAAAAATTTAAAAAAAAATAAAAAAAAAATTTAAAAAAAAATAAAAAAAAATTTAAAAAAAATTAAAAAAAAAAATTATTATATATATAATATATATAAAATAAAAAAAAAATAAGAAAAAAAAATTAAAAAAAAAATAATAATAAAAATATAAATAATATATTAAATAAAAAATAAACAAAAATAAAAAATTTAAAAAAAATTAAAAAAAATTTTTTTTTGGCTCAGCTGGGATTCGATGCCACGTTTTCTCTAACCAGTATACACGTTTGTATGCATGTATGTTGTTGTTGTAATGTTGTTTTTGTGAAAAAAATCGAGGTGGTCGTGGGTTTTTGATCATATCTCAGTTGTTTATGCACCGATGTTTCTGATTTTCAACACCGATCTACTCCCGAATATTTCTGATATTTTAATACCTCACATGGGTCCAAGCAATGTCGGGGGGCTTCAAAAAGTTGATTTCAACATACACACGGACAGACGGACAGACTTACAGAGCTTAATCGACTCCCCTATTCATAAGCTTTCAGAAAATATATACTTTATGGGATCGGAAATGAAAATTGTAGAAATTTCACACGGAATGACAAACCTATATATACCCTTTTTATACCCGCCACCAGAAAAATGGTGGGGGTATATTCATTTTGTCATTCCGTTTGTAACACATCGAAATATCCATTTTAGACCCCATAAAGTATATATATTCCGAATCAGGGTTTGATTTGATGACGATCTAGCTATGTCTGTCCGTCTGTCCGTCTGTTGAAAGCACGATAGAGGTCGCACCGAAAAAGCTGGGGGGCTCAAATTTTGCCAGAATCTTTCTTATACAACAACTGGGTGCCCCGATGGACTAGTCAGCAGTTTGCTGTTCTGCTAGTTTGGGGGTTGCGGGTTCGATTCCCGCCGGAGACTCTGGACTTGTCTGCTTCCTTTCTATTCTATTCTTACTTTTCTATTCAGGTATCACAAAGGGATCAATATAATGGACCCAAGTTAGCTGCACAGCAGCTGCCTGTTCTACCTAACCTAACCTAACCTTCTTATAGAAGAGGTTTGTTATTGAAAATGGGCTAAATCGCTTTCGATAGATCAAAAAAAACCCTGCAACTCCTTTAAAACCTGCATCAAGTCCACTACAAATATGCTCCATCACATTAACAACAGCTTCTTCAGTTCCAGTGCCTTTTTTAAAACCGAATTGTCGATCAAACAAAATGTTATTTATCTCAAGGCAACTTGATAATTGCTCAAACAAAACTTTCTCCAATATCTTATCAACGATAGAAAGAACTGAAATCGGACGATAATTCTCCACTTTATTACCTCGAATACCCTTAGGTATTGGCACAATTTTGTGCACCTTTAGTACATTCGGATATCTCGGATATCCTTTAGTACATTCGGATATCTCATTTCCTCTATCATTTTATTAAATATGTTTGTTATTTCTTCTGACACAGCTGCCTTTCGCACCAATAACATCTTGGGTGTAATGTTGTCACAACCGGGACTTTTATTTATTTCCAAGCAATCCAAGAAGTGATTAATTTTTTCTCTATCTGTGGCTTCTAGAACAAATCTTGAACTTACAGGAGACATTGTGCGAAACATATTGATGTCATCATTATCATTTTGAGGTATACATAAACGCATATCTCGAACGGAATCATAAAAAAAAGTATTGAAAATAGAAGCTTTTTCGCTATCTAACGTAACCATGGTATCATCATTGGTCAATAACTCCATAGAAGAATCTATTTTTTTCCAATTTGTTTATTTAAAAATTTCCAGGTTTTCTTAGGATCACCCTTACACAATTCTATATTATAAAAGTAATAATTATTCATCAATTGTTTGTTGCAATATTTGATAACTTTACTTATTCGTTTGAGGCTATTTGCAATAAATTTATTTTGCTTATTTTTCCTCCTTGCTTTTAGCAATTTATTTTTGTACGATATAAGCGAGCTTAACTCTTCAGACACCCAAGGGTTTATCTTCCGTCTTATATTGATTTGCTTAGTTTTTATTTCAGTGCTCTGTAAAGCCGCTAACGACAGAGTATTAACAAGATTTTCACACTGTTGTTCAGATCCATTAAAATTTGCTTGAGTTAAGTTTTCATCTATATACGACCCATGCTTAGTAAAATCTATCCAATTTTTATTTTAAATAATAATCTCACGGTGACAAAAGCTCATTTCAATACGGCAAAATATAAAGTTGTGATCAGATAATAAACTCTGAACTGAGATTACTGATGTGGAATTTAAAAAATTACTAAATACACAGTCAATACAAGATTCACTCTCCGGCCTTGTTACGAGATTATGACATGAAACGAAATTAACCTCAGCGAATGTGTCCATCAAGCAACGCCTAATGTTATCAAAACAACTCAAATTTATGTTAAAATCGCCAACAAAAAAACATGGAGAGTTTTGAACATTTAAAAGTAAAGTATTTAACAACAATTCAAAACAGCATTTTTGTGATCTGTAGAGTGACGTAATTATCATTGGTTTATTATCTATTAAAACATCAGGCATATAAGATCCAGAAAGTCTTTGCTCCAAGAAAAAAGTAGATTGTATTTGATTTGCTTATTAATATATACCGAAGTTCCGCCGTAACAATCGCTTCTGCAACAATGTACACCATCATAACCGTCAATTGAGTATAGACCAACACATTTTTTATCAAACCAAGTTTCCTGAACTGCTATAATTTCGGGAATAACCGACATTCTACATATTTCTGATTTAAATCTTTTAAATTTATTTAGCGAGGAAATACTTCTTACATTAATTGACACAATATTAACAAGTAAGAGCACTATATTCGGCTGTGCCGAGTCTTTTATACCCACCACCAATTTTGTGTACATTTAAAGCACAATATTTATTATTTTGTTAATCGCTATAGAATAATCTCTTTATAATAAAATATGTATCATTTTCTTTGTAGAGGGTGGTTAAATTTTAAGGGCCCATGTTTAAGGTGAACCACATCTAAACTTCAACTTTTTTCTTGTATTTCATTTGACATTTCTCAATCTCAGACTAACTCAATTTGAACCGTGGAAAGATACGCAATCGAGCAACGCTTTTAAATATTAAAGATTTTTATAAAAATGGGCGTTCAAATCAAAATGCATTTTGTGCACTTCGTGATTCTTTTGGTCAACATAATCGTTCGAATTCGTCCACAATCGTGAGAATTGTAAAAAATATTTAAATGTCTGCAAAGCAGGTCTGTATGAAATGTGAAAACATCTGTGAATGCCATCTTAGTTCGTTGAATGGGAAACATTGTTGTTTTTCACGATAACGTGGCAAAGAGCAAGCAACCTCGACTTATCATCGTGCCCAACAATTGAGCATCAACAGTGTCATTGAAATATGAACTATCGGATCGAAGTGTGCCGCCTAGGTTGGGGGGCCATTTGGCCGATATTTTGTTCCATACATAATTGAAGCGTACAAATATTATCATTATAAAAATAAATGATAATAATTTCATAATAATTTTATTCAAAATCAACATAGTCCCTTAAAATTAAACCACCCATTATAACTTCGGTATGTTAGTAAAATGTTTTCGTAAATTTAGTCTTTCAATGAAAGTGGCCGTTAAAATACTCGTGTCAATAAAGTTTCTGCTAATAAATATAACTTAGATATTTCAATATAGTCCTTTAGTATTCCAAAATCTTTATTCATAGAGAATTTACATGAATTTAAGAGGAAGAAAGTGAATTTAAGGTTAAATTTTAAGGGCCACAGGGTGATTTAAAATATACATTCTCTGCATTTTTCTAAAACGGGAAATTTATTAGTAAGATTTTGATTTTTAAACTTCTATAACATTTTGCTTTTAAAAGATTATCAAACGAAATAAGTTTTGTATAATTTTAAAATTTGTTAGCCATTAGTACATGAAAATAAATTGTTTATAATGTTTAGAGATAATTTTTTTTTATTTAAGTCAAAACTTTCCTAAATTCCCATTTTTAATAGAGCATAACTTCAGGAGAACATAAGCATAAGTTGTTAGCATGCCATCTAGTAGTTGCTAGTAGAGTCATCTATCTTATCATCTTTATCTTATATTTACCTACAGTACAATAAATGGCGCAGTGTAAGATGAATAAATGCTAATATATAAGACTAATATATTTTTATAAAAATTTAAGGAAAAAAGTGTGCGTGGCACATCTATTTTCCGTTATAACGAAGACTTTGACCAAAAAGCCATGTTTGCAAAATTTCAGAATCGTACATATAGTTTTGTCAGTTTTATTACGTTTTAAATTTGAAATATACACTGTGCGGTATAAATTTTCGTACATTTTTATCTATAACTCTTTTCCTAATTCATAGATTTAAGCGATTTTCAGGGAAAAATATTCTTTTGACTCGATAAATATATATTCGAAGTTTCATGACTACGTTTATGCGTCTGGACACAATTCAAAAGTGAAAGTGGGCGTTATAGTAGGCGTGTCAAAGTTGTTTTTGCTAATGAGTAAAACTTAGGTGTTTCAATATAGTCTTTTATTATTCCAAAATCTTTATTAATAGAGTAATTATATGAATTTTAGTTAAAACGTTATATGGGAGGTGGGCGTAAAAGTGGGCGTGGCACATTGATTTGCCGTTACAAGAAAGCGTGGCACCAAAAAGCAAAGTGTGCAAAATTTCAGGATCGTACATCCAATTTTGTTGCTTTTATGACGTTTTTGTTTTTAAATATACCGAAAAATACACTGTGCGGTATAAATTTTCGTACATTTTGATCGATAACTCCTCTCCTAATGCATAGATTTAGACACTTTTCGGGGGAAAATATTGCCCTCACCCAGGAAATATATATTCGAAGTTTCATGAGTCTACGTTAAGACGTTTGGACACAATTCTATTTTATTCGATGTTCGAAGGACACGGTTTTTTCGACCTACTCTTGCTTTTCGAGCTATAACTCTCTTCCTAATATTCCGATTTAGCCCATTTTCAATACCAAACAAACCTTGTCTATAAGAAAGATTCTGGCAAAATTTGAGCCCCCTAGCTTTTTCGGTGCGACCTCTATCGTGCTTTCAACAGACGGACGGACATAGCTAGATCGTCATAAAATCAAACCCCGATTCAGAATATATATACTTTATGGGGTCTAAAATGGATATTTCGATGTGTTACAAACGGAATGACAAAATGAATATACCCCCACCATTTTTTTGGTGCGGGTATAAAAAGATTTGCAATAGATTGGCTTTCATTAAATCCATTAAAAGAATTTATATTAGAAAAATATTTATTATTCATTATAAAAAGTTAAAAAAAAACATTAAACGGTAAGTATAGTACCTAAGTTGGTTTAATTTGGGGACTCAAATTGCACGTCTTCATCTTCGTCATCATCTTCATCATTGTCAAAAGTAGCCATTAGATTTCGCCTACGAGCACCGCCTGCAGAATTACGCAGCATGTCATCAACGTCATCAACAGACTTCAAACGGATTTGCCGCGATTTTTCATCCTTTTTAACAAAAACATTTCCAGTTTTTGCAAAAACATATTTATATCCAACAGACTTTAGCGACTTGGCATAATTCAATAGCTCCAGTGTCTCTTGACAAAGAAAATCATTTATAAAAACTTTTCTAAGCCCTTCTATTTCCTTAATTTTTGACTTTCCATGCATAAAATTCTGTTTACTTTTTTATACCCTTCACACAGTGAAAAAGGGTATATATAGGTTTGTCATTCCGTGTGAAATTTCTACAACTTTCATTTCCGACCCCATAAAGTATATATTTTCTGAAAGCTTATGAATAGAGGAGTCGATTAAGCCCTGACCGTCTGTCCGTCTGTCCGTCTGTCCGTGTGTATGTTGAAATCAACTTTTTGAAGCCCCCCGACATAGGTTGGACCCGGGTAAGGTATTAAAATATCAGAAATATTCGGGAGTAGATCGGTATTGAAAATCAGAAACATCGGTACATAAACAACTGAGATATGAGCAAAAACCCACGACCACCTCGATTTTCTTTTCATAAAAACAACATTACAACAACAACATACATACATACAAACGTGTATACTGGTTAGAGAAAACGTGGCATCGAATCCCAGCTGAGGCAAAAAAATTTTTTTTTAAATTTTTTTAAAATTTTTTTTTTTAATTTTTTTTTTATTTTTTTTTTTATTTTTTATTTAATATATTATATATATTTTTATTATTATTTTTTTTTATTTTTTTTTTTTTAATTTTTTTTTTATTTATTTTTTGTTTTATATATATTATATATGTATATAATAATTTTTTTTTTTTAATTTTTTTTTTAAATTTTTTTTTTATTTTTTTTTTTTTTTTTTGTTTTTTTTAACATACATACGTGAATTTACTGTTATTGCATGACTACACGTTGTGAAGGGTATATAAGATTCGGCACGGCCGAATATAGTGCTTTTACTTGTTTGTTTGTAAATTTAACGACAAGTGATTTTGTTTTTTCCTTTTCTTTACCATCTTGTTTATCATTTTGCTTGCGACGATTCAAAAAATAAGCTTCTTCTACTTCGTCTTCGCATATGCCAGCTCCTGTTTTTGCAGCTAGTACATCTAATACCACCTCTACAGCAGTCATTTTATTATCAACATTAATACCATTAATAATTATATCTTTTTGAACTCTGTAATCATTCAGATATTTAACAGTGGATTTCAATTTGCTAACTTCTACACGTAGGGAATCATTCTCTTTTTTTAACATTTTTATTTGTTTCGTATTCTTTGTTAAACTTTTTAGTATAGTATCATACTGAGATGCCATAAATTGAATCGACTCTTTTATTTCAGTCAGCTGATTCAATTGTGTTTTTATTTCGGCCAAGTCATTTTTTTTTGGCGCACAAAAATGACACTTGTACTCAAGAGAGTGATCATTAACTAGAGCATCATACTCTTTTTTTTATCTAATTCTGTGCAAATTGGGTGGAGTGTTTTTTTGCAAACATCACATTCTATAGAGTCCTCATCACTTTCCAATACTGGAGTTTTACATACTGCACAAATTGTTTTGTTAATATTTATGCTTTTACGCACTTTTGGAGGCATTCTTTATATTCCACCAATAAACCGTAATTTAAAAAAACACAAAAATAAAGCTTGTTTTATATATATTGTTGTTTTAACACAAAAAATTTAATTTATTTATAAGCTTCTTCACTAAGCAAAAAATTTGACGTTTATATCAACACGGGGTTGCCTCAATGCATTTTGTGCACTTCGTAACACTTTTGATCAACATAATCGTTCAAATTCGTCCACAATCGGGAGAATTGTAAAAAATATTTAAATTTCTGCAAAACAGATCTGTATAAAATGTTAGAAAATCTGTGAACGTCTTCTTAGTTTGTTGAATGGGAACTATTGCTGCTTTTTGCGATAGTGTGGCAAAAGAGCAGTCAACCTCGACTCATCATCATGCCCAACAATTGAGCATTAACATTGTCATTGGAAATTTGGACCATCAGATAGAGGAGTGGCGCCAAGGATGGGGTGGCCATTTGGTCGATATTTTGTTAAATACATAATTGAACCATACAAATATTATCATTATAAAAAGAAATGATAATAATCTCTTAAATAATGTGTGTTTTATTTTAAATCAATATCGGCCCTTAAAATTTAACCACCATCTAGTGATACATATTTTATTATAAAGAGATTATTCCATAGCGATTAACAAAATAATAAATATTGTGCTTTAAATGTACACAAAATTGATTTTGAATTGGTGATGGGTATAAAATATTCGTCACAGCCGAATATAGTGCTCTTACTTGTTTTAATAGTAAAACATTCTTGTTTAAAAAGAATTATCGTATTTTAAATTAAATAAAATTGTGCAAAATATATGTATTTCTATTAGTCTACATATGCCCCCAAAAGAACTAACGAGTCAATAGTACTAGTGTCTATAGTAAGTATCTGGTTCCAATGTCAACATACGCACACGTGAAATGTCTATAGCACACAACATTGTAAAAGATATAGTAAGTCAGTAGTATTGGTGACAATGCCAGTAGTGAGTCAGTAGTGATTTACTATTGACATTTCCTACAGGCCCAGGTTTGAATTGCAGCCATGCTATATCAATCAAATTAATTTTTTTCACTTATACAGTTAAACCCAAATTTGTATTTTTATATACTACTAGCCAAACCCGGCGCGCGTTGCTACGCCCATTAATGAATCGAAATGCATTCTGAATTTTAATTGAATATCAAGTGCAAAAACCTAAAAATTATAATTTCTTTTATGGGCGTGGCATTGCCCACTTTTCTAATCACGAAATTGTAAAGTCATATCAGCTCAATATGTGTGCAAAGTTTCAGAAGAATCGGAGCTGTGCAAGTACCTCAAAATTATAATTGTTTTTATGGGCGTGGCCCTGCCCACTTTTCTTATCACGAAATTGTAAAGTCATAACAGCTCAATATGTGTGCAAAGTTTCAGAATAATCGGACCAGAGCAAGTACCTCAAAATGATGCCTTTTTTTATGGGCGTTGTACTGCCCCCTTTTCTAATCACGAAATTTTTAAGTCATGAAAGTTGATATGTGTGCAAAGTTTTAGAAAAATAGGTCTGGTGCAAGTACCTAAAAATTTCAAACTTTTTTTGTGGGCGTGGCCCTGCCCACTTTTCTAATCAAAAAATTATATAGTCATGACAGCTCAATATGTGTGCAAAGTTTCAGAAAAATCGGTCCTGTGCAAGTACCTCAAAATTAAATTTTTTTTAGGGGCGTGGCCCCGCCCACTTTTCTTATCACGAAATTTTAAAGTCATGACAGCTCGATATTGGTGCAAAGTTTCAGAGAAATCTGTCAAGTGCGAGTAGCTAAAACTGATAACTAATTTTTATGGGCGTGGCCCCGCCCACTTTTTGCCACCCATAAACACTCCCTGGTATGTGTACAACAACTTGCCAAAGCTTTATTCCGATCGGTTTTACAGTTTCGGAGTCTATAGCTAACACACACACACACACAGAGTTTCACTTTTATATATATACTAGCCAAACCCGGCGCGCGTTGCTACGCCCCTTAATGAATCGAAATGCATTCTGAATTTTAATTGAATATCAAGTGCAAAAACCTAAATATTATAATTTTTTTTATGGTCGTGGCATTGCCAACTTTTCTAATCACGAAATTGTAAAGTCATAACAGCTCAATATG
This sequence comes from Phyto melanocephala, assembly GCA_941918925.1. Taxonomy (NCBI): domain Eukaryota; kingdom Metazoa; phylum Arthropoda; class Insecta; order Diptera; family Rhinophoridae; genus Phyto; species Phyto melanocephala. The sequence continues at coordinate 16,356,300 of OW799238.1, forward strand.
TGTGCAAAGTTTCAGAAAAATCGGACCAGTGCAAGTACCTCAAAATTATAAATGTTTTTATAGGCGTGGCCCTGCCCACTTTTCTAATCACGAAATTGTAAAGTCATAACGGCTCAATATGTGTGCAAAATTTCAGAATAATCGGTCGAGTGCAAGTACCTAAAAATGATACCTATTTTTTATGGGCGTGGCACTGCCCACTTTTCTAATCACAAAATTATTAAGTCGTGGCAGCTCAATATGTGTGCAAAGTTTCAGAAAAATCGGTGAAGTGCAAGTAGCTAAAAATAATAACTAATTTTTTATGGGCGTGGCCCCGCCCACCTTTCTTATCACGAAATTATAAAGTCATGACAGCTCAATATGTGTGCAAAGTTTCAGAATAATCAGTCCAGTGCAAGTACCTCAATATTAAAAGTTTTTTAGGGGCGTGGCCCCGCCCACTTTTTTTATCACGAAATTATTTAATCATGACAGCTCGATATGTGTGCAAAGTTTGAGAAAAATCGGTCAAGTGCAAGTAGCTAAAACTGATAACTAATTTTTATGGGCGTAGCCCCGCCCACTTTTTTCCACCCATAAACACTCCCTGGTATGTGTACAACAACTTACCAAAGTTTGAGCCCGATCGGTTTTACAGTTTCGGAGTCTATAGCTAACACACACACACACACACACACACTAGACTATATGTACATATATATATTTGTCACATATTATGGTAGCCGAGTTGGATACCTAAAAACAAATTTTTTTTTGTGCGTGATTTTTACTCCAATAAATCTTTTTTTTTTAATTTATCTCGATATTCTTTTTATGTATCACTTTTTTTATACCCGCCACCAAAAAAATGGTGGGGGTATATTCATTTTGTCTTTCCGTTTGTAACACATCGAAATATCCATTTAAGACCCCATAAAGTATATATATTCTGAATCAGGGTTTGATTTGATGACGATCTAGCTATGTCCGTCCGTCTGTCCGTCTGTTGAAAGCACGATAGAGGTCGCACCGAAAAAGCTAGGGGGCTCAAATTTTGCCAGAATCTTTCTTATAGACAAGGTTTGTTTAGTATTGAAAATGGGCTAAATCGTAATATGAGGAAGAGAGTTATAGCTCAAAAAGCAAGAGTAGGTCGAAAAAACCGTGTCCTTCGAACATCGAAAAAAATGGAATTGTGTCCAAACGCATTAACGTAGACTCATGAAACTGCAAATATATATTTCCTGAGTAAAAATAATATTTTTCCTTGAAAATTATCTAAATCGATGCATTAGGAGAGGAGTTATCGATCAAAATGTACGAAAATTTATACCGCACAGTGTATTTTTCCGTATATTTAAAAACAAAAACGTCATAAAAGCAACAAAATTGGATGTACGACTCTGAAATTTTGCACACTTTGCTTTTTGATAAAACGCTTTTTTGTAACGGAAAATCAATGTGCCACGCCCACTTTCACGCCCACCTCCCATATCATGTTTTACCTAAAATTCATATAATTTCTCTATTAATAAAGATTTTGGAATAACAAAGGGCTATATGGAAACACCTAAGTTTTACTCATTCGCAAAAATAACTTCGACACGCCTACTATAACGCCCACTTTTCACGTTATCTATCGTTAATGAAATTTAAAAGCTCATAAAACCGCCAAAATTAGAGGTATGATGATAAAATTTGCTACGTATATCCCCCTAGGCATTGTCATTACTGTGCCAGAAAATTAAGGTACCTAGCCCACTTCAACGCTCACCTCCCATATAACGTTTTACCAAAAATTCATATAATTTCTCTATTAATAAAGATTTTGGAATAACAAAGGGCCATATGGAAACACCTAAGTTGTACTCAAACGCAAAAACAACTTTGACACGCCTACTATAACGCCCACTTTTCTCGTTATCTACCGTTAATGAAATTCAAAAGCTCATAAAACCGCAAAAATTTGAGGTATGATGATAAAATTTTCTACGTATATCGCCCTAGGCAATGTCATTACTGTGCCAAAAAGTTTAGTTGACACGCCCACTTTTATGCCCACCTCCCATATAATATTTTACCTAAAATTCATATAATTTCTTTATTAATAAAGATTTTGGAATAATAAAGGGCTATATTGAAACACCTAAGTTTTACTCATTCGCAAAAATAACTTTGACACGCCTACTATAACGCCCACTTTTCACGTTATCTATCGTTAATGAAATTTAAAAGTTCATAAAACCGCCAAAATTAGAGGTATGATGATAAAACTTGCTACGTATATCCCCCTAGGCATTGTCATTACTGTGCCAGAAAATTAAGGTGCCACTGTGCCAAAAAGTTTAGTTGACACGCCCACTTTTACGCCCACCTCCCATATAATATTTTACCTAAAATTCATATAATTTCTTTATTAATAAAGATTTTGGAATAATAAAGGGCTATATTGAAACACCTAAGTTTTACTCATTCGCAAAAATAACTTTGACTCGCCTACTATAACGCCCACTTTTCACGTTATCTACCGTTAATGAAATTTAAAAGCTCACAAAACCGCAAAAATTAGAGGTATGATGATAAAATTTTCTACGTATATCCTTCTAGGCAATGTCATTACTGTGCCAAAAAGTTTAGTTGACATGCCAACTTTTACGCCCACCTCCCATATAATATTTTACCTAAAATTCATATAACTTCTCTATTAATAAAGATTTTGGAATAATAAAGGGCTATATTGAAACACCTAAGTTGTACCCATTCGCAAAAATAACTTTGATATACCTACTATAACGCCCACTTTTCACGTTATCTGATGGTCCAAATTTCCAATGACAATGTTAATGCTCAATTGTTGGGCATGATGATGAGTCGAGGTTGACTGCTCTTTTGCCACACTATCGCAAAAAGCAGCAATAGTTCCCATTCAACAAACTAAGAAGACGTTCACAGGTGTTCTAACATTTTATACAGACCTGTTTTGCAGAAATTTAAATATTTTTTACAATTCTCCCGATTGTGGAAGAATTTAAACGATTATGTTGATCAAAAGAATTACGAAGTGCACAAAATGCATTTTGATTTGAGCGCCCATTTTTATAAAAAACCTGAATAACTTTAAAGCATTCCTCATTTGCGTATCTTTCCAAGGATCAAATTGAGTAAGTTTGAGATTGAGAAATGACAAGTGAAATGCAGACAACAAATTTAAAGGCTAGGTGTAGTTCACCTTCAACATGGGCCCTTAAAATTTATCCACCCTCTACAAAGAAAGTGATATATATTTTATTATAAATATATTATTCCATAATGATAAACAAAATAATAAATATTGTGCTTTAAATGTACACAAAATTGGTGGTGGGTATAAAAGATTCGGCACAGCCGAATATAGTGCTCTTACTTGTTTTTATTATTATTATTTTTTTAATATATTTTTTTTTTGTAATTTTGTTTTTTATGTTTTTTACATGTACATACATATGTACATACACACGTATTTTATATGAGATGAATGGTGATACAAACAATTGTTATTGCATGACTACACGTTGTGAAGGGTATATAAGATTCGGCACGGCCGAATATAGCACTGTTACTTGTTTTTTTGTTATTTATTCTTAATAAAAAAGTATATATGAACGTTTAATGAAAGTAAAAGATTTTGTTATTTATTTTCATTACTCAGCCTACTCTACATTGATAGATTTTTTATTTAAGCTTTAGATTCATAAGAGGAAACAAGTAACAGTGCTATATTCGGCCGTGCCGAATCTTATATACCCTTCACAACGTGTAGTCATGCAATAACAACTGTTTGTATCACCATTCATCCCATATAAAATAAGTGCATACGTACACGTTAGAATAAATGTGGCATCGAATCCCAGCTGAGCCAAAAAAATTTTATTTTATTTAACATGTTATTTATATTTTATTTTTTTTTATATTTTTTTTAAATTTTTTTAAAAAATTTTTTTAGAAAAATGTTTAAAAAATTTTTTTAAATTTTTTTTTAAATTTTTTTAAATTTTTTTTTGTAGTTTTTTTTTACTATTTTTTTCTTATTTTTAATATTTTTTTTTGTAATTTTTATACCCTTCACACAGTGAAAAAGGGTATATATAGGTTTGTCATTCCGTGTGAAATTTCTACAATTTTGATTTCCGACCCCATAAAGTATATATTTTCTGAAAGCTTATGAATAGGGGAATCGATTAAGCGCTGTCCGTCTGTCCGTCTGACCGTCTGTCCGTGTGTATGTTGAAATCAACTTTTTGAAGCCCCGCGACATCGCTTGGACTCGGGTGAGGTATTAAAATATCAGAAATATTCGGGAGTAGATCGCTATTGAAAATCAGAAACATCGGTACATAAACAACTGAGATATGAGCAAAAAACCACGACCACCTCGATTTTTTTTTCACAAAAGCAACATTACAACAACAACATACATACATACAAACGTGTATACTGGTTAGAGAAAACGTGGCATCGAATCCCAGCTGAGCCAAAAAAATTTTTTTTTTAATTTTTTTTAAATTTTTTTTTTTTATTTTTTTTTTTATTTTTTATTTAATATATTATTTATATTTTTATTATTATTTTTTTTTTTGTTTTGTATATATTATATACATAATAATTTTTTTAAAAATTTTTTTTTTAAAAAAATTTTTTTTTTTTAAATTTTTTTTTTAAATTTTTTTTTTTTTTTGTTTTTTTTTTAACATTCATACGTGAATTTATAATTTTACTATGGGACGTTTTTATATATGTATGTTTTTATATGTATGTACGTATTTCATATGGGATGAATGGTGACACAAACCACTGTTATTGCATGAATTCACGTTGTGAAGGGTATATAAGATTCGGCACGGCCGAATATAGCGCTCTTACTTGTTTTTGTTTGGTATGTTTTTTACATGTATGTATGTATGTTGTTGTTGTAATTGTGAAAAAAAACGATGTGGTCGTGGTTTTTTGCTCATATCTCAGAAAGTTATGGGGCGATTGTGCTGAATTTCAATAGCGATTCATTCCTGGATATTTCCAAGAGATTGATACCATATACAGATCTGAGGAACATATAGTTGCTTTTAAAAGTTGATTTCAACCAACACACGGACAGACGGGCAGACGGACAGACGGTCAGGGCTTAATCGACTCCTCTATTCATAAGCTTTCAGAAAATATATACTTTATGGGGTCGGAAATGAAAATTGTAGAAATTACAAACGGAATGACAAAGCTATATATACCCTTGTGCACCACAGGTGAAGGGTATAAAAAGAAAAAAAGGTTCCTAACTTTTAATAGGTTTTACATATTTGTATACCCTTCACACAGTGAAAAAGTGTATATATAGGTTTGTCATTCCGTGTGAAATTTCTACAATTTTCATTTCCCACCCCATAAAGTATATATATTCTGAAAGCTTATGAATAGGGGAGTCGATTAAGCTCTGTCAGTCTGTTGTCTGTCGTGTGTATGTTGAAATCAACTTTTTGAAGCCCATCGACATCGCTTGGACCCGTGTAAGGTATTAAATCATCAGAAATATCGTAGAGTAGATCGGTATTAAAAATCAGAAACATCGGTACATAATCAACTGAGATATGAGCAAAAACCCACGACCACCACGATTTTTTTTTTCACAAAAATAACATTACAACAACAACATACATACATACAAACGTCTATAGTGGTTAGAGAAAACGTGGCATCGAATCCCAGCTGAGCCAAAAAAAAAAAATTTTTATATTTTTTTAATTTTTTTTTTGTTTTTTATTTAATATATTATTTATATTTTTATTATTTTTTTTTGTTTTAATTTTTTTTTTATTTTTTTTTGTTTTATATTTACTATATATATTTTAATTATTTTTTTTTTTATTTTTTTTTAACATATGTACATACGTAAATTTATAATTTTACAATGGGATGTTTTTATATATGTATGTTTTTTATATGTATGTACGTATTTCATATGGGATGAATGTTTATATAAACTACTGTTATTGCATGAATACACGTTGTGAAGGGTATATAAGATTCGGCACGGTCGAATATAGCGCTCTTACTTGTTTATTTTTATAATCATTTAGGTTTAACTGGTAAAAATTGAAAATGGATACCAGGGATTCAACTGATTTAATTTATGGTGAGACGGCCAGTAGTCTTCCTAACTGTAGCATATGCAACCATGTGCTAAGTGATTCTATATATTTATATACAACTTCATGTGGTCACCCCCTTCATAAATCTTGTCATTGGAAAAATGTGAAAACTAGACCCAACTGTCCAGTCTGTGGCACTCCTTTTTCTGTAACAACTCCAATTGGAAGGAAAAAGATACCTCCCCCAATGGTAAATAGGTCACGGGCTTAAAGAACAGTTGCTTTTAATGTTAGTAGATCTGGTAGTCTAACATCTGCACATCGTATTCCAATATCTGATATCTCTTCACAAGACCAACGCAATCATATTCGAAACTTGGTTATGTGCTGCCGTGGAAGTACAGCAAGTGGAAGTGCTCACTACTTTAAGCCAGACAAATTAATGGTCAATCTACTACTAATAATAGCAACGTTGCTCAAGAGGCACAGGCTTTATCAAATATTAAACCCTCATTATCTTTAGGAGAACAAAATATTGATGGATTACTTGGTTTACCTTCGGCTTCTTCCAATCTAAATACCAATAGAGCACACGATGCTTACAACGAATCGAATATGTCATCAATAAGACCCGATAAGATAGGCCACATTATACATAATTGGAAAAATCGTTTTTCTGGAGACTCGCGTGGTATGTCAGTGGACAAACTCTAAACGGGAATTTCGATGTTTTATGTGACCATATTTACACCGCGAAAGCAAACGAATGGTTCTGGAGAATTCATCAATCTATTCCCACAATTGGATGGCCACAATTGTGTTCCCCTTTACGCAAGCAATACAAAGACTCAAGAACACACACTGATTTACATGAGATGATTAGGGACTGGAAACAAAAGCATAATGAGAGTTTTGACTCATTTTATGAGCCGGTTATCAAAATTTCTGATAGATTTGCTGAACCGTTGAGCGAATGAATTTTAGTTAAAATATTACGAAGAAACTTATTGCCTGAAATTCAGCACAAAATCTGGTCACCAAGAAAATAGAAGATAGGCAAGTGTTTTGCTATTGTTGTGGCTTAGCCAATGCTTATAAACCAAAATGTACTCAATGTAATAATTTTCAAAAAAAACTTCCAGTCGAGTGCACACAAACAGAACCAGACAACCAGTACCGATTAGAAAATCATTCCACTACCTTTTCACAGAGTCATTCTGGGGAAGGTGAAACAACATTATCTCAGAATACTATTTCTAATAAAAATTTTTTACCCTCGTCCGTTTCACATAATACTATAAATAGTTCCCCTGATAACCTAATTAAGATTCTACACAAACCAACTTTAACCGATGAATCTTCGGAATCACCAAAATTAAACCTTAATGCCACGACATTAGCAGATACATCTCTAACTTATCGTAAACCATTTCACATAAGATTGGCAGAATAGCGCGAAGAAATTTTTTAATTATTCAACCCCTAATTCAAAGTCAAAACGTTCAACAGTACCTTTACGTAATTTTTGCAAGAAAATCAATCATACGCGACGGTGTCTATTGAGTACAATATACGACAAACCAAACCTTTGCAGAGGTGCAGCTATTTGGTAAGACAATGAGTGGTCTGTAAGATGCTGGAGCCTCCGTAAGCTGTTTAGATGCACAAGCTGCTAGAAAGTTTTTTTCTAATTTAGCTCAAAATCTATATCTCGGCATTGATTTTTGGACACATTTCAATTGAGGAAAGTTCTGAGCGGAAAAATCTTACTATTTCACAACAACTATTACAGGCAGTAATTAATAATTTTCCCTCATTTTCGAAAGAAGGGTTAGGCAGAACACATATAATTTCTCATGTTATTGACGTGTCAAAGGACTCGCCTATCAAACAACATCATTTTCCCTTATCTCCTGCGATTGAGAAACTTATTTACGCAGAAATTGCATGAAATGGATGTGATTGAGGAGTCTTATAGCGTTTGGTCTTCGTCTATCATATTAGTACGCAACCCGGAAAAGTTAGATTATTTTTAGAAAGTCGACAAGTTAATTCAGTCACTATCAAGGACGCCTATCCTTTACCTATTATAGATGGTATAATGTCCCGGTTACCGAAAGCAGAATTTATTACGAGTCTTGATTTGAAGGATGGCTTTTGGCAAGCCCCTCTCGACAAATCATCGAAAGATAAGACGGTATTTAGCGTTCCTAGACGCCCCTCGTATCATTACAAGGTCATGCCATTTGGTGTGTGTAATGCGCCCCAAACTATGTCAAGGTTAATGGACTAGGTGGTACCAGCGCATTTTAGATCAGAAGTGTTTATCTGGATGATTTGTTGGTTATGTCTGACATATTTGAGAGGCATTTCCAAGTATTGCGAGAAGTTGTTCGACAATTTCGTGCTGGTGAACTTACCTGTAATGAAAAAAAAAATTTTTTGTACGTAGGGTCCGTTATCTTGTCATAGTAGGAGACAGTGAAATTTATACAGATCCTAATAAAATTTCGGCCATCGTAGATTTTTCTGAACCAAGATCTGTAAGACATCTGTAAACCGGATGTCCGGTTGGTACCGGAAGTTTTTTAGGAACTACGCCTCTGTTACTGCGCCTTTAACAGAACAAGCTTATAATCAGTTAAAGCACATCTTGACTACCACACCAGTATTGCATAGTCCGGATTTTTCGCAGCCTTTTTACATACACTGTGATGCTAGTAATACTGGAATAGGAAGTGTGTTGGCTCAAAAAACTACGGAGGGTGGAGAGGTTCCAATCGCCTTTAAGTCGAAGAAACTCAACCAAGCCTAACGTAATTACTCTGAGAACAGCTATGTTGAGCATTAAAAGTTCAGAGCATATGCATAAGGACATGAGTTTACTGTAATCACCGATCACGCTTCGTTGAAGTGGCTCATGCCTCAGACGGATTTAAGCTCTCGATTGGCAAGATGGGCTTTAAAGCTACAAAGCTTCAATTTTAAAATAGAACACCGCATAGGCAGTCGCAATGATACTCTTTCAAGGGCTAAAACTGAAGATTTATCCGAGATTCTAAATTTAGAATTGTCTGCTTTAGAAGAGAAAGTGGTTTTCGTAGATTTAAATTCTACACTCTCCACGGGACAGATTATACTGAACTTTTAGAACATGTTAGGAAAAACATAGATAAAATTCCCGACTTCAAAATTATTGACGGCTACTTGTACAAAAGAACGGAGCACTGCTCAGGAGAGAAAGTGTAGGACGATATTGCATGGAAGCTTTGGATACCCAAAGAACTCATAAAAGATATCCTTTGAAATGCTCATGATAACCATCTGTCTGCTTATGGAGGAATAAATAAACGCATACGTCGATTTTATTTTGTCCAAACTTAGTGAATTACGTAAGAGAGTATATAAATTCTTGTGAAATATGTAAAGGCACTAAACACCTTAACTCTGTAACGCGATCACCAATGAGAAAATCATCAGAAGCTTTTAGATTTTTTTATGAAACTAAATGTAGATTTTTTTGGTCCATATTCCCGATTTAAGACTGGTACTATTGGTATATTTATAGTCGTTGATCACTTTTCAAAATTTTGCTTTTTTCAAACTTTTCCAAACTTTTGGCACGCCAGAGATAATAGTTTCTGATAATGGATCACAATTTAAGTCAAATCAATTTAACAAATTATTGCAGAACTATAGAATAACTCACGTTTACACCGCAGTGTATTCGCCCCAAGCTAATGCTTCTGAGCATGTCAATCGTTTAGTCCTATCCGCAGTATGGGCATATATTAAACACGACCAAAGTAATTGGGATGAATATCTCAGTAGTATCAGCTCAGTTTTATGATCAGCTACACATGCTTCTATATGTACTTCACCATAATACATGGTTTTTTGTCAACATATGATCACTAATGGTAAATCATAAAGACTGCTTCGTAAGTTGGAAATGCTTGACGATAGATCGATTTGTTTTGATAGGAAAGATTTTTTTGATATAGAGCTCGCAAAAGTATGGCAAAGCAACAGCAAGGAACTGAAGAATCATAAAACTTAAGGTTGAGGGAAATAAATTTTGTCAGTGGTCAAGAAATATATAAAGGAAATTTTTAACAAAGCAATTTTGAAAAGAGATTTAATGCCAAGCTAGCTTCAGCATTCATTAAAGTTCGGATTGGAAGAAAAATTGGAACTTGCCATTATGAGTTGGAAGACCTAGGTGGACCGTCAGTTAGAGTTTATCATGCTAAAGGCATATGTACGTCAGTAACTTAAATAAAATTTTATTTTTTTTTCCATTTTTCATGAACGTTACGACCTGTTACAAGCGGTATCAGATTTGTTGAAATTTCTCACCACAAATCTGATCTTGGCAGGAAGGTAATGTAGTATTATTTCTAATTGAAAATCTCTATTTATTTTTTTATTGCCGGGATAAAAACTATGAATTTAGTAATATATATAAAAGGGGAGAAAAACTACTAGGATATATTTTTTTATATTTTTCTTTACGTTTTAAATGAATACTAAACCTCTATTTAATTATGTGCTACCAAAATTACCGTTTTCCTAAAGGTAAATTCTTGGATAAACGAAAACCATTTTTATTTAATGAAATTTGCGATTTCTAAATAATTTTCCACTTTATTTGAATTTAATGTTGACTAACATCTATACATGATTACAAATACTACTCTGTATTTTCTTCATTCATTTATACTAATGGTAATACCGTTCTAAGCGAATTGTGTGAAGTTGGTTAAAGTTTGTTTTAGCTGGATTTACACATACATACATACACACACACATTATAACATAAATTTTCCAGGAATTTTGCTATTATTCTTGTATAAAAGCGGACAACTGTGCCATAGAGCGGTATTTTCTAAAGTGATCACTCCGTCTAACCGTTCTGGCTGGTAACTGAATTTCTAGTTAAAGTGATTTGTCTAAAGCATCAAATAAACAGTTTTTAAGTTTTATATACAGTTATTTTTGCAAATTAATCAATTTATGTGGGCCTGAATACTTAAAAGGTAACTGTCTTTGAAAATAATTAAATTAAGTAATTATGGAAATGAAGTTCATCGAAGAGTTTCGAAATATATGATTTTTAAAATTTTTATTCTTAAATAGTTAACATTGGCTAATGTGTGTTGAGTTGGTAAGATTGAGAACCGAGAATTCTCGAGGATCCCTGTTGATTTAGTTCCCAGGAAAGAAGAAAATAAGCCCCATCCTCTTCAGTTGCCGAGGTATTTCAGGTATTTTTGAGAATTAATCAGGCAGGAGTCTTTCAGTTTAATTTACTTTATAAAGTAATTAAAGAAGTTAAAATTTATAAAATAGTTTTTTGAGTAAATAAACTAATTTTGAAACAACCACAATTCAGTAAAAATAATTATAAGAAGAAAGTAATTTTTGAAAACATTTTAAATGATTACATCAACAAAAAGTAAAACATCATAAAAAAACTTAAAACTAGTATCACAGGTCGGTATTACACTTCAGTAAAGACAAAAATAGCTTTTAGTATTTAATTTGTACATCTGAAAAAACGGTAGAAAAAAAAATAAAATGAAAGTTAATGTTAATTTATTATAGAGTGAATTAAATTATTAAAGCTTATCTTAAAACTCCTTGATTCTCTAAAATATTGTAAAAGCTTTTTATTTCCCATATTATCTAATACTTTATAGCATTGATTTAAAACGACCTTATCTATCTTTTTCTTTCTATGTAAACCATTTGTTTTAAAAAATGCATATTGAAAATTGCATTTCGACCTTTTTGGTCGACCATAACAATTTCAGTCTCACCTTGTATCAATAGCCACTAATTTTAAAATTTTAGCTTCGCAAACGTTGAAAATACTAAAAGTACCATACAAATTCAAAAAAGTACATTGTTGGTCGCCCATAACATTTTTAGTCTCACCTGGAATCAATGTTCCTTGATCGTACAATCCTACCTTCATAAACGTAGAAAATACAAAAAGTACCATAAAAATTCAAAAAAGTACCTTTTTGGTCGACCATAACATTTTCAGTCTCACCTTGTATCAATAGCCACTAATTTCAAAATTCTAGCTTCGCAAACGTAGAATATATAAAAAGTACCAAAAAAATTCAAAAAAGTACCTTTTTGGTCGCCCATAAAATTTTTAGTCTTACCTTGTATTAATAGTCCTTTATTTTACAATTTTACCTTTATAAAGGTAGAAAATACAAAAAGTACCATAGAAGAGCGAAAAAGTACTTTTTTGGTCAAAGTTCCAAATTTCAAGTTTAAAATGTTCAAATATCTATGTCAGTAAATCTACTCTTTTTTGCAAAAAAGTAATTATGTTCTAAAAAGTACCAAACCCTTTTCCCGATTTTTCTCCTTTCTACCCTGTTATGAATGTATTTCAATTTGCACTAAATTACATAATGTTGTATGTCTAGTGAAATCCCAATAAAAAATGTTGTGAAAATTGGCCGTCAAATTAGGACGTACACACATTTTACGGAATTTTCCCCTTTTTGGTACCTTTTTGGTCCCCAAAAAAGTTTCCAAAAATTTCACCTTAATATTTGTTCATATTCTATTACGCAATAATAATGATCAAATTTTGTCCCATTGAATAATATTAGAAAAGTTTCTTTTAAAAAAGTACCAAAAAAAGTTACTATTTTTAATTGTTTTTCCTATCTATATGTGTTTGGAAGTTACATAGGGCACCAAAAAAGTACCAAATTACAGTTTTTACCCGTTTTTTCCCCTTAGGGGCTGAAAATTCAAAAAAGACCAGACACCTGTCAGCTTATTTTTTGTGTAAATTACAATTCTTTTTCAATTTTATTTTATTTGTATTTTTAGTTAAGCATATGTAAGATTACCGATTTTACCCGTTTTTACCCCCTTAGAGTGCGAATTTCCAAAAATTCCTTCTTAGTGGAGCTATACATCGAAAGAGGAACCGATTGTCCAAATTTCATGTCTCTAGCTCTTTTCGTTTGGGCTGTGCGATGATGAATCAGTCAGTCAGTCAGTCACGTTACTCTTTTATATATCTACTAGCTAATACCCGGTGTGCTTCGCCACCCCATCGTAATGAAATAAAAATTTTATAGTTCAAAAATATATTTATTTTGCAATTAAAATCTAAAATTTTTCTTACAGATTAGTATTACTCTAATATTGTGTGATATGCAATATATTTACGGCCTTATTCATAAACGACTTTTAAATTTATCAAATGTTTATAATGCAAAATTTTCGTATAGAATTTAATTCATAAACATTTGATAAATTTTAAAATCGTTTATTAATAAGACCATTAGTCTACATCAACAATTTAAAAATAATAAATTAATTTACTTAGTTGCTAACATTACTGCAATAAAATAGAAATGTTTATAATATAAAAAATTTTTACTATTAATTAATTCTTATTCTAATGCCTTAGGATAAACGATGTTTTTGGTTTTTCCACCTGGTGCATACACAGAGGGATCTGCGGGTTTTCCAACTCGCGAACATGCAACGTAAAGCTGTCCATGTGAGAAACATGGATTTTCTAGGTGAAGACCACAAACTTGCAGGGACTGACCTTGAGCTTTGTTTATGGTCATTGCAAATGCTAGGCGAATAGGAAACTGCAAGCGCTTAAAATCGAATGGCATTTCCGATGTTGTCATGGGAATACGTGGCAACAATACATCAGTTCCCTTAAACTTTCCAGTAATAATGGTCGCCTCGATTAAATTGTTCATTAATTTTTTTACTGTAAGTCGAGTACCATTACAAAGTCGAGGCGGATCAATGTTCCTGAGTAAAATTATGGGAACACCAATTTTCAACCGTAAATCATTTGGTGGAAAACCCGGTAAATCTAGCGAATTTAAAAATTCAACTGGATAATTCACGACATCCTCAATATTTGTTACTGTGTCTATCAATTTATAAGTTTTCAGGTCACCATCGATTTTGTTCAAAATTTTGCTGTTGCTGGAATTAACGTCAATATTTTTGGCTGCCAATAGCGCACGTTCACATAACCATTCATTGTTTTTAAAATTTTGTCCGATGTTGGGAAAAACACAATTTATTAACTCTTCTATAGATTGTGTCATCCTGCAAAAGTCAGATGGAAAACTTATATATTTCGTTGTAGGATCCATTGGAATTCTCCCGTTACCTAAATCAAGTAATTGTTTGGAAAAAGTTGTAGCTGAAGCATCACGTTGCAACTGAACACGCATATTAGTCGTAAGTTTTAAACTGTGAACATATTGCCAAAGGTGTGATGATTTCAGACACGCATTTAGCTCATCAGCTGGTGTTGATCCCGGTATAACAGGAAGTGTTTGGCGGAAATCGCCAGCCAGCAAAACTAAGGCACCTCCAAAAATTCTATTATTGCCTCTTAAATCCTGTAAGGTACGATTAAGGGCTTCCAAAGATTTCTTATGTGCCATTGTGCACTCATCCCACACTATGATTTCACATTGTTGCAGTACTTTACCCATTGAAGAATTTTTCTTTATGTTGCATGTGTAGTCTTCGGAAAATTGAGGCTTTAAGGGTAATTTAAGTGCAGAATGTGCTGTTCTACCACCGTCTAAGAGTGTTGCTGCAATACCGGATGATGCAATAGCTAATGCAATATTTTTTTCCGAACGAACTTTTGCTAATATTAATGAAATCAAAAACGTTTTTCCAGTTCCTCCAGGTGCGTCAATAAAATAGAGGCCTCCATGTTTGTTTGTTATTGCTGCCATTATAGTATTGTATACAATACTCTGCTCTTGTTGCAAATGTGGTAAATTTACTTCTAGTAAATTTTCCAAATTTTGGTGATCATAGTCTCTCTCACGTCGTAGTTCCTGATCGTTTGCATGGGTTCCTGATCTGATTGGGGCTATCATTCCTACTTCAATAAGTGTCACACTCTTTATCTCCAAATATTTGTCTTCCAGTAAAATTAATACCTCATTGTACATAGTTTCATTTAGTTCAAGCGTTGCATTATTGGTGATAACTCTCTCTCTGTGTAAAATATCTTCAGCCATATATGTTTTAAATTTGTGCCAAAGATCTTTTGGATTAGAAGGTGAGCACGATACCAATATTATCGAAAATAGCGATCGTATTTTTCATTGATGGTTTATTACTGAAGCATCTTCAAGCGTTGTTTCCCAATGACAATCGTTCTCTAATAACTGCAGTTTCTGACAGGCCTCACGATTTGTTGCACATACTTCCCCATCAACAGTACGCAAGTTCTCGATAGATATTGGCCCCCGAACATTAATAAGAAGCATTCTTAAATAGAAGCATTCTGCATTTTGAGGATGGACGGTATACACCCTGCCCAATGCATCGGTTGAATATAAATTTGGCCATCCTTCAACAGGTTTCCCTTGCTTACGACGTTGAAAATTCTTTGATGACGCGTTCCACGTATAATACCTTGGAATTTCGGAATACAACAATGTTTTAGCAAACAAATCATTTCTGCAAAGATTAAAAAAAGATGTTAATGTTGTAGCTGAGGGTGCTGTTGCTCTCTCCCGCGCATTTCTTTCTGTAAAGTAAACACGTTGTCCATTTTCCAAGTGCACTGATAAATGAACAACAGTTGGATGGCGTTCATGAATTGTAAATCCCAAAATTCGCCATACTGCTTCATTGCTACTGATGTACCTGGCCATTTGATATTGCGAAATTTCATCGTTTGGATTTCGTAATGAAAATACAGCCATATCTGACCCTTTAGTAACATATTTGCAGATGTATTTGATAGACTTTACTGAATGACAATACTCTACATTAATATGCGCTTTAAATGTTCTTGAAAGCAATGGACAGTAAGGTACTATCCACCGATTATCAACATCAACATCATTTCCACGTACCTTAATTGAAATTGATCGTCCACTATTATCCACAGACCGTCGACGATAAAGTGGGTAGCCATCGTTTCCCGAGATTGTTTCTTGAATCAATTGCCGTGGATATTTCTTTGTGCATTTTCCATCCACCATGCATGGAGAATTCGCATTAATGGTTCCACATGGACCATGAATCATATTTTTGATAACAATTTCGTACAGGCTTGGATCAACATTTGGATCGGGTATCTCTGCAGAAATTATATCATCAATAAGATCTGGGGTAATTTTTTCAACCAACCAAATGAGAATATGGGCATGTGGCAATCCACGTTTCTGCCACTCGACGGAATACATCCATTTTTGTTTAAACACGCGTGCTGTTATATCGTGCCGATGTATTGGTGTTTGACCAGTGGACAATTCAGATAGTATTTCATCCCACTTTGGATTACAGGTAAATGTAATGAACAAATCTGGCCGTCCATATGATCGAACATATGTCATTGCATCTTGACAGTACTCCTGCATATGCCGTGAGCTGCCAGTAAATGTTGCTGGAAGAATAATAGCTTGGCCAATTTCAGTGGGATTGATGTCATTATGGCTATTTAATGCATCCCGAAGATGAATATAGTTATCCACTCGTAATTTTGCTTGGTTAAGTCGTATGTATAATAGACGTTCCGTTTCAATTTTCGCGTACATATCGACAATATACTGGTGAAATAATTCGCGGCAATTTAGAATGTGATTAACGGAGTTCTGACGTATCATTATTTGATATTCATAGAAATCCATTGCACTCATTTTTTTCCTTGTTGATTCATCTGAAAGTAAAAAAGGCCAAAATAAAAAAAAGTATAAAATTAGATTTTAAAATCTGAACTTACTTGTTTCTGGATTAATTTGCCGTAATTCAAAGTGATGTCCATCTTCACCAAATGGAAAAATAATTGGATACTGAAGTGCATCATACGAACGATGAGTTTCAGCTATCCTGTTGATCCTTTCGTTACGGCGGCGAATAATTATATCTCGTGGTACCACTGGATCACCTACCATTAAAATGGCTACGTCATCCATTGTAGGTGCATTGTATCGTCCTTGGTGTTGTCCAGATGGTGTTTTATCAGCATGAATAGCGATAATATGGTCATCTGACCTCAATCGTGGGTCATCTTTGGCTTGCTTAAAGATCCTTACTAATTCGTTGTGTTCATGAAACATCACTTGTAATTCGGCCACTATCCATTGTTTTGTGTCAGGGTTATAATGCTGTCGGTGTTGCACTTGGTCATTGTTATCCGCTTCTCCTAAGAAATAAATTTGTAAGAACTTAGGATCTTCATCTGGAACTGGCAACAATGACCCCATTTTATGGTAAATTTGACCTTGAACACGAAACGTGGTCATAAAATTGTGTCGAATTACTTTGGTAGCACCAAACGATGTCATTTGGAAAGACGAATTATATTTAATTATTTTACTAAGAAAATGTTGTGAATCCACATTCGTTCCTAAAAATTGAATTTAATATTTTGGTTATATGATAGATTGATATAATTCTAAGGCCTAATTTATAAACATCTTTTAAATTTATCAAAGGTTTATAAAGCAACATTTTAATACTTATAACATTTGATTTGTAAACCTATGATAAATTTCAAAGTCGTTTATGAATTAGACCATGAATGTCTTACCTGAAATCAATGACTGTAAAGGTTCTGGTGGAGGAAGCAATTCAGGCAAAACAACTTTACCGTTTGCACAACACATTCCAGGTGTTTCATTTTTGTATTTGAGTGCACTACAATATTGGCAAACTTTATTCATTCCACCTATTGCCACTAATGGGTCTTCGGCATAATCAATATCAGTCCTGTAATTAAATGCAATACGTGCATATGTGTGAAATGCATTCCGATGACTAACCATTCGATTTCGATTTTGTTCACGGCGTAAGTTCAATTGTTCTATCCTCTCTGTTGCTCTCCTTGATGAGGTTCGAATCCGCTGAGCTTCTAAACGTTCTTCACCTTCCAACGGTGTCTCGGTGGCTCGTACTGTTGTGGCGTGACGTCGAATATCTTCAAGGCGTTCCTCACGCTGTAAAAAAGTTTCTGTGGCTCGTGATGATCTTGTACGATTTCGCTGAGTTTGAATACGTACTTCACGTTCCAACGATGTCTCGTTAGATCGAACTGCTACAGCATGATGTCGAAGACCTTCAAGGCGTTCTTCGTGTTGTAAAGGTGTTTCTGTGGCTCGTGATGATCTTGTACGATTTCGCTGAGTTTGAATACGTACTTCACGTTCCAACGATGTCTCGTTAGATCGAACTGCTACAGCATGATGTCGAAGACCTTCAAGGCGTTCTTCGTGTTGTAAAGGTGTTTCAGTGGCTCGGGATGTTGTGGTATGACTTTGTTGACTTTGAAGACGCCCTTCCCGTTGTGACGGTGTCTCATTAGCTCGTACTGCTTCAGCATGATGTCGAATACGTTCTAGGCGTTCTACGCGTTCTAAGAATGTTTCTGTAGCTCGTGATGTTGAGGTACGACTTTGCTGACTTTGAAGACGCCCTTCCCGTTGTGACGGTATCTCGTTAGCTCGTACTGTTTCAGCATGATGTCGAATACCTTCTAGGCGTTCTACGCATCCTAACAATGTTTCTGTAGCTCGTGATATTGAGGTACGACTTTGCTGACTTTGAAGACGCCCTTCCCGTTGTGACGGTGTCTTGTTAGCTCGTGCTGTTACAGCATGATGTCGAAGACCTTCCAAGCGTGTTTCGCGTTCAGATCGTGTTTCAGAAGCTCTTGATGTTGATGATCGTGATCTTTCTCTTTGAAGACGTTCGTTATGCTGTTCATATGTTTCGGCAGCTCTAGAGGTTGAAGCTCGACTTCTTTCAGTTCTAAGGCGATCTTCACGCTCTTCTGAAGTTTCATTTTCTCTTTGCGATTGCAATGATTCTGCAGATTTGGTGCGTTTAGAAAGGGATGTTTTTTTTGGAGGCATTTTACTTGTAATTTTTTACAGTATATATTCACAAAAAAAAAAACTTGTAACTTGTTCAGAATCAAAGATTCAATTAAATTATAAAATTGAATGTACGTCAAATTTATAATTTTTTAAATCTTAGGTAAGAAATTTCTTACCAGGTCAGAAATTTTCTTTAACAAAAAATTACGGATAATAAATGTTTAAAAATGATTTTTTGAACCGATCACAGGTAAAAAAATTATTCACTTGCGTTGCAAAATTTAATGGGTTACAAATTTATATTTTTGGAATATTAGGTAACAAATTTTATTTCAGGTCAAATAATTTCTTATACCGAAAAAATTACAGGTAATAAAATGTAAAAACGTTTGCGGGGATCACAGATTTGGTAATAACGGATAATAAATCTTTAAAAATGATTTTTTGAACCGATCACAGGTCAAAAAATTATTCACCTGCGTTGCAAAATTTAATGGGTTACAAATTTATATGTTTGGAATATTGGGTAACAAATTTTATTTCAGGTCAAACAATTTCTTATACCGAAAAAATTACAGGTAATAAAATGTAAAAACGTTTCCGGGAATCACAGATTTGGTAATTACGGATAATAAATCTTTAAAAATGATTTTTTGAACCGATCACAGGTCAAAAAATTATTCACCTGCGTTGCAAAATTTAATGGGTTACAAATTTATATTTTTGGAATATTGGGTAACAAATTTTATTTCAGGTCAAACAATTTCTTATACCGGAAAAATTACAGGTAATAAAATGTAAAAACGTTTGCGGGCATCACAGATTTGGTAATTACGGATAATAAATCTTTAAAAATGATTTTTTGAACCGATCACAGGTTAAAAAATTATTCACCTGCGTTGCAAAATTTAATGGGTTACAAATTTATATTTTTGGAATATTGGGTAACAAATTTTATTTCAGGTCAAACAATTTCTTATACCGAAAAAATTACAGGTAATAAAATGTAAAAACGTTTCAGGGAATCACAGATTTGGTAATTACAGATAATAAATCTTTAAAAATGATTTTTTGAACCGATCACAGGTCAAAAAACTATTCACCTGCGTTGCAAAATTTAATGGGTTACAAATTTATATTTTTGGAATATTGGGTAACAAATTTTATTTCAGGTCAAACAATTTCTTATACAGAAAAAATTACAGGTAATAAAATGTAAAAACGTTTGCGGGCATCACAGATTTGGTAATTACGGATAATAAATCTTTAAAAATGATTTTTTGAACCGATCACAGGTTAAAAAATTATTCACCTGCGTTGCAAAATTTAATGGGTTACAAATTTATATTTTTGGAATATTGGGTAACAAATTTTATTTCAGGTCAAACAATTTCTTATACCGAAAAAATTACAGGTAATAAAATGTAAAAACGTTTCCGGGAATCACATATTTGGTAATTACAGATAATAAATCTTTAAAAATGATTTTTTGGACCGATCACAGGTAAAAAAATTATTCACCTGCGTTGCAAAATTTAATGGGTTACAAATTTATATTTTTGGAATATTAGGTAACAAATTTTTTTTCAGGTCAAACAATTTCTTATACCGAAAAAATTACACACAGATTTGAACCGATCACAGGTCTAATGTACCCATTTTATTCCAGAAATGTTTATTTAGGTGTCAAAGTTGCACTGGCAAAATTTTAGTACTCTAATCGATATCGTTTTCCAGATATAAAAATTTTAGTATTTAATTCATATTGCAGGTGCCACGCCCACTATATCTAATGTACCCATTTTTTCCAAAAATGTTCACTTGGGTATCAAAGTTGCATTTGTAGAATTTTAGTACTCTAATCGATTTCGTTTTCCAGATATACAAATTTTAGTATTTAATTCATATGGCAGGTGCCACGCCCACTATTGCTAATGTACCAATTTTTTACAAAAATGTTTATTTGTATGTTAAAGTTGCCCTTGCACAATTTTAGTACTCTAATCGATATCGTTTTCCAGATATACAAATTTTAGTATTTAATTCATATGTTGGTGCCACGCCCACTATTGGTAATGTACCCATTTTTTCCAAAAATGTTTATTTGGATGTCAAAGTTGCCCTTGCAAAATTTTAGTACTCTAATCGATATCGTTTTCCAGATATACGAATTTTAGTATTTAATTCATATGGTGGGTGCCACGCCCACTACTGATAATGCACCCATTTTTTCCAAAAATGTTTATTTGGATGTCAAAATTACTTTTGCAAAATTTTAGTACTCTAATCGATATCGTTTTCCAGATATAAAAATTTTAGTATTTAATTCATATGGCAGGTGCCACGCCCACTATATCTAATGTACCCTTTTTTTCCAAAAATGTTCATTTGGGTGTCAAAGTTGCTCTTGTAGAATATTGGTACTCTAATCGATATCGTTTTCCAGATATACAAATTTTAGTATTTAATTCATATGGCAGGTGCCACGCCCACTATTGCCAATGTACCCATTTTTTCCAGAAATGTTTATTTGGATGTCAAAGTTCCTCTTGCAAAATTTTAGTACTCTAATCGATATCGTTTTCCAGATATACAAATTTTAGTATTTAATTCATATGGCAGGTGCCACGCCCACTATTGCCAATGTACCCATTTTTTCCAGAAATGTTTATTTGGATGTCAAAGTTGCTCTTGTGAAATTTTACTACTCTAATCGATTTCGTTTTCCAAATATACGAATTTTAGTATTCAATTCATGTGGCCACGCCTACTATTCCAAGTCCGCCCATTTTTTACCCAAATGTTCGTGTGGATGTCAAAGCTTACCGTACTTAATTTGAAGACTCTACCTGCATTAACTTTCGTGATATATAATATTTAATACTTATTCTTTAATAGGGCGTGGCACCCCGCCCACTTACAATTTCAAACGAAAGTATAGCCTATAGTTCCTTCCAGACATACAGAAAGATTCTGTGAAAATTTCAAGGAAATCGGTCCAGCCGTTTAGCCGTTTAGCCGTCTATAAAGCACAAACAAACATACAAACATACAAACACACATTGATTTTTATATATATAGATATATATAAAAGTGAAACTCTGTGTGTGTGTGTGTGTTAGCTATAGACTCCGAAACTGTAAAACCGTTCAGACTCAAACTTTGGCAAGTTGTTGTACACATACCAGGGAGTGTTTATGGGTGGAAAAAAGTGGGCGGGCCACGCCCATAAAAATTAGTTATCAGTTTTAGCTACTTGCATTTGACCGATTTTTCTGAAACTTTGCACACATACTAAGCTGTCATAACCATATAATTTCGTGATTAGAAAAGTGGGCAGAGCCACGCCCATAAAAAAAGGTTATAATTTTGAGGTACTTGCACCAGACCGATTTTTCTGAAACTTTGCACACATATCGAGCTGTCATGACTAAATAATTTCGTGGTTAGAAAAGTGGGCAGTGCCACGCCCATAAAAAATAGGTATCATTTTGAGGTACTTGCACTAAACCGATTATTCTGAAACTTCGCACACATATTGAGCTGTTATGACTTTACAATTTCGTGATTAGAAAAGTGGGAAATGCCACGCCCATAAAAAAATTATAATTTTTAGGTTTTTGCACTTGATATTCAATTAAAATTCAGAATGCATTTTGATTTATTAATGGGCGTAGCAACGCGCGCCGGGTTTGGCTAGTATAGATATATTAAATAAAAAATAAAAAAAAAAATTAAAAAAATTTTTTTTTTGGCTCAACTGGGATTCGATGACACGTTTCCTCTTACCAGTATACACGTTTGTATGTATGTTGTTGTTGTAATGTTGTTTTTGTGAAAAAACAAGTAAGAGCACTATATTCGGCTGTGCCGAATCTTTTATACCCACCACCAATTCTGTGTACATTTAAAGCACATTATTTATTATATTGTTAATCGCTATGGAATAATCTCTTTATAATAATATGTATCACTTTCTTTGTAGAGGGTGGTTAAATTTTAAGGGCCCATGTTGAAGGTGAACTACACCTAGTATTTAAATTTGTTGTCTGCATTTCACTTGACATTTCTCAATCTCAAACTTACTCAATTTGATCCGTGAAAAGATACGCCAATGAACAACGCTTTAAAGTTATTCAGGTTTTTTATAAAAATGGGCGCTCAAATCAAAATGCATTTTGTGCACTTCGTAATTCTTTTGATCAACATAATGGTTTAAATTCTTCCACAATCGGGAGAATTGTAAAAAATATTTAAATTTCTGCAAAACAGGTCTGTATAAAATGTTAGAACACCTGTGAACGTCTTCTTAGTTTGTTGAATGGGAACTATTGCTGCTTTTTGCGATAGTGTGGCAAAAGAGCAGTCAACCTCGACTCATCACCATGCCCAAAAATTGAGCATCAGCATTGTCATTGAAAATTTGGACCATCAGATAGAGGAGTGGCGCCAAGGATGGGGGGGGGGTCATTTGCCCGATATTTTGTTAAATACATAATTGAACCATACAAATATTATCGTTATAAAAAGAAATGATAATAATTTCTTAAATAATTTGTGTTTTATTTAAAATCAACATCGGCTCTTAAAACTTAACCACCCTTAATAACTTAGATATGATAGTAAAATATTTTCGTTAATTTAGTCTTTTAGTGAAAGTGGGTGGTAAAGTAGGTGTGTCAATAAAGTTTCTGCTAATAAATACAACTTAGATATTTCAATATAGTCCTTTATTTTCCCAAAAACCTTGACAATAGAGAAATGACATGAATTTAAGATAAACCGTTATATGGGAGGTAGGCGTTAAAGTGGGCGTGGCACAACAATAACATTGATTAGAAGGATATACGTAGCAAATTTTATCACCATACATCTAATTTTGTCGGTTTTATGAGCTTTTAAATTTCATTAACGGTAGATAACGTGAAAAGTGGGCGTTATAGTAGGCGTGTCAAAGTTATTTTTGCTAATGAGTACAACTTAGATGTTTCAATATTGTCCTTTATCATTCAAAAATCTTTATTAATAGGGAAATTATATGAATTTTAGGTAAAACGTTATATGGGAGGTGGGCGTTAAAGTGGGCGTGGCACATTGATTTTCCGTTACAGAAAAGACACTCACCAAAAAGCAAAGTGTGCTAAATTTCAGAATCGTACATCCAATTTTGTCCGTTTTATTAGGTTTTAAATTTTAAATATACTGAAAAATACACTGCGCGGTATAAATTTACGTACATTTTTATCTATAGCTCCGTTCCTAATGCATAGATGTAAGCACTTTTTGGGGAGAGATATTGTTTTGACTCGAGAAATATATGTTTCATGACTGTGCGTTAATGCGTTTGGACACAATTCCATTTTATTCGATGTCCGAAGGACACGGTTTTTTCGACCTACTCTTGCATTACGAGCTATAACTCTCTTCCTAATATTCCGACTTAGCCCATATTCAATACCAAACAAACCTTGTCTATAAGAAAGATTATGGCAAGAAAGAAATTTGAGCCCCCTAGCTTTTTCCGTGCGACCTCTATCGTGCTTTCAACAGACGGACATAGCTAGATCGTTATCAAATCAAACTCTGATTCAGAATATATATATTTTATGGGGTTTAAAATGCATATTTCGATGTGTAACAAACGGAATGACAACATGAATATACCCCCACCATTTTTTTGGTGGCGGGTTTAAAAATCGAGGTGGTCGTGGGTTTTTGCTCATATCTCAGTTGTTTATGATTTTTAATAGCGATCTACTCCCAGAGATTTCTGATATTTGAATACCTTACCTGGGTCCAAGCTATGTCGGGGGGCTTCAAAAAGTTGATTTCAACATACACACGGTCAGACGGACAGACTGACAGAGCTTAATCGACTCCCCTATTCATAAGCTTTCAGAAAATATATACTTTATGGGGTCGGAAATAAAAATTGTAGAAATTTCACACATTTATACATCATATAAATGATGTAAAAATGAAGATAGCTCCAGCAATTGGAATTTTATACAAAATGAAAAACAAACTGGAAAAAAGATCGAAACTGATGATATATCAATCCTTGATTGAATTTCACTTAAATTATTTGGCCATTATATATGCTCACAATCAAAATAATACACTACTTAAATCTCTTCAATGTATGCAAAACAAAGCGTTAAAAATTATATATAATTTACCGCTGTTGTATTCAACTATTCCTTTATATAAGGAAGTAGGCAAAACAATATTACCAATTTATGGGTTGCATGAATACCAAGTTTTAATGTTTGTCTTTAAATGTATAAATAATATTGGTTACCACACTATACCCTTTACGCAGAATCAAATAACTTTTAATACCCGAAACAGAACAAATTTTAGAATTCCTAGATGCAGGTTAGAAACAACCAAGCAGCGAATCGATTATATTGGTGGAATTAAATTTAATAACTTGCCGCCAGCTTTAAAACAAGTAGATCGAATTTCCATTTTTAAGTCCTCTTGTAAAGAATACTTACTTAATAAAATTGAAACGCTTTTAATGTAATTTTTTACTTAACTTTTATACAATTTGTAATATATATGATAAGTTTTTTTTTATTTAACATATATTTTATTTGTACAGTTATCTTTTAAATTATTTTGCCAACTTGCCTCAATAATGCCTTTATGGCGCTGAGGCCAAATTGAAATTTGTAATAATGAATTTTGTCCAAATAAAATATGAAGCTATATATGTAGTTGCAAAAAAAAAAAAAATGACAAACCTATATATACCCTATTTCACTGTGTGAAGGGTATAATAAAAGAAATATTGAAAAATAATAAAAGTAAGATATAATTAAAACATATAATTTAATGTTTATAAAGAATTTTTTAAAGTAACACAAAAAGGTTTAATATTGGACATATGTAGATCGTGCAAACCGGAATATGTTAAAAGTATGTAAGTTTTGTCTGGTGAACCAAACAATACTTCATTCCATATTTGTTGGATTTTTACATCTGCCGATGTTAATTCCTGTTAATAATTTGTTTGATATATAATTTAACTACCTTAGCTACTTCGTATTCTCTCGATAACATGACTGAACAACATTTCACCCACCTTCTCATGGAATCTGGAGCATCATAAGACACTCTTGTATAACTTCTTCTTGCTTTTTTAGAACACGTTCATCAGCTCCATTGTCTTCAAACTTATCCAAGCGTTTATTTTCCGTTAAAACTTCCTTTTGTAGAGAGATTTCTCTTGGTCAAATAACAGATTTCTTTTGACATTTAAATATCAACTTCTACCAACAATATACATACATATTGTTACGTTTATGCCTTTTATAAACGTTGGATTATTTCTTTTAAATATACTTTGAGTTCTTTTATTGCAATTAAAAACACTTGAAATTCGTTGTAAAATTAAGAGCACTTTATTTATTTAAATACACTCAAATATTGTTCTTGTATCACTTTACTTATTACCCTTATGGTTATACAATTTTATTATCAAACTCACTTTGATACACACTTTACAAGCTCTGTTGTAATACTAATCGTGTTAGCTGTGTTGTTCGGCTATTTATAGTAACATAGTGGTGTTCAGTAACATTCGACAAAGTTCTCGTATGTACATTCGAAAACCGTTACATTTAAATGAACACGTTAAGTAGTATCAAAGAATATAAATCATATAGAATGCGCATGAAGGCCCAAATTGAAATATTTTTTAAAAAAGTTTTATGACGCGGTCGGTAAGGCAAAAGGGAAAGAAGCAAAAGTAAAGAGCATAACAATGTTTCGCTCTCATACGTAATTGCGTGTGGTTGTAAATACTTCAGCTTGCATGTATGTATGTTTGTTTATGTTTCGATATTTTCATTTCTTGTACAAATTCTTGTCAGTCAGACGTTTAACTACGTACGCGTGTATGTATGTTGTTTATGCATTTATGCATGTATGTATAGATGTGTTAATGTTCTTCAAACGATGATATGAGAAAATATAAATTTACATTTATAAAAGAGGTCAAATAAATTCAAATAAATGTGAGCAAACATTATATTGAAAACAAATACGCTCGACTGTGCTACAGTAGCAAAAGTATATATATATTGTTGTTGTACGAATGAGATTGCATCAATTGTGATCGAATTTTATTTGCCCTTCTTAGTGAAAATTTTTGTTTTTTAATTGATTTGAGATAATTTTAATACAATGAAATTTATTATAGGTGAAAATGTTTTTTTCAAGCATTTGAATTTCACTTGAGGTATTTTAAATAAATTAAACTTTATATAAAAAATGCGAATAAAACTAGAGTTGAGAATTATGTATTATTTTTTTTTAGAACAAACAGAATGTTGAAAAGTTTATTAATTTCAAAATAAATTAAATAATAATATTGGAAAATGAATAAGTTGTTTTTTTATAAACAATTGAAATAAAAACAAACTATGTATGTATTTTTGTTAAGAATAAATAATTTTTGATATATTTTTCCCACTTCATTAATTTCTGCCATCAAAAAGTGTCGATGTGAACCACCCTTGTAAAATTAACAAAGTTATTATACTTTAATAAATTACATCATTCGTTTGCTAATTTCTTATTTGTTTTTCCTTGGAACTTCCTTTTTCTATAGACCAAGAGCAATGCTTTCGGAGGAGTACTAATAGTAGAAAGTCCAAAACTTCTATTCTGTGTTGAGAACAAGCGTCGCAAACCACTGCGGAGTCAAGCGTTTACATGACTCAATAATAAAAGATTTTATACCAATTTGTTGGGGCTCAGATTTAAAAATTTTATGAAATATTAAAATATGTCTTTTACTAGCATACATTAGTTTATCTGATGGAGCAGCTAAGCTTCCAAAATCTGTAAGCGACTGATAATTTTTAAAGTGTATAAAAAGCTCGCTTGGTGCTGTTAGAACATCATCCGTCTTTCTCAATTCGTCACAACATTTTTGGCAATGTAATTTTGGAATGACTTTAAATGCTACATATCCAACAAAGTATCTCATAGAAACTACTTCGAAATTTATAACTGCAGAATTTTCAAAAACATCTTCCAGAAAATAATCTGCATATATGTGGCTCTCGAAATCAACATTGTCAATTTCATAGCAACTTGGTTCTTTATGTTCAATACATAAATCTGCTTGAAAGCCAGCATCAACATTCGCTATTTCGTCTTGTACAAGTTCGCAGTTGCTACAAGAGCTTGACTGAACTATTTTAGTCACCATTATTTTTGTCAAAATATTATTCAATTCGGCTATAGACGGGTTGTTATTGTTGCCCCCTTTCTGCCGCAATACAGAAAACGTGTTTTCTAATTTGTCCTGATTAAGGGATTTTGTCATTAAAAAATATACATCACCACCTTCTTTTAAAATATCATCGGTTAACATAAGAACTGATTTAAGAGTGAGCTTCATTCCATTTAAAAAGAAAACACGCTTCTTTTTATCCAAAAACTCCACATTTTTTAAATATTGCAAGAAAAATTTAATAAATTTATATGCTTCACTGTTAAGCTGAATTGCAGATCTGTAGCAGTTATCACCATAAATGGAGCCACTATTAAGACAATCGAAAATCTTGTCAATTTTTTCCACAAACTGAGCTGTTGATAAGGCCGATTTTGTGGAATTTATCTTAAATTTTGTGGTTTCGGAAATAGTTTTGATATCAGCCGCAACAGTTCTGCTGAAAATTTTTGTTGCAAATTTTACACGCATTTTTTCAAAACAGTTAGGGTAAATGTGTTGCCGTGTCAATTTTGGGCACATTTTTGTTTTTGCACTTGCTTCCATTTCATACAATTCCTTAATTACTTGAAAACTTACCGTTCCATCCGGTGATTTTATGTCACACTTTAACCAGCCATTCCGCAAAGACTTAATGAAATGGGGGAAATCGTACATGCAAAAAACTTTCTGATCATTAGTTTCAAAAAACGGCTTTTTCACAGATACTCTAAGGTTGGAGAAACATTTTCTGTTGGTCCAGCCTTGATCACATACAAGGGCACGAACGTTTATACCCATGCTTTTTAAAATATTATAAGCCTTTGTAGGAAATAAAGTAATTAAGAATTATTGAAAAATTAGAAAACATAGATTTAATCATAAAAACACATGCATGAGTGGCAATTCTATTAGTCCTTCCAAATCCAGTTGTTTCAAATCCATCAACTTAATCTATTCTCCTTAATCTATTATACCTCAACACTTTTCTTATGCTTATTTCATCCATTACTAAAACCATATGCTTAGCACATCTGTCATCCAACTGGGGGCATTTTTCCCTCACGAATTCAAAAGCATTATTTTTTAAGCTGGGCTGAAGAAATTTAATCGGCGCCCACCGATTTAAGGTGGAAATGTAAGGAAGACTCAAACTAAATTTGTCCCTTAGAAATAAGTATGTGGATTGAGATTTGTAAAATATGTTCTAAACTAAATATTTTACATTTTCAGAGTATTCCTTTGGTCGAGAGCTCAACAAAGCTTACAAAAAATTTTGCTTTCTGCGCTTATATTTTGTAAACAATCAATCGATTCAATAAGAGACTTTTTTATATTTTTACGATTAACTTTTTAGTATTTTGTGTGGGTCGCTTTGATTTTAAAATTTGTTGTTTTTTTTTTTGTATTTTTGGAGGAGATTACTATATTTGTTCCGGTAGTGATCTGCAAGTAAAGTTTGATTTTCGCAAATTGAGGCTTGGATATTTTCACAATCTAAATTTTTTGGGGGGAACCTGAACTCTGCGTTAAAATCTTCCAATTCTTCCTCCATTTCATCAATATCTACAGTTGGAATGGCGTCAGCTTTTAATTTTTTTCCCCCAACGTATGAACTTGAAAAATGATTTTCGCAAATATAAAGATTTTTATTAAAATTTTTCTCAGGAATTCGACATTTCTCTCGCCAAATTTGAAATTTCTTTTATCACAAAATACATACATAACTATTTGTTTCCTGACGAGCCAACATATTATTGGCGAAACAGTGACAGCAATTTTAATAAAAATTGTAATTTTAGAGAATAAAGTAGCTAAAATAAATTATAAATTACACTTTAAAATAAAAAATATCACACTAGAGCTACATGTATAAACATTGAGTGTACTTGACAATAGGCGAAAGTTTTTTCGAAAACTTCAATTTGTAAAAGTATCTGTAATACATTAGAAAACATCGCCTTTTTTTTATTTATTTATTTAAAATACCTCAAGTGAAATTCAAATGCTTGAAAAAAACATTTTCACCTAAGTATAATAAATTTCATTGTATTAAAATTATCTCAAATCAATAAAATTGTACACGTACACTAAAATTTTCGCTAAGAAGGGCAAATAAAATTCGATCACGATTCATTCGTACAACAACAATATATATATGCTTTTGCTACTGTAACACAGTCGAGCGTATTTGTTTTCAACACAATGTTTGTTCACATTTGTTTGAATTATTTGACCTTTTTTATAAATGTAAATTTATATTTTCTCATTTCTTTATTTAAAGAACATTAACACATCCATACATACATGCATAAACAACAGACAAACACATGTTCGTATTTTGTTTCTTTGCTTCCTTGTCTAAGGCATGATGTTAAACGAGTGCATGGTAAATAAATATGAATTAAGAAACCAACAACAAATTACCTTGACAAAATATTGTGAGCGAAACTATATGAGAGCCATTCGTAATGAAGAGAGCGGGTTCCAATGTTAGAACCCGCCATAAGAAATTTTGTTTGTACGTGATGCGCATTCTATATGATTTATATTCTTTGATTGTACCTAAGAAACTTTTCGTCAAGTGTCGTTTGCTTAAACAAACTGCGAATCTGATCGTACTTTGCTTACGAAAATAGATTTTCATTTGATATGTACACACTGTTGCATTATTTAGCACTTTTTTATTAATGTTGTCATTTGTTTTTTTAAATTAGTGAAAAAATGTATAAATTTAATAGTTTATAGTAAAATATTTTTACATTTTACACCTTAAATAATAATTTTGTGACAATATCAATATATTTAGGAAACACAGAAATAAAACAGCTTTTGCAAAAGTACAAATATTTGCAACTAATCATAGTAAGTATTTAAGTTTAAAAAGTACAATATATCCACCGACAAGTCTTCAAAAATTTGCTTAAGCATTTGACAGACTTTTCGTTGGTTTTTGACATTAGCTTAAGTCAGCAAAAGCATAATATAGTTAGGCCTTAACACAAATTGGGATTTATTGAAAAATCCCACATAGAAAATAACACCGGCACAACTTTGTATGGCAGTGCAACATCTTTATAGTCTATTGTCTTTGGTAAGACGTATTCTACGCCAAAAGTTTATGGTAAAAAATTATACACCAAATTTTTAAATAAATTAATATACATACAATTTATATGTATACACGTTTTTTGATAATATCTATATATATAAAAATCAATGTGTGTTTGTATGTTTGTATGTTTGTATGTTTGTATGTTTGTTTGTGCTTTATAGACGGCTAAACGGCTGGACCGATTTCCTTGAAATTTTCACAGAATCTTTCTGTATGTCTGGAAGGAACTATAGGCTATACTTTCGTTTGAAATTGTCAGTGGGCGGGTTGCCACGACCTATTAAAGAATAAGTATTAAATATTATATATCACGAAAGTTAATGCAGGTAGAGTCTTCAAATTAAGTACGGTAAGCTTTGACATCCACACGAACATTTGGGTAAAAAATGGGCGGACTTGGAATAGTAGGCGTGGCCACATGAATTGAATACTAAAATTCGTATATTTGGAAAACGAAATCGATTAGAGTAGTAAAATTTCGCAAGAGCAACTTTGACATCCAAATAAACATTTCTGGAAAAAATGGGCACATTAGCAATAGTGGGCGTGGCACCTGCCATATGAATTAAATACTAAAATTTGTATATCTGGAAAACGATATCGATTAGAGTACCAATATTCTACAAGAGCAACTTTGACACCCAAATGAACATTTTTGGAAAAAAAGGGTACATTAGATATAGTGGGCGTGGCACCTGCCATATGAATTAAATACTAAAATTCGTATATCTGGAAAACGATATCGATTAGAGTACTAAAATTTTGCAAGGGCAACTTTGACATCCAAATAAACATTTTTGGAACAAATGGGTATATTACCAATAGTGGGCGTGGCACCAACATATGAATTAAATACTAAAATTTGTATATCTGGAAAACGATATCGATTAGAGTACTAAAATTGTGCAAGGGCAACTTTGACATACAAACAAACATTTTTGTAAAAAATGGGTACATTTGCAATAGTGGGCGTGGCACCTGCCATATGAATTAAATACTAAAATTTGTATATCTGGAAAACGATATCGATTAGAGTACCAATATTCTACAAGAGCAAATTTGACACCCAAATGAACATTTAGGCAAGAAATGGGTGCATTATCAGTAATGGGCGTGGCACCAACATATGAATCTATATATATAAAAATCAATGTGTGTTTGTATGTTTATATGTTTGTATGTTTGTTTGTGCTTTATAGACGGTTAAACGGCTGGACCGATTTCCTTGAAATTTTCACAGAATCGTCCTGTATGTCTGGAAGGAACTATAGGCTATACCTTGATTTGAAATTGTAAGTGGGCGGGGTGCCACGCCCTATTAAAGAATAAGTATTAAATATTATATATCACGAAAGTTAATGCAGCTAGAGTCTTCAAATTAAGTACGGTAAGCTTTGACATCCACACGAACACTTGGGTAAAAAATGGGCGGACTTGCAATAGTAGGCGTGGCCACATGAATTAAATACTAAAATTCGTATATTTGGAAAACGATATCGATTAGAGTAGTAAAATTTTGCAAAAGCAACTTTGATATTCAAATAAACATTTATGGAAAAATGGGTGAATTAACAATAGTGGGCGTGGCACCTACCATATGAATTAAATACTAAAATTCGTATATCTGGAAAACGATATCGATTAGAGTACTAAAATTTTGCAAAAGAAACTTTGATATTCAAATAAACATTTATGGAAAAAATGGTTGCATTAACAATAGTGGGCGTGGCACCTGCCATATGAATTAAATACTAAAATTTGGGGTGGCAAAGCACACCGGGTATTAGCTAGTATTTTATAAAAAAAATTAAAAAATTATACATGCATGCATACATTCATATATAGCAAACATATATATATATATATTTTGTCATATATGATAACATTTTTAACACATGGTTCTATATACATATGCATCAATATATTATAACTATTTTTACCTATAAATCGATACATATACATTCATCGACCATATATATGCATATATGTTTATATACTTATGCGTCATATATAAAAATTTTTAGATGGGCAGTAAAAAAATTTAAAGTAGTGCAAAGTGAATTACATTTTCAATACTCCTATATTGATAGTGTTAAAGCATGTGCTTTAAAATTATTGCAACATTATGCAAAATTAAATAATTTATACCCTTCACCTGTGGTGCACAAGGGTATTTATAGCTTTGTCATTCCGCTTGCAATTTCTACAATTTTCATTTCCGACCCCATAAAGTATATATTTTCTGAAAGCTTATGAATAGAGGAGTCGATTAAGCGTCTGTCCGTGTGTTGGTTCAAATCAACTTTTAGAAGCAGCCATATGTTCGTCAGATCTGTGTATGGTATCAATCTTTTGGAAATATCCGGAAATGAATCGCTATTGAAATTCAGTACATATATGTGGTAGATATGAGCAAAAAAATAAGACTTCCTCTGTTTTTTCCCATATTTTTACCACCAAAATTAAACTTTTCAGCCATATAATAATTTATAGGTAGACAAAATATGCCTCTAGAGCAGAGGTAATCACAAAGAGAGCCAGTCAAAAATGTGTGTTTAGTAGTGTGTGTATTCTGCGTGCACTGGAAGAAATTTCGTACTACAATGTTATTTATTTATTTATATTTACGAAATCAACAAGTTCTTCTATGTTTATATCCTTACCGTAACATTTTATTTTTAGAAGTGTTTCTAAATGGCTATCAGTCAATTTGTTCCTATATATATTTTTTATGTGTGTCATTGCCGAAAAAGTGGACTCGCATATAGTAGAA
Organism: Phyto melanocephala; assembly: GCA_941918925.1. Classification (NCBI taxonomy): domain Eukaryota; kingdom Metazoa; phylum Arthropoda; class Insecta; order Diptera; family Rhinophoridae; genus Phyto; species Phyto melanocephala. Next base: position 16,390,387 of record OW799238.1, read on the forward strand.
AATATTGAAAAAATTTTAATATAAGGTCTCTACTTGCACCATGTTTAGTTGGGCAAATATTTTTCCAGAAATCAATACCCGTTTCTATTGGAATGGTTAAGTCTGTGCGCATTAAGATTAGGTCTTGTCTAATGTTTTCCGAACGTTGTCCATTAGACATGATAGTGGATTTTTATATACATTGATTGCCCACTCTATGTCCACCATTTCCTTAAATCTTTTTCTAAAGTTTTTTTAGTTCTTTTTTTTTCTTTTTAATTTCTGATTGCATACAAGGCATTCAGCTTCATTAAATATATTTAATGAAAATAAAAAAAAAATTCCCACTCAACTTTCCACATTATGCAAAAATATTCAAAGTGTACTGAAAAAAGTTGAAATGCTAAACAAGAGAGAGAAATAAAACTACTCAGTTAAGATATTTACTAGTGTTTTGTTTTTTAACAACAAAAGCGACGACGACCTGCTTGTTTGAAAGCTAGTAGGGTTGGGCAAAATATATCGATATATCAAAATATCGATATTTAGTTTAAAAAATTTCGATATTAATCGCCGATATTTTAAATACCTCAATATCGATACATCGATATTTATTTACTAATATTCATGATATTCAACAAGTGGTGACTTTTTGCGCTGCATTTGGAAAACTTTCTTCGAAAAACCTCACACATGAACTTGTAGAGGTGAAGCAAATAGAATTAGAGCGTAGATGGTCCAAGATGATAGAAACTTTTGAAGATTTCAGCGAGGGGGCAGAGAAGATAAAAGAAGAAGAAGAAAGCTTAGAAGAGATAACAGCTAAATATGAAGAAGCTTGCGAACAGTACCAGCTGGTTAAAGCGAAAATCATGTGCATATTAAGAGAAACGTCTCCCGAACCAAAACCAACAGGTGATCGTCGAGCTGCACTTAAACTCCCTGCGGTCGAAATAAAAACTTTTGAAGGAGGTTTTGATAAATGGCCAGCATTCAGGGACATGTTTATGGCAGTTGTGGGAAATGAGGCTACGATTACTCCTGCCCACAAATTATATTATTTGCACAGCAAGACAAGGGGGGAGGCCTACCAGCTCATTAAATATTATGAGTTGGTAGATTATAATTTTGAATTAGCTTGGCAAGCATTAAAAGCTCGTTATGAGAATAAGCGCATTTTAATCAACAATCAGATCAGAAGAATTTACGGTTTACAGGGCTCTCAGAATGAGACAATAAAATTTTTACGACTACTTCAAAATACAGTTAACGACGGGTTATCAATTATTAAATCATTTAAAGTAGAAGTTGCAAGTAATGACCCCTTTCTGATGCATATTTGCACTTCAAAGCTTCCTGAAGAGACTTCGCGTGATTGGGAAAACTCGCTTACGAATCATAAGGAGTTACCAACCTGGGAACAATTAAATAAATTTTTATCTGATAGAATAGAGACGTTAGAAACGTGTAACAACTTGAGGAAACCGTCCAACCGGGACAATCATAATACTAAATCTCAAGTTTTTTACTCTACGACGGAGTCAGAAAAGAAAAAGATTATTTGCAAGAAATGTAAACAAAGCCATCCTTTGCGCTTTTGTACATATTTTAAAAGTTTAGCCGTCAACGATCGAATCAAATACGTATATTCAAATAAAATTTGCGCAAACTGTTTTTCTCCACATCATTTTCGAACAAAATGTCCTAGTGCCAGTAGCTGCATTAAATGTAATAAGCGACATCACACGATGTTACATATCGAAAATGAGCAGCCAAAAAGAAGTCCAGTAAGACAGACGTCATCACAGGCAAATCGCCATAACAGCGAAAAACCATCTAGGTCAGGCACTCCACGCAACGCCATTTCATCAAATAGCACCTTGACGCGGCCTATCCCTACCCATGGAAATGAAGTCGAGTCGGTAAAGGTCAACATGATCCAACACAGGAATACCACCATTTTACCCACGACTTTAGTGTATATAGAGCACTTAGGTGAGCGATTTCTTGCGCGCGCCTTAATCGACACAGGGTCGACAAAGAGTTTTTTGGTGAAACGAGTTCAACAAAGATTGTCGATTCCATTACAGCCTTATCGTAGCGAAATTTCTGGATTTGGTGATACGGTTGTTGGCAGTTCTAAAGGAAGATGCCATCTTACAGTAAAATCTAGAAATTCCAATTTCAAAATAAAAATGCAAGTTATTGTGGTGCCGACTTTGGCACATTTTATGCCTTCACAACCTATCTCAACACAATGTTTAGAAAACCTAAAAGATCTGCAATTGGCAGATCCCTATTTTTATAAACCAGCAGCAATCGAGATGATTATTGGTAGCGACTACTTGCCGTTTATAAATCTTAGCGGTGTTAAAATGAATATAGGTAACAATTTGGAAGCTCGAGAAAGCCATTTCGGGTGGTATCTGATGGGACCCGAACCCTCTACCGAGGTACAGTCTTTTCATACTATGGTACACCCAACACGAGATTTAGCGCTACATGAGCAATTAAAGCAGTTTTGGGAAATTGAAGAAGCCGAAAAAAGCAAGTTTGAGTCCGACAGCGACCTTTTTTGCGAAAATTTTTATAAGCGCACAACTATTAGGCAATCTGATGGACGCTATATTGTACGACTACCATTTAAAGAACAATATCCAAATGAAGTCTTTTTGGGTCCATCTCGCAATATGGCGCTCGCGCAGTACCACCGGATGGAAAAAACTTTGGACAAAACACCAGAGTTAAAGGCCCAATATACTGAGGTGTTACAAGAATATTTGGACCTGGATCATATGGAGCCAATATCCTATTTTGAGCCGAAAACTGAGAAGGTGTCTGCATTTTTCCTGCCTCATCATGCGGTCATCAAACCCGAAAGTAAATCCACAAAAGTCAGAGTGGTTTTTAATGCGTCAAAGAAAACAGCCAGCGGTTTTTCGTTAAACGATGTCCTTTACCAAGGGCCACCGCTACAAAATGACTTACTGCAACTTATCCTTCGATGGCGAAACTACCAGTATGTATTTACAGGCGATATTCAAAAAATGTATCGACAAATTTTGGTGGACAAAGTTGATCGACCGTATCAACAGATCTTATTCCGCAATAGGGCAGAAGACCCCGTAAAAACATTTCAATTGAAAACGGTGACATTTGGTGTGAATTGCGCACCATATTTGGCGATAAGAACTCTACTAGAGTTGAGCGAAAACTGCCGATACTTATTTCCAAAAGCATCAACAATTTTGAAGTCTGAGGTGTACGTCGACGACATTTTGTCGGGTGGACACACCATTAAGGACGCTAAGCTAAAACAAGGTGAGCTTGTCAAGGCTTTGAAATCTGCCGGATTTCCACTCAAGAAAATGACAGCAAACCACCAGACGCTGCTAAACAATTTACCCCGGGAGGATCTTCTTGATGAAGATTTTTTGAAGTTCAACGACACCAGTACTGTTAAAACGTTAGGAATACGTTGGAACGCATTAGAAGATAAATTTTACTATACCGTAGAATCGATTGAGATTACCCCATCCGCTACAAAAAGAAAAATCTTGTCCGTAATTGCAAGGTTATTTGACCCACTTGGTTGGTTAGGCCCTATAATAATAGTGGCAAAAATTCTCATGCAGGAACTTTGGGAGGAGAAGTCCGACTGGGATGAAGTGGTATCTCAACCTTTACTTTTAAAATGGAACTCTTTTTTGAAGAACTTGCCATTTATTTCTCAAATTCAAATCCCTAGATGGGTGAACTTTTCCCCAAAGTATCACATCCAGATACATGGGTTTTGCGACGCCTCAGAGAAGGCGTATTGTGGCACTATATATATTAGAACAGAAAGCCCAGATAGTCAAATAAATAGCCATTTACTGGTGGCAAAGACAAAGGTGGCTCCAATAAAGCGTACTACACTACCTAAACTTGAGTTGTGCGGAGCATTGTTGGTCACAAAACTTATCCGAAGTGTACTTACGAATTATCAATTCTCCTATGAATTATATTTATGGACAGATTCATCTATAGTCTTAGGGTGGCTACAGAAACCCCCAAATACCCTTAAAACTTTTGTCGCACATCGTGTGACGCAAATAATTAGTATTGCTAGCCCAAACCATTGGAAACATATCAAAACCGAACAGAATCCAGCTGATATGGGCACTCGCGGCTGCACCCCTCAGGATCTAGCCGATAACAAGCTATGGTAGCATGGGCCTACCTGGCTTCAACTTCCTACGTCTCTTTGGCCGACACCAAGAACTTTTGATCCAACAGATTTGGAAACAAAAAAGGTAACCAATCTTCATCATTATGTGAGTCGTACAGACGTTCTCGAAGAATTCTCATCCTTTTCAAGGGCTCTACGCGTCCTTTGTTATCGAATGCGTTTTATCAATCGTTTATTGAAAAGGCCCTTTTCTACCGAAAATTTCATCACTGCGCAGGAAATAAGCGCCATGAAAATTCGACTATTTTCGTTAGCTCAAAAAGCATATTTCTATCGCGAATATGTGTGCTTAACGGAAAATAAACCAATAAATCAGAAAAGTAGACTACTCAACCTTAATCCTTTTATCGACAAGGACGATCTTTTAAGAGTTGGTGGCAGACTAGCCAATTCAGGGTTAAGCTACGAAGAAAGGCACCCGGTTATAATTCCAGACGGGTCTCACCTTGCGAGACTTTTAGTAAAATTTGCCCATCTGATACTTCTGCACTCTGAGCATCATATTATGTTACGAGCTATTCGACAAGGATTCTATATTCCTCGGCTAAAAAATCTTGTGCGAAAATGCATACGGGAGTGTAAGGCGTGCACTATTTACAAGCATAAGTTCCAGCACCAAATTATGGCCGCACTCCCCCCCGAACGCGTAAATTTCTCTTTACCCTTCACGTACACAGGAGTCGACTTCGCCGGTCCTTTCAACATTAAAGCCTCGTCTCTTAGAAATGCCAAAATATTAAAAGGATATGCCGCAGTATTCGTCTGTTTCTCAACTAGAGCAGTACATTTAGAGTCGTGCTCGGACCTCTCAACAGACGCTTTCCTTGCCTGTTTCGACCGGTTTATAGGGCGAAGAGGAGTCCCGAAAACTATGTACTCGGATAATGGCCGAAACTTCATAGGCGCTAGTTATGCACTTCTAAAGAGCCACAACGAGTTTCTGAAGTCTACTGAAAAGGCTCTAGTCAACCAGTACAGCACAATGGGTTTTACCTGGTCGTTCATACCACCGTATGCACCCCATATGGGGGGTCTCTGGGAGGCTGCAGTCCGCAGCATGAAATCCCATTTGAAAAAAATCACCTCGCCCCTTTCATTTACTTTTGAGGAGTTTACTACATTTCTCGTACGAATCGAAGCTGTTCTCAACTCGAGACCACTTTCGCCCCTCACCGAAAACCCTAATGAACTTTTACCTCTTACGCCTGGTCATTTTTTGAGAGGAGCCCCTATAACAGCATTACCAGAAGCTCCTGTAGAACTTCCACCTGAAGAAATTCGATACATGAAACGCTGGGAACGATTGAAAGCACTACAGCATATTTTTGCACGTCGTTGGAAATCGGAATATATAACCGAACTTCAACGTCGTTTCAAATGGAGAACTGAACGTGATAACCTTAAAATTAATGATATCGTTGTAGTTAAGGATGATTCCTTACCCCCTACAGAATGGCATCTCGGTAGAGTTACCAACGTCATCTATGGACGTGACAGTAAAGTACGAGTCGCCGAATTACAAACCAACAGAGGTATTATTATACGACCGGTTGTAAAGTTATGTTTATTACCGACCGGCAACCATTCACCATCTAAACAAATGATAAAACCAACACTCAAAAATTGCTAAAATTTTCCACACTAAATATTAGTTTATAGATTCCAATTGCACTGGATAATTTTTGTTTCTGTATGTATTTCCTTTGTTTCTCTTTTCCCCACAGACAACTGGTAAACCCAAATGCCATTTCTGCGGAAAAAACCATCCGCTGAAATATTGCAGGGTATTTCGGTCAGTTGGTTGTACACTCGAAGAGGATCAGCATTATCAAAAAAGGCTGGTGCCTCAACTGTTTGTCAAACGAGCATACCAGGGAATGGTGCTCCTCACGAAATCGCTGCGAGATAGAAATTGCACCCAACAAACTGTGCAATGCCCGACACCATTCGATGCTCCACCGAGACCAAAGAGACCCCTATTCCTCGAGCTTTGAGGACATTCTGCCATGGGGCAACTCTGAGGACGAGGAGACAACCATAAACCCATCAACAGCAGACCCGCCGCTACGTGAGGCACCAATTGTAAAACTCGTAGCAAATCACCCCATCGTTAAAGCACGTAAAGAGACTACAACCGTGGAGCTCCCTCTACCTGAGGCCCTTTCCGCACTCAATCTGACAACAGAGCACCCATCCAGTAGTCAAAAGACGAAACACCTTGCGGGAAAGCAGCCTCCTTGGCCAATCCAGCCTCCGCTCGTGCGTATCAATTTGAATTTCAAGGGTCAAAAAATGTATACCACTTTCTACTTCGACCCAAACCACAAACACTCGTATGTACTACGAGACGTGGCTCAGTTATTACCGGAATTTAAAACGAAGGTGAACAAAAACGGAGAAATCTGTGCTCGGTTTACTTTAGAACCAGCGTTTCCTCATAAACCCACTGAGGAGTTAGAAGCCATCCTGGCTATCGAAGAGAAATTGGACGTCGACATTCCCCCTGCCATATTAGACCATGCAATTCAGGAACACTATAAACAATTTGAACCAGCGGCACATCCTTACTTTAATAGCACCCGAGAAGTTGATGGGGTAATCGGTGGTAATCTTGCCGAACGAGCCCTTCTGTGGAACATAGAGGCCGCGCTCGATGATGGACCGTACGCACACCAGACCATCTTCGGGTGGATTATATCTGGACCTTGGAAAGGTTGTACCTGTCATCCTCGCCCGGGAGAATGTTGAAGTGACTTCAACCTTTTCCTTTATGTAAATATTTCTTTTTTTTTTCTCATATTTTTTCTTTCCGTGTAATTTATGAATTAAATGTAGAGTTATTTTTTTTATTATTTTTGTAATACTTTCTCATTTTTTTTAACACCACTAAGGTGCATTTACGGTAAAATAAATTCCTTTTCATAATTTTAAGTAGTAATAGTTGAACAGTTGAACTAGACAGTAAGAAACTGTTAACATTATATATTAATCAAAAAATCAAAAACAGCAAGAAGCTGTAGAATAAATTTGTTAGTTCTAAGAAGAACACCCGGCCTTATTATTTAATAAGGATACACCCCACCTGGGCTAGAAGCAAGAGCCCACAATCGGAATCGATATTTTTAAAAGTTTTCCAAATGAAGGTACAGCAGCAAAGGCGAATTTACTGCCTGTTTAACGATGTCGAAAGAAAGCACAAGCGAACTTTCATTCTTACAAATATATTGAAAACAACAACAAAAACTAAAAATTTGTTTTTGTTTTCAACGTATTTGTACGAATGAAAGTTCGCTTGTGTTTTCTTTCGACATCGTTGAACAGGCAGTACGTTTTAATTATACTAGTATACTTATTATATACTTATACAATAACAATACCTCAATCGTTAACTTTAAACTTAAGATTTTCTGTTGAAGTTTTGGTTTATTTTCTGTTTTTTTTTTGTTTGGTCTAGTCATATAACTGATCTCATCCTTAATCGTAAATATTTTTCAGAATTTATTCTATAGATTTGGTGTAAACAATACATCAATTGTTGACTTAAAACTTAAGATTGTCTAATGAATTTTTAGTTTATTTTTATACCCTTCACCTGTGGTGCACAAGGGTATATATAGCTTTGTCATTCCGTTTGTAATTTCTACATTTTTCATTTGCGACCCCATAAAGTATATATTTTCTAAAAGCTTATGAATAGGGGAGTCGATTAAGCATTGACCGTCTGTCCATCTGTCCGTGTGTTGGTTGAAATTAACTTTTAGAAGCAACTAAATATATGTTCCTCAGATCTGTATATGGTATCAATCTCTTGGAAATATCCGGGAATGAATCGCTATTGAAATTCAGCACAATCGCCCGATAACTTTCTGAGATATGAGCAAAAAACCACGACCACCTCGTTTTTTTTTCACAATGACAACAACAACATGCATATATACTGGTTAGAGTAAACGTGGCATCGAATCCCAGCTGAGTCAAATTTCTTTTTTTATTTTATATATTATTTATATTTTTTTTATATATTTAGTTTTAATTTTTTTAAAAATTTTCTTAAACATTTTTTTTTTAAAACTAAAGAATTTAAAAAAAAAATTTTTTTTTAAATGTTTGTTGTTGTTTTTTTTAATATATTTTTTTTTAATTTTTTTTTTAGAAACATACATACGTAAACTCAATTTATAATTTTACAATGGTTTTTTATATGTATGTTTTTTACATGTACATATGTACGTATTTCATATCAATGAGATGAATGGTGATACAAACAATTGTTATTGCATGACTACACGTTGTGAAGGGTATATAAGATTCGGCACGGCCGAATATAGCACTGTTACTTGTTTTTATGTTTGATCTTGTCATATAACTGATCTTATTCTTAATCGAAAATATTTTTTCTAATTTTCGTTTTTATAAGCTCACGCATAAGAGCAAGCATTTATACTATTAATATATATTATAATATCTAGTTTATTTATTATAAAAATTGGAAAAAAAGTTACTACGAAGCCTAATATACATCTATTTTTGTTTGTATGTACATAAGTGGGTGTATTTAATTTTCAAATATAAATCATTTCAACAATAACTAGGTAAATATGTTTCAGTCGATATATCGAAATATCGATATTTTAAATATACTAAATATCGATGGTAAAATAAAATATCGATAGATTTTTCCAATTTGCCCATCTCTAAAAGCTAGCATACAACTGAATGAAACTATAGCTTTTTAAATTTTTTTAAGTGAGTTTCGTTAACCTTCGTGTTGTGTGTGTGAAATTCACGAAAAGTGTACAACCCCTGGGGGCATAGCGCAGGGTTGCAAAAGTTGGTACAACTGTACTATATGTGGTACAATTTAAACCTCAAAAGTACAATGGTACACCAATTACCCATTTAGTACAATTTACTAACTTTCTCAGTTTATGTTTTTATAGAATTTCCCTAGTTTATCGTCTTGATTGATTTACGATGGCAACTCATTTTTGCTATCATTTCTTTGTGATTAATTGTTTGCATTCACCTGTTTATTTTCAAACAACTTTTAGACTTTTTATGTAATTTATTTTTTGTTTAAATATGTACATATATATGTATACATACATATGGAGGGCTCAAAGCTGTACCGAACCAAGTCATAAAATATAAAAAATGTCAAAATTAGTGCCAAGTTCTGCGTAAAATTTAACTCAATTAGTTCTGTAACCTGCTAAATCAAAAAGTGTTCAGTTCCGGTAAAGCGGTACTGAGCGGCTCTCATTTTCGATTTTTTTCGAAGCTGAAACGAACCAAGTCAGTGTGATCCAAATTGGAATTGAACAAAACATATATAAAATATTACATATAACAAAAACATTAAATAAATAAAAAATTTACAAGACCCATTAAAAACCGAAAAATATTCTTGGTAAAAAAAAAAAAAACGGTTAAGTATTCTTTGAGTGTGTAGCGTGATTATATTATTATTTAAAAAATATTTAATTTCATACTTTGTAAAAAATAACTTTGTTTAAAGAAAATGAGAAAATTATACCATTGATTGATTTGATTTTTGAGTTTGTTTAAATTATTTGCCACTCTTAAAAAACAATAGTGCAAAACAATTGAAAACATTTCCCCCAACAGTTATTCAGTTTTCATAAATATTTTAAGAAATCAGTGTTAATTTAAAATGGAAAGTGGTAATAGTAGTGCTAGTGATTTTTCCACTAATGAGGATAGGAATATTGTCCAGGATCGGAATCATCGGACAGTAATAGTTTTGCTAATCTATATGGTAATTAAACATTTGGTTATTAAATTAGATTTTTTTATTACTATTATTTTTTGTATTTATTATTATAGAAAATGTGGCTGTACAGCCGGTGGCTGGGCCATCATCTGCATCTGCAGGACTGGGAAGGAAGAAACAAAAGCAGAAAGCAAAGTGGAAAAAGAATGTGCGTAAGCTTGGCTGTAACAGTGGAAAGGAATACAACAACCAAAAAGGTCTTACCATTTCTACAAAAACATTTTTTCGCAATTTCGATTGTGGATGCAAACACAAATGTAATTACGTCAGAAAAAAAACGAGATATGGTTGATTTGCTAAAATTTATTTCACCCGTGTACCACAGTTTTTATAAGAATCTACCAGTAAAAACAAGGGATAACAACGAGACAACATCAGGACCAGCCCCAAAATGATGAAGTTGAAAATGACGAATTTTTTTATGTGTAAACATTTTTTATACCCTTCATTTAAAGTTAAAATTCAATACTTTTTCCCATATACATATAGTTAATTAATTTTAAATAAATGAATTAATTTTTTTTACTACTTTTATCAAAAATTTTACACTTTTATTTTACTTAAAAATTACAATAGTTGTCAATAATAACTATTATTCGGAGTAAAAATGAACCAAGTCACTCTTTTTTTTTTTTTTTAATTTGTTGCAAGAGTTTTCAAATGCAGTTTGTAAAATTTATGTCATTAAACAATTTTGAGAATAAACTTTAAAACTGTTTTTAGTATAACTGAAATATTCATTCCAGGAATTAATGGCAGTTAATCTACTAAACCTCAAAATATCTTCGAATTGTGTTTTAGTGACTTGGTTCGCTTCAGCTTTGAGCCCTCCATATATAGTGCAGTTTCTTTATGTACAATTTTATGTTATGTTTATGTTTTTTTCTGGCTTTTATTTAAAACTAGCCAAACCCGGCGCGCGTTGCTACGCCCCTTAATGAATCGAAATGCATTCTGAATTTTAATTGAATATCAAGTGCAAAAACCTAAAAATTATAATTTTTTTTGGGCGTGGCATTTCCCACTTTTCTAGTGTCATAAGTCATAAGAGCTCAATATGTGTGCAAAGTTTCAGAAGAATCGGACCAGTGCAAGTATCCCAAAATTAAAATTGTTTTTATGGGCGTGGCCTTGCCCACTTTTCTAATCACGAAATTGTAAAGTCATAATAGCTCAATATGTGTGCAAAGTTTCAGAATAATCGGTCCAGTGCAAGTACCTCAAAATGATACCTTTTTTTTATGGGCGTGGCACTGCCCACTTTTCTAATCTTGAAATTATTTAGTCATGACGGCTCAATATGTGTGCAAAGTTTCAGAAAAATCGGTCTGATGCAAGTACCTCAAAATTATAGCCTTTTTTTATGGGCGTGGCCCCGCCCACTTTTTTAATCACGAAGTTATAAAGTCACGACAGCTTAATATGTGTGCAAAGTTTCAAAAAAATCGGTCCAGTGCAAGTACCTCAAAGTTAAAACTTTTTTAGGGGCGTGGCCCCGCCCACTTTTCTTATCACAAAATTATTTAGTCATGACAGCTCGATATGTGTGCAAAGTTTCAGAAAAATCGGTCAAGTGCAAGTAGCTAAAACTGATAACTAATTTTTTATGGGCGTGGCCCCGCCCACTTTTTTTCATCCATAAACACTCCCCGGTATGTCTACAACAACTTACCAAAGTTTGAGCCCGATCGGTTTTACAGTTTCAGAGTCTATAGCTAACACACACACACACACACACACACACACAGAGTTTCACTTTTATATATATAGATAGATAGATAGAAGATAGAAGATAAAAAAAAAATTTTTAAATAAAATTTTTTGGTACAATTGGGGTCGAAAAAGTACAATTTTATGAGCTTCTTGGTACAATTTTGATGTTCTCATTTTGCAACCCTGGCATAGCGTGATGATCGTTGCTCTAGAGATATTTGTGAAAATTTTTAGATAAAGCAGGCTCTAAACGGTAAAGTTTTAGGCAAAAAATTGTTTTTTAAAATGCATATTCCAAAAATTTACAAATGAAAATCAAATTTTTTCAGCTGCTAAACAACCAAGAGAGCCAGTATTGGTATTATTTAAAAGGACTTAACTAGCGCAGTAAAAGCACTATAAAAAATTAAAATTTATGTTGGCCGCCACTACAAAATGGCTGACAATAAATTTATATATGGGTCAAATCTGGTATTTTAAAATTTAACTTCTGGAACCCCCTCAATATTGGTATCAAATGAAAGCGCTTGACCAGTAAAATACAGTAAATTGTTAAAAAATGTAAAACCCAAGATGGCGTCTAAAACACAACGGCTGAAAAAATTTTTTTAACCCCATCAATATGGGTATCGAATTAAAGGGCTTGCCTAGTAGAATACAGTTAACTACGTATAAATTCAAAATCAAGAATGGCGTTGATATGATTTTGTGTTTGTTTTGATAAAAGAATGGAAAATTGGTGATATTAAGATAGCAGTGATATTTCTCAAATTTTGGATGTAAGTGACGCCGATATTTCAATTCCTAGTGTTTTGGATGAAAATTTAAGATGTAAAAGCACTCTGATGATCTTGAGTCAGAAAACGAAGAAAATGCTGCAGGAGTCAGTGATATAGATTTACTGTATATTGCAAAAAAAAAAAAAATGCAATGGAGGGCAAGTCCTTTAGACCGCCGCGTTGGAACTTTAGCTGAGAATATAATTTTCGTATAACCAAGTCCAATTCGGTTTGCCGTATCCAGATGCCACTATATACTGTCTTCTTTTTTGTTATTTGTTACGCCAACGTTAGAAAAGGTAATAGTTGAAAATACAAACAAGTATAAAAGGTTAAAATTCGGTAAAAAAAAATGGAAAGATTTAGAAACTTCTACTTTGCGTGCTTATATTGCTGTACTTATTCTTGCCGGTGTTAATCGCGGAAAAAATTAAGATTTGCATGGTTTGTTTGACACAGGTTATGGTCGCCCTATTTTCCGGGCAATAATGACCGAGGATAATTTTCAAATGATTTTACGTGCTCTCCGTTTCGATGACACAATGGCCCGAAGACAACGACAAAATAGTGATAAGTTTGCTCCTATTCGTGATTTGTGAGACTAGCGGGAAATTAGTCTTTCCTGTGGCTGGCTGTGGATTTCAAATTAGAATAAGTATGGAAAATGCAACCATATCTTGGAAAATCAAAAAATGAACCGCCTAAAAAGATCAGGCCGAGCGCGTGGTTTTAGATCTGACTGGATGCTTGGAAGACCAAAATATCACTGCAGATAATTTTTTTCAACATTTGAATTAGGAAAAACGCTCCTGGAGAGGAAACTGATATACATACAATTCGAAAAAATAAAACATTTCTCTCTCTGAAATTGCTTATTTTTTAAAAAAGTTCCTTTGTACACTTCCACATTTGCTTTCAATGAATTTGCTATTCAAATATCGGCCATAGAATTTAAATATCAAAAATTGATTGCAATGATCAAAACAAGAAACCTGAAATTGTTTCCTATTACAGTATTTTTCGGTTAATTGCACATCAAAATTTGCACAACTTTTTGTTCAATTAACCGGGGAACCAATTAGCCGATACCCGCTTAATTGAACAATTCGTTCAATTATAAGAATCCCGTTTAATTGAACAATTCGTTCTATTTCAAGAATCATATTTAATTGAACAGTTTGTTCAATTACAGAAATCACGCATAATTGGAACTACAAATGAATTAAAAGAAATCGCATATGTGCACTTTAAGTTTTTCAAAATAATTTTTTTTACCTTAAACGAAAAAAATGTACATATATGTGTATACGCAGGTATTTAGTATTGTAGGTATGTACTATTAAATGCACCATTTATGTGCACAATAGTTTTACAAAAAAATAAAATTGATAAACTAAAAAACAATTCATGGTTTTTCCTAAAGGCTATAATACACGGCATGTTTTTTTACATCTGACTTTAAAATTTGTGAGACATATGTAAATCTACATGTCTGTCAAAATTGTACTTTTACGCTGACTGCTTTGCAGCAGCAGATATTTCTACCAACGGCTGATGGTACATGTTTTGACAGAAGAAAATAGAGCGCACTCTAATTAAAATTTTGTCAGATGCCTCAACACATGTTTTTTTTACAGAAGTAATGTTTTAAAGGTAACACACGACATGTTTGTATTAGCAGTGGAGAATTTGACAAGTCAGATGTAAAAAACATGCCGTGTATTAGCTCCTTAAGCAATAAAGATATGTTTTTAATTACATACATAGTAGAGATGCCACCCAGTGTTTTTCACAAATTTAATTTTTCAATACTAATGCAATTAACCGGGTAAAAGTAAGAGGAAATTTATTTTTGATGACATGAATTTCGAACCAATTAAGCGGGAAAATCAATTAACCGGGTTCAATTATCCGAGGAAATTTACATGATTTTCGTATGCAACATTTTTTGCCCGATCATGTGCTTCAATTAAGCGTGGAAACCAATTAACCGTAGGGTCAATTAACCGAAAAATACTGTATAATTAAAAAAATGTTTGCAAAGATTGACCATGATTCTTATGATAATTTTTTTTTTCAGAAGGCGTAGATACTGCGTAGCCCAGAGTTTTTACGCCAGCTTAGATTATCCTTGGCTCAAGAAGACATGGTGAAACGATCCCACTTAACTAAAAAGAAATCATCAGCAGTGCTTCTGCCTGAAATTAGAACATCAACTTCTGAGTGTGTAGCATCTATGAGAGGTGTTATGAAAATCTCATCTACCACAAAGCATGGTATCTGCAGCTGCTGTAGATCCAAATGTGATAATAAGTGCATCATGTGCAGTAAATTTATACGCAAACTACAACGAAAAATAATTTGCTCATCACGTTTAACGATTTATCCACCATTTTTGTAAATTTTTTCATAAGAGTAAAACAATAAATATTGGTGGACTAAAATGGTCCCAAACCTAACTTTTTATTTATTTTTTATCTTCCACTTATCATAGATAATTGAAAATTTCTTAGAAACCATACAATAAAAAAAATACAACGTGAGCTAAAGTTTTATGTTAATATCTTGAATGGTTGCGAAGTTTAAGCCAAAAGAAAAAAAAATTGATCAAAACGGTCCAAACCAACCAGCAGGGTTAACACGATTTCAAGCACTTGGATGCTACATTTCTGTAAGTGTTAAACAAGTAAGACTGCTATATTCGGTCGTGCCTTAATCTATATTTCATGTTATACGCCATTTTTCCTTATTATTTCGGACGCCATTCTTGATTTTGAGTTTTTACGTAGTTAACTGTATTCTACTAGTCAAGCCCTTTAATTTGATACCCATATTGATTGGGTTTAAAATTTCGTTTCAGATGCCATCTTGGATTTTACTTCTTTTAATAATTAACTGTATTCTACTGGTAAAGCCTTTTCATTTGATATCAATATTGAAGGGGTTCTAAAAGTTTTATTTTAAATTACCAGATTTGACCCATATATAAATTTATTGTCAGCCATTTTGTACACTTTTCATTTCCGACCCCATAAAGTATAACTTATAAAAAGGGGAGCCGATTAAGCTCTGTTTGTCTGTCCGTCTGACCGTGTGTATGTTGAAATCAACTTTTTGAAGCTTCCCGACATCGCCTGGACCCGGGTGAGGTATCAAAATATCAGAAAATTCGGGAGTATATCGGCATTGAAAACCAGAAACATCGGTACATAAACAACTGAGATATGAGCAAAAAACGACAGCCACCTCGTTTTTATACCCGCCCCCCAAAAAATGGTGTGGGTATATTCATTTTGTCATTCCGTTTGTAACACATCAAAATATCTATTTTAGATCCCATGAAGTATATACATAAATTCTGAATCGGAAGCACGGTAGAGGTCGCACCGAAAAAGCTAGAAGGCTCAAATTTTGCCAGAATCTTTCTTATAGACAATATTTGTTTGGTATTGAAAATGGGCTAAATCGGAATATTAGGAAGTGAAGTATAGCTCGTAATGCAAGAGTAGGTCGAAAAAACCGTGTCCTTTGAACATCGAATAAAATGCAATTGTGTCCAAACGCATTAACGTACAGTCACGAAACTTCGAATATATATTTCTCGAGTAAAAACAAAATTTTACTGAAAATCGACTAAGTCTATGCATTAGGAAAAGAGATCAAATTGTACGAAAATTTATTCCGCACAGTGTATATTTTAAATTTAGAACTTGTAAAACTGAAAAAATTAGATGTATGATTCTGAAATTTCAATATCATTGCTTTTTGG
Source organism: Phyto melanocephala (assembly GCA_941918925.1). Lineage (NCBI taxonomy): Eukaryota > Metazoa > Arthropoda > Insecta > Diptera > Rhinophoridae > Phyto > Phyto melanocephala. The sequence continues at coordinate 16,406,652 of OW799238.1, forward strand.
TCAAAGGCTTTGTGTTTACGGAAAATATACTTATGCTACACGCCCACCTATCATATAACGCTTTATCTCAAATTCATATAATTTCTATATGAATAAAGATTTTGGAAGAACAAAGGACTATATTGAAATATTTAAGTTGTTTTTATTAACAGAAACTTTATTGACACGCCTACTTTAACGTCCACTTTCATTGAAAGACTAAATTTACTCAAATATTTTACTAACACATCGATATTATACAAATAAAGTGATACATTATTTTGTGTAAAGAGATTATGCCATAGCGATTACTGTTAATAACAACAAAATACATTTTGTGCTATAAATAGTTCTTTTTCCCGGGATTATTTTTCAGAAATGAAAAAGGTGGCTACGATTTTCTTCATAAAAAATTATAAATTTAATTTAATTTTAATTTAAAAATAATTTTACAAATAATTTGATATACGTTTTAAAGTAATGTGTTAAAAAATTTAAAAAAAAAATCAGCCAACGTTACCAATACTTCAAAATTTCTGTACAGAAATATTTAAAATTTTTTGAGGGAAGTGGTCAAAAAATTCGAAATATTGTATATTTGTTAAATGCACTTTTAACTATTCGTCCAACATCGATATAAAGTGAACGAGTGTCTTCTGAAATAGGGCAATTTGTTAATAAAATCAGAAATAGACTTTCTGACCAGTCAATAAACGCTTTGAGCATATTAAAATATTATTTTCTAAGTCGTTAAAAATTTGTATGTTATATTTTTATACCCTTCACACAGTGAAAAAGGGTATATATAGGTTTGCCATTCTGTTTGTAATTTCTACAATTTTCATTTCCTGAAAGCTTATGAATAGGGGAGGCGATTAAGCTTAAGGGTATATATAGGTCTGTCCGTCTGTATGTTGAAATCAACTTTTTGAAGCCCCCCGAAATCGCTTGGACCCGGGTGAGGTATTAAAATATCAGAAATATTCGGGAGAGGTATTGAAAATCAGAAACATCGGTACATTAACAACTGAGATATGAGCAAAAACCCACGACCACCTGGATTTTTTTTTTTGACAAAAACAACATTACAAAAATAACATACATACATATTGGTTAGAGTAAACGTGGCATCGAATCCCAGCTGAGCCCAAAAAAATTTTATTTTTTGTTTGTTTTATATTTATAATTTATATTTTAATTATTTTTGTTTAAAACTTTTTTTTAATTTTTTTTTTATATATTTTTTTTAACATACATACGTTAATTTTTAATTTTACAGTGGGATGTTTTTATATATGTATGTTTTTTATATATGTATGTACGTATTTCATATGAGATGAATGGTGATACAAACTACTGTTATTGCATGACTAAGTACATGTTGTGAAGGGTATATAAGATTCAGCACGGCCGAATATAGCTGTCTTACTTGTTTGAAATAACACCTTGTATTTACATGTTTTTGATTTTAAATTCTAATGATTTTATTTTTGATCTCATAGCTGAAGTACCTGTATTTTTGTTTTTTTGTGCTCATATTTGATCTCGTATCTAGAGAATAATATTTTTTCAATAAAAAGTATTTTTTTACTCAATTTATATTTTAAATTCAATTTCTTTATTAATTTTTATAGTTTTGAAGGGTTTCTTTAACATTATAAACTATTTTATGCTTTTCAATAAAAAGTTGTTTATTAATTAAAAACAAATTTATTTTATATTTGTTTTGCGGCGGGATACCGGAAAATAAAAATTAAAATTAAAAATTAAAAAAAAAAATTAAATTCCCAGGAAACAAAACATTGTGGAAAAAAACCCTGGCTATGAATGTACGGAAAATTGGTGGTGGGTATAAAAGATTCGGCACAGCCGAATATATTGCTCTTACTTGTTTTTGGTATGATTGCTGTAAATTATCTTGTATTTAATGTGTTTTTAGTTTAATTATTTTTACTCTTAACATTTGTGCAATGGGGGGAATTTAAGAGAAAATGGAAAAACAAATAAAAAGTCATATTGCTTTTGTTTTTTTTTTCTTTTTAGATTAAATTAATTTTTGTTTTTTTTTTTTTCTTTTAAAATAAATATATTAATATTAAAATTAGTAGTAAAAAATGTTGCTATATATTTTTGTTATACTGGTTTGTTGTATAAGTAAATAAATAAAATATCTTATACCATAGACAGACGACAGCGTTAATTTGCATTAAAAGTCTTAAACCAAGTTAACTATTGAATTATCCCCATTCCAATGTGTATTAGATTTCATGTAAATGCACTAAATCAAATTGAATTTATACTGCATTTAGCAATTTCAATATGGCGACACGGTCGGCAATTAATCAAAAAATTAAAAAATCAAAAATGTAACATAACAAGTAAGAGCACTATATTCGGCTGTGCCGAATCCTTTATACCCACCACCAATTTTGTGTACATTTAAAGCACAATATTTATTATTTCGTTCATCATTATGGAATAATCTCTTTATAATAAAATATGTATCACTTTCTTTGTAGAGGGTGGTTACATTTTAAGGGCCCATGTTGAAGGTGAACTACACCTAGTCTTTAAATTTGTTTTTTGCATTTCACTTGACATTTCTCAATCTCAAACTTACTCAATTTGATCCGTGGAAAGATACGCAAATGAGCAACGCTTTAAAGTTATTCAGGTTTTTTATAAAAATGGGCGTTCAAATCAAAATGCATTTTGTGCACTTCGTAATTGTTTTGGTCAACATAATCGTTCAAATTCGTCCACAATCGGGAGAATTGAAAAAATATTTAAATTTTTTTCTTAGTTCGTTGAATGGGAACCATTGCTGTTTTTTGCGATAGTGTGGCAACAGAGCAGTCAACCTCGACTCATCACCATGCCCAAAAATTGAGCATCAACATTGTCATTGAAAATTTGGACCATCAGATAGAGGAGTGGCGCCAAGGATGGGGGGGGGGGTCATTTGCCCGATATTTTGTTAAATACATAATTGAACCATACAAATATTATCATTATAAAAAGAAATGATAATAATTTCTTAAATAATTTGTGTTTTATTTAAATTCAACATCGGTCCTTAAAATTTAACCACCCTTTATAACTTCGATATGCTACTAAAATGCTTTTGTAAATGTAGTCTTTCAATGAAAGTGGGCGTTAAAGTAGGTGTGTCAATAAAGTTTCTGCTAATAAATACAACTTAGTTATTTCAATATAGTCCTTTATTCTTCCAAAAACTTTGTCAATAGAGAAATTACATGAATTTAAGATAAACCGTTATATGAGACGTAGGCGTTAAAGTGGGCGTGTCACCTAAACTTTTTGGCACAACAGTTACATTGATTAGAAGGATATATGTAGCAAATTTGATCATCATACCTCTAATTTTGGCGGTTTTATGAGCTTTTAAATTTCATTAACGGTAGATAACGTTAAAAGTGGGCGTTATAGTAGGCGTGTCAAAGTGATTTTTTCGAATGAGTACAACTAAGGTGTTTCAATATAGCCCTTTAATATTTCAAAATCTTTATTTATAGAGAAATCATATGAATTTTAGTTAAAACGTTATATGGGAGGTGGGCGTAAAAGTGGGCGTGGTACATTGATTTTTGGGAACAAAAAAGCGCCTCACCAAAAAGCAAAGTGTGCAAAATTTCAGAGTCGTACATCCAATTTTGTTGCTTTTATGACATTTTTGTTTTTAAATATACCGAAAAATACACTGTGCGGTAAAAATTTTCGTACATTTTTATCGATAACTTTTCTCCTAATAAATAGATTTAGATAATTTTCGAGGAAAAATATTGTTTTTACACAGAAAATATATATGCGCAGTTTCATGAGTCTACGTTAATGCGTTTGGACACAATTCCATTTTATTCGATGTTCGAAGGACAAGGTTTTTTCGACCTACTCTTGCTTTTCGAGCTATAACTCTCTTCCTAATATTCCGATTTAGCCCATTTTCAATACCAGACAAACCTTGTCTATAAGATTTTGGCAAAATTTTAGGCTCCTAGCGTTTTCGGTGCGACCTCTATCGTGCTTTCAACAGACAGACGGACGGACATAGCTAGATCGTCATCAAATCTAACCCTGATTCAGAATATATATACTTTATGGGGTCTAAAATGGATATTTCTATGTGTTACAAACGGAATGACAAAATGAATATATCCCCACCATTTTTTTGGTGGCGGGTATAAAAATAGATTCGATATGTTGAAATTTTTTACATATTTTTTGGAATGCCTTTCTGTTTAGGCGAAAGTTTTCCCTAATACTGGTATCGTCCATCGTATGCACGTCACTCTCCCAAAAAGTGCTGTTACGGTCCTTTTTAAAAATGCCACATACCCAGCGTTACCGTTAAGGCCACTAAAGTAGCATTTTGCCACTTTTTCAAATGCTTGGATACTATTGTGCCACTTTGTCAAAATGCCCCCAAATGTGATACTTTTTATAAATCGTGCCACTTTTTAGATACTTTTTACGAAATGGGAAGATACTTTTGTTTTGTTGAAACACCTAACTTTAATACATATTCATTACACTGTGTTAATATATATGTAAGCAATTTCATATGAAATCTTTTGCTTATCATGCGTGTTTAGTAGGGAGTTCGATTATTCGACATTTTTAGGAAACCGGTTTTCAAATAGTTTGAAATTCAGAATTAAAGAAAAAACCGGTTAACCGGTCGAATACATAAAATATAATTCTTTCTTATACCCATGACAGAGATACATATATAGGTATGAACTAGTTTGTTTTAGGGTTTAATTGCATTTTAAGTTAACACAAATTCAATGGCATTATTATAAAATACCGTTATCTATATATATAAAAATCAATGTGTGTTTGTATGTTTGTTTGTGCTTTATAGACGGCTAAACGGCTGGACCGATTTCCTTGAAATTTTCACAGAATCTTTCTGTATGTCTGGAAGGAACTATAGGCTATACTTTCGTTTGAAATTGTCAGTGGGCGGGTTGCCACGCCCTATTAAAGAATAAGTATTAAATATTATATATCACGAAAGTTAATGCAGGTAGAGTCTTCAAATTAAGTACGGTAAGCTTTGACATCCACACGAACATATGGGTAAAAAATGAGCGGACTTGGAATAGTAGGCGTGGCCACATGAATTGAATACTAAAATTCGTATATTTGGAAAACGAAATCGATTAGAGTAGTAAAATTTCGCAAGAGCAACTTTGACATCCAAATAAACATTTCTGGAAAAAATGGGTACATTGGCAATAGTGGGCGTGGCACCTGCCATATGAATTAAATACTAAAATTTGTATATCTGGAAAACGATATCGATTAGAGTACTAAAATTTTGCAAGAGGAACTTTGACATCCAAATAAACATTTCTGGAAAAAATGGGCACATTAGCAATAGTGGGCGTGACACCTGCCATATGAATTAAATACTAAAATTTGTATATCTGGAAAACGATATCGATTAGAGTACCAATATTCTACAAGAGCAACTTTGACACCCAAATGAACATTTTTGGAAAAAAAGGGTACATTAGATATAGTGGGCGTGGCACCTGCCATATGAATTAAATACTAAAATTTTTATATCTGGAAAACGATATCGATTAGAGTACTAAAATTTTGCAAAAGCAATTTTGACATCCAAATAAACATTTTTGGAAAAAATGGGTGCATTATCAGTAGTGGGCGTGGCACCCACCATATGAATTAAATACTAAAATTCGTATATCTGGAAAACGATATCGATTGGAGTACTAAAATTTTGCAAGGGCAACTTTGACATCCAAATAAACATTTTTGGAAAAAATGGGTATATTACCAATAGTGGGCGTGGCACCAACATATGAATTAAATACTAAAATTTGTATATCTGGAAAACGATATCGATTAGAGTACTAAAATTGTGCAAGGGCAACTTTGACATACAAACAAACATTTTTGTAAAAAATGGGTACATTAGCAATAGTGGGCGTGGCACCTGCCATATGAATTAAATACTAAAATTTGTATATCTGGAAAACGAAATCGATTAGAGTACTAAAATTCTACAAGAGCAAATTTGACACCCAAATGAACATTTAGGCAAGAAATGGGTGCATTATCAGTAATGGGCGTGGCACCAACATATGATATATATATATAAAAATCATTGTGTGTTTGTATGTTTGTATGTTTGTATGTTTGTATGTTTGTTTGTGCTTTATAGACGGTTAAACGGCTGGACCGATTTCCTTGAAATTTTCACAGAATCGTCCTGTATGTCTGGAAGGAACTATAGGCTATACCTTGATTTGAAATTGTAAGTGGCCGGGGTGCCACGCCCTATTAAAGAATAAGTATTAAATATTATATATCACGAAAGTTAATGCAGCTAGAGTCTTCAAATTAAGTACGGTAAACTTTGACATCCACACGAACATTTGGGTAAAAAATGGGCGGACTTGCAATAGTAGGCGTGGCCACATGAATTAAATACTAAAATTCGTATATTTGGAAAACGATATCGATTAGAGTAGTAAAATTTTGCAAAAGCAACTTTGATATTCAAATAAACATTTATGGAAAAATGGGTGAATTAACAATAGTGGGCGTGGCACCTACCATATGAATTAAATACTAAAATTCGTATATCTGGAAAACGATATCGATTAGAGTACTAAAATTTTGCAAAAGAAACTTTGATATTCAAATAAACATTTATGGAAAAAATGGTTGCATTAACAATAGTGGGCGTGGCACCTGCCATATGAATTAAATACTAAAATTTGGGGTGGCAAAGCACACCGGGTATTAGCTAGTATAAAATAAAAAAAAACTTTGTAACAAGGAGGTTGTAATAATGAAAAATATTAAAAAGTCACTTCACTGCTCACTGTAGTCAAATTTATCTTTTACTAACATTAACTTTGTAGGCGAGCTGTAATAATGACCCTTTGTGTGCCAAACTATTTTAGTATACAAGTCAAATGTTATCAGAGATATTAGTAAAGCTATGGGTAGTCTTTAGTACAAGTCGCTAGATTTCGTAGAAGCAAAATATTATGAAATTCGAAAATGAGATCAAAAAGTATTGCAAAGTACAATAAGTACTGAACACCTGATAATCACACCAAATTATAAGCGCAACAACGTATTAAATACCTGATCTCCATTTAAAACAAATAATATTTAACCTAATTATTCTTATTTCGAAACAAAAAAAAAAAATTCTTACAATATTATGGAAGAGTATTTAATAAAGTTTTTGATTTTTGGAAATTTTTTAAGTAATAAAAATTGTATGTTACGTTTGGTTACAAAAATAAATGAACATACAACTAAAAATGAAAAAACCCGGCTTCTGTGAGTAAAAAAACCGGTGTATTCTACATTCGAAAAAATAACATTTGGAAAAAACCGCCAGCTGAAACAGTAAAAAACCGAGTTTTCCACCGGTTTTAAAACCGAGTCGATCACCCTAGTGGTTAGCTTATGTATGTATATGTTTCTTGCGATTGCATATACTTATGTCCAAAATACATTAAATAAAGTGTATGCTGTGCCGAATTCAATCAATCAATGTTTTAGCCTAATAATTGATGAAACTACAGATATTTCTATGGAAAAATGTTTGGTGCTGGTGGTTAGGCAGTTTGATATTTGCAAAGGAAACACTGTTGATAGCTTCCTTCGGTTAGTGCAGCAAAGCGATGGTTCTGGAGAAGGAATTTGTAACTCCATATTGTCATCACTAAAAGAAAATCAAATTCCACTAAAAAATTTAATAGGTCTTGCTACAGACAACGCATCTACAATGGTGGGGAAATAAATGGTGTAGCAACAATATTAAAGAAAAAGATTCCGCATTAATTTCATATCGGCTGTGTGTGCCATTCTATAAATCTAGTGAACAATGCATCATTATCTTGCATTCCAAATGACGTTGAACAGTTACTTAGAAAGGTTTTTAAGTATTTTAAGAATGCAAAAAGACAACACGATTTGAAGGAGCTGCAAGGTATTTTTGATGTACCTGAACATAAAATACTAAGGCTAAGTGATACTCTGTTGCAACAAGAATTCTGGAGCAGTGGTCGGTTCTGCAGCACTATTTTATCCGGGCACAATTTGAAAAAAAATGTGCTTCTAATTTAAAAAAAATTCGTGTTATTCTAGACTCTTTGTCGCCTGCAAACAAAACATATTTAAAATTTCTAACTTATATTTTGAAAACTATGAACAAATTTAACAAAAATTTTCAAAGTGAGTCCTCTCAAATAATATATCTTGTTTCCTCAACCAAAGACATTTTATTAGAGCTTTACAAAAATGTTTTAAGAAAAGAATATATATGTAAATACAACAGAACTCGAAGCAATTGATTTTAACAATGTTTTATACACTAAAAAAATCTTTCATACATATATAGGTCATGAAGCCGAAACCGAACTACTGTGTACTGAAAATTTTTCTAAAAAGATGCTTCCCATTGTTTTTTTAGCGAAATATTGGTTTCTAATAAAAAATTTTTTATAAAAAAACAAAAAAGTTGATCTCAAGCTTAAATAAAAATCAAATATTATCATAATAATATTTTTGTTATGTTTTTATATTATTTTTAATATGTTATTTTAAATAAATTTAACAAAATACTTAAAAAAAGTTTTGGTGTACTTTTTTTGATTTTTAAAGAGGTGCCCCTTAAAACAAAAAAATCCCCTTTTTGTTGCCACTTTTGTTGCATAAATCCCCTTTTTTTGATACTTTTTGAAAATATCCAACGGTAACGCTGCACATACCTACATACAAACATATGTACATATGTATGAATTATAACCTCCATGAAAAGATGCCATTAAATTTACGAATTTCCACAACTCCCTTTCTCTTATTTCAGAGTGTCCTTCTGCCATCCCAACTTGTAGGAACATGTTCAGGTTTGTGATTGCTAGTGCATTTACAATTTTTACTAAATGCAGAAACAGTCGTCTGTCACAGCAAAATTTTAATGTGCATTAGTGAGATTTTAATGCAAATTAACTCTGTCGTCTGTCTATGGCAGAGGTAATCACAAAGAGAGCCAGTCAAAAATGTGTGTTTAGTAGCAGCGTTGTCAACTTTAAAATTTCAAAAAGCACCATAACCCAGGAAAAAACGCGTCATTCTCAAAAAAAAGCACTAAATTTATAATTTGTAAATTATTTTTTTATTTATTTAATAAAATTATACATTTATATAAATTTCTTTACAAATAAGACATTTTTAAAAGTATATCAGAATAAATAAAAAAAAAATTACAAAAATCAAACAATGAATATCTTTTAGTCAGTCAGTACAGATTTACATAGATACATATATTTATATGTAAATAAAAATAAACAAAAACATTGGAAAAAAGAACAAAAATATTTAATTATTAAAGTAATTATCAATTCACAATATATCACAGGAGTGATGCATTGTAAGAAATTTATTTCAACATTTAGAAAAAATTACAACAGGATTAATTTTTCCATACCTGATGCATTTATACGACGTTTAATAAACATATGTGAATTTGTTGTACAAAATATTAAAGAAATTATTCACCAAATAAGTACAACTATTATTTAATATTTAAATATTTTTATATTACATATTAGAGTAATTAAATAGAACTATTTCTAACTAAAAATTATGAAAAATTTTAATAAACATGCAGTTTAATAATTCGATTAGGATTTAAGCTTTTCTCTGTGTAAATAATATCAAATATCAATGTTAAAGTCAATTATTTCTTCATTATTATCACTATCATTTGGCCACAACATAGTCTTAATTTCAAATTGTAATGCTTTATAAATATCATTGCTATTAATCAGAATATTTACTTCATCAGCTATTTGGTAGGTTTCGCAACAGGAATTTTCCCGTTTAAGCCCATTTTTAATGTGAAGTAAGGCATTAACTGAATTTAAAGACATTCGGTTGCGAATTTTAGATTTAAACACATTCATGGGAGCGACAAAAGTTTAACGGCAATATAAGCTAATGCTTCAAAGGGATTTAAGTTAACTGCATCTTTGTACGATTTAACTTCAATCCAAAAATCGACTGGATTCAATATTTTTTGGAATTTCTTTTATTCACATTCACCTCAAATGCATATATGTATAAAGTTAGACATTTTGAAACAAAAACTTTCTGGGCAATCAATTATCTTATAAATAATTAAATTTTTAGTGTAATATTATTTTCTTGGCGAGTTGCATGTAATTGTACTATAAGTTACATTTTGGTAGTATGTATATAAATTTACACTTACAAAAAATTTTGTTCAATTAATTAATTTGAATTTTAGTGTTTGGTGTCACCGAAATAAAAAGAAAATAACTAAAAACTAAAAAAAAAATCACCAAGCACTGACTCACAATTTTTCCGCTTTCGAAATGTTAAAAATCACCAAAAACGGTGATAAAATCACCGAGTTGACAACGCTGTTTAGTAGTGTGTGCATAGCTGCCAGATTTGACGATTTATCGTAATTTTGACGATTTTACGTGCTAAAATTAAGTGTTGACGATTTGACGATTTATGCTATGTTTTTGACGACTTTCAAGAATTCAAGTTTGCAACATTTTTCATTACTTTTATATCAACCTTAAACTAAATAAAAATAAGTTGTAACGGTTTTTTATGTTATTAATAATAGAACAGAGTGAAAGAGATACATCGATCATTATTTAATGTGTTTGTGTGGGTAATTTTTCCACTTTGTACATTTTTAACATAGTATATGCCACATATTATCAACTGATACCTACAACACGAACAAATATAAATTTGAAAATGCGTTTAAAACAATTTTAGTTTTTTAAGTAAATTTATTTAAATTATTTAAGTGACAAATTAATATGCTTAAATACTTCAACAAAATGGTAAGTTCTTTTTAATTATACATTAAAACCTTAAAAATCAAACATTATATTTTCAATAGAAAACCAAGATGATGAAAATTCAAGCAGCTCTTCCTCTGTAAGTAGAAATTTCATCCATTTTTTATACAAAACTTTGTAGTAGCTAAAATGAAATTTTAATGGTGTTATTCACAGGTAACCAACAAGAAGAAGAAAATTAAGGAAGACTGGTTTGTAGATCCAGAAATAAATTTATGGGCTAAAAAGCGAAACGATGTAGTTTATTTTGGCGTTGTGCTCGTCTTACGCTTGCCTAAAGCTACCTTAATCGGTATAAACTTTAGAAAAAAATGATTATAATTATTTGTCAATTAGTCTGAATTAGATGCAGCCAATTCATTATTTATTATTTTTTGTATTTATATACATATTAATATTTATTTTTCGAAATTAATTCTAAATTGTATTATATTTATTGTCATGTTCTTAACTTAAAAGGGTCTAATAAAACCATTGATCTCTCTGGATTTAAAAAGTTTGTTATGTTATGCATTAAATAAAAAATGTTTTGTTTTGAAAAATGCGTTTTCTTTATTTTGACGTTTTTATGACGATTTGAGTAAACTATTTGACGATTTTGATGATTTTTTTCCCCAAATTAGACGATTTTGCCCCTATTTTATCTGGCAGCTATGAGTCTGTGTATTCTGCGTGCACTGGAAGAAATTTCGTACTACAATGTTATTTATTTATATTTACGAAATCAACAAGTTCTTCTATGTTTATATCCTTACCATAACATTTTGTTTTTAGAAGTGTTTCTAAATGGCTATCAGTCAATTTGTTCCTATATTTATTTTTTATGTGTGTCATTGCCGAAAATGTGGACTCGCATATGTATGTAGTAGAAAATATTGAAAAAATTTTTAATATAAGGTCTCTTTGCACCATATTTAGTTGGGCAAATATTTTTCAAGAAATCAATACCCGTTTCTACTGGAATGGTTAAGTCTGTGCGCATTAAGATTAGATCTTGTCTAATGTTTTCTGGAACGTTGTCCATTAGACATGATAGTAGATTTTTATATACACTGATTGCCCATTCTATGTCCACCATTTCCTTAAATCTTTTTCTAAAGTTTTCTAAATGTTTTTTTAGTTCTTCGCTGTATATTTTAAGCTTATCGTGATTATGAAATTTTTGAAATGTTTCAAAAGTCCTAGGAACATTTGATAAGTCGTGCTTTTCAATCTGATTTCCCAAAATTTCTAACTTTCTTAAAAACTCTTTTAGTGCAAAAAATAGATCGCAAATATTTTTGTTTTTACCTTGGAATACTAAATTTAAATTATTAATTTAAAGCGTAAATATATTTAATGAAAATAAAAAATTTTTTCCCACTCAACTTTCCACTTTATGATACACAGAATAATGCTAAAATATTCAAAGTGTACTGAAAAAAGTTGAAATGCTGAAAAAGAGAGAGAAATAAAACTACTCACCTGAGATATTTACTAGTGTTTTGTTTTTTTACAACAAAAGCGACGACGACCTGCTTGTTTGAAAGCTAGCATACAACTGAATAAAATTATAGCTGTTTAAAATTTTTTTAAGTGAGTTTCGTTAACCTTCGTGTTGTGTGTGTGAAATTCACGAAGAGTGCTCGGCCCCTGGGGGCATAGCGTGATGATCGTTGGTCTATTTTTTAAAAATTTTTCTGAAAAAATTTAAAAAAAATTATAAATAAAAAATAATAAAATATAAATAATATATTAAATAAAATAAAATAAAATTGTTTTTGGCTCAGCTGGGATTCGATGCCACATTTATTCTAACGTGTACGTATGCACGTATTTTATATGGGATGAATGGTGATACAAACAATTGTTATTGCATGACTACACGTTGTGAAGGGTATATAAGATTCGGCACGGCCGAATATAGCACTGTTACTTGTTTTATTTTTTTTTTTTAATTTTTCTTTATTTTTTTTTTTATTTTTTATTTAATATATTATTTATATTTTTATTATTTTTTTTTAATTTTTTTTTTAATATTTTTTTTGTTTTATATTTATTATATATATTTTAAATATTTTTTTTTTTAATTTTTTTTTTAAATTTTTTTTTTTTAATTTTTTTTTTTAATTTTTTTTTTATTTTTTTTTAACATACATACGTAAATTTATAATTTTACAATGGGATGTTTTTATATATGTATGTTTTTTATATGTATGTACGTATTTTATATGGGATGAATGGTGATACAAACTACTGTTATTGCATGACTACACGTTGTGAAGGGTATTTAAGATTCGGCACTGCCGAACTCTTACTTGTTTAAATTTCCATCAACCATGTTCTATTTTATATTTCATTTAGAAATGTCGCCTATAGAGTTTTCTTCTCACTGAACATACTTCTCAAGAGTTGTATTTCAAGTTTTGGACAATAAGTGAAACAATTAACTATATATTGCTCAATTTAAAAGTAATTTTTAGTATGGTAAATTGAGCTCAATAAAGGCCTTTAATTGCGAGAATATTATAAATTGGCAATTAAGGCGCGTGTGCGAACATGGTATAACACAGTTACACTGAGATGTGATGTATGTATAAGTATTTGTGAATTGACAAAGTGCAAACTGCAAATGAGAACGAAATTTTTTTTATTAATTTTTATTCGCATTATCAAAGAACAAGAAGTGTACCCCAGTACACTATTAAACAATCGATAACATATCTTTCACGTTGTTCATTTGCATCTTCTTTGTATTAAAAAAAATAAAACTTCTTTTTTATATAATCAATATTTTACAGAAAAACTGACAGCTTTTAGACGTCAATTGCCCTTTGTAACACCTAATTTTATAACTGGCAATGAAACTACAGTTTCATTTCTAACGATAATCGACCTATAAGTCTATAAGAATTTTATTATTGAAATTATCTGGCAAAATACATTATGCAACAAATTGAAGTTTTATATTTTCTTAAATAATCAATATTTTGTTTTTGACTTGTCATAGACACCTAACTGCGTTATTTCAAATTCTATGATAAGGTTTTTTTTTCAAATTTTTTATAAAATTTGAGATTTTTTAAGGGGCTGCTCCATAGATCTTGTCGTAACTTTGGAACGACGTATTCGATTTTGTTATACAATCAGTCAAAAAACTTTAAATTACGCCAGATTTAAGCTTAAAGAGTGATTTTACGGGCCGATGTTGATTGTGAATCACACCCAAACGTAAAGTTTTTTTCTGCATTTCATTGGAAATATCTCAATTTCAGACTAACTCAATTTGAACCATGGAAAGATACGCAATCGAGCAACGCTTTACAGTTATTCAGGCTTATTAGGAAAATGGGCGTTCAAATCAAAATGCATTTCGTGCACTTCGTGACTATTTTGGTCAACACAATCGTTCAAATTCGTCCACAATCGGAAGAATTGTGAAAAATATTTAAATTTCAGCAAAACAGGTCTGTATGAAATGCGAAAACATCTGTGAATGCCATCTTAGTTCGTTGAATGGGAAACATTGCTGTTTTTCGCGATAGTGTGGCAAAATAGCAATCAACCTCGACTCATCATCGTGCCCAACAATTGAACATTAACATCGTCATTGAAAATTTGGACCATCGGATGGATGTGTGCCGCCGAGGTCGCGGCGGCCATTTCGCCGATATTTTGTTCCATACATAATTGAACCATACCAATATTATCATAAGAAAAGGAAATGACAACAATTTCCTAAATAGCTTGTATTTTATTTAAAATCAACATAGGCCCTTAAAATTTAACCACCCTTTATATAATTTTTTACTTTGTTCTATTTTTTTATGAATTTTTCGATTTCAAAAATTATATAATTTTACAAAAAAAAATTTAAAAATTTTTCCAATTAAACCAATGGGCAGATAAAAAAAAATAAAAAAAAAACTTAAATTTGACGAAATTTAAAGTTTTTTAATGAATTGTATAACAAAATCTAGTACGTGGTTTCAAAGTTACGACAGGATGTATGGAGCAGCCTTTTCAAAAATCTTAAATTTTATAAAAAAAAAAACCTTAACATAGAATTTGAATTTATGATGATTTTTGCAGTAAGGTAACTATAGCGGATCAAAAGATATAGTGGTTATTTAAAAAATCCATATGGGTTATAGTCTATTTGACAGTTGATAACACAAAATTCCCGCACAAAAGCAATTATTTTTTACAACAAGAGATTACATAAAACGTATTTACATGTTTACTTGTAAAAACAAACGCCAGTTCGGACTCTTAAAGCTTCATTAATCTTTACTTTCTGTTGTTGTTCTCTGACGTACCATTCTGTTGTTTAATTTTTGTAGTTACTTCTTCCGTCAAAACTCATCTGTCTTAATTTACAAGGTAATCATACAAGAACAAGCTTATTATATTTTTTGTTAATTTTTTTCTTCAAAGTCCATACATAAAAAAAAATTGGTAGTGTCTTTGTAATCAAAGAGAGTCTCTCTATTGCAATCACCTTTATAATACAGGAACCTTAATAACAGCTGTTTCTCTTTTAATGGCAGTCGCTTAACGTTGAATTCTATTTTCTACAGATTTGTCTGCAACAGAACAGAACGAAAAAGGAACGACAAGCCACTCATACAGATTTTCAATTGAACAGAAAATGAACAGCTGATTCATAACAGCACAGAACGTACAAACTAATTCTGCCTTTAATCTTATACAAATCGTAGGATTTCATTAGATTTCGCAGAAGCAAAACAAACAAATTATAATCGCGTGTACAAATAGTAAAAAACAAATATCTACTTTTAAATTAAATAAGGTATTTTCCGTTTTTTTGAAAAAGGAAAAATTAAAGTTTTATTCTTTTGTCTTTGAATGTGTTTGATGAATAAAACAATTTATGGTGTTTGAAGTTTTACAAAAACTACAGAAACAACAAATCATTTTCTTCTACTCTGTGTAACACAATCAAATATATACACGATGGGCCAATTCAAAGTAGACTCTCATATTGTACTATGTCATATAATTCATATTAATATGACTAGTGTTTTTGAAAACCTTTTGTTAACATATTATGTATTTAATACAAGAAAGAAGACAAAGAGATGACGCTGTTAAAAATTGTATGTATACAGGAAAGAAGAAAATAGAAAATATTCTCTCTGAGAGGTGAGAAGCGAAGAAATTCTCTCTGAGAGACAGTATGGTTAAAAGTATAACATAAACAATTTCTTATACATAGGAAACAAATGTGTAAAGTCATATTATTTTTTTTGTATAGAAATTACTAACAAAAATTTTATGCATGCATAAAATAATATGAAATAGTACAAATATGACTGATATGCAACCACTTTGAATTGGCCCATTGTTTTTGTAATTGTTGTCGAAGTACTAGCACACCTTTAAAGTGTTTGCCAATGAATACATTACAATACACCTCTGATCTAATGAAATGCTCCATTTCTCATGTTGTCTTCTACTTATAAAAATTTGGTTTTACACTATTCTACTTTGCTCATTCTACACGAACTTTTACGACTTGTATTATAGTCTAAAGTGGCCTATAGGGTATTTTTAAATTTATCTGTGTGTCGTATTACTTATCACGTTTTTCTTAACATTTTAGAGCAGTTCAATATATTTCCTAAAGAGTTGTTTAACGATTTTAAACATTTTACAATACGATAGCATATCAGGTATACCTACCCATTAAAATAAAAAAATAAAAATTTTTGGTAATATGATTTCTAAGGTTTTGTTTTTAATCTTTGTTTCGCATGCAAAAAAATATATACATATAAATATAAATATGAATAATATAAAAAATGTTAATAAATTTTAAAGTGTAACATATATATTTTCTATTTTTAGCTGTCGACTGAAAAACACACATTCTGAAATTAGCTGTCAGCGATAGTCATATTAAAATAAATAAACGCTATAGAAAACAAGTAAGAAGAGGCAAAATCAGCACATTACAGAATGTTTGCATTAAGCCCTGCGAGCAATATGTAGATACATCTAATGGAATGACAAGGTAGAATCGAAGAAAATAAAAAGTTTATGTATATATTATGCATGTAGGGGGATACAGAAGCATACTACTTCCATAAACGGGTCCCTTTTCGACCCCCTTCGTTTCCCAGAAATAACAAAGCTACAAAAAAAGGGTATCCCCGACCTGACTAAGTCCCGTGCTATCCCAGGCGTTTGCGCTAGACTTTTGTGACTTTACATTGTAGACTGATGACAACAACAATCCTCATAACAGAGTACTTTGTGATCGCCAGCCATTAACGGACATTCGCATACTGTATGCACCGCTGTCTCAGCAGTCTCAAGGCACACTCTGCAAACACCACTCTCCGCAACCTTAATCCTGTACAGATGATATTTGAACTTGCCGTGCCCTGTGAAAATAAATAAAAAGTAAGTTCTATGTATAATTATTAAATCAGATAAAGTATTATTATAATACTTTAATTATAAATAATTATATTAAAACAAAAACATATAAGGGCGAACATTTATTCGATATGGCCTTTGTTGGAGCTATGCATTTGGACTAATGCTGGAACGTGCTTTCCGAATAATCATCAAGACATCTTTAAACATAATTGAAAGCAATTGTACAATTCAACTTTAGGATTAGAATAAGCTATCAAAATATTATTTTGGCAAAAAAGGGCAAACACTTTATCATAAACAAATGTACGAAATTTAAATTTAAAAATCTTAAATTAAGTGTAGCAAGTAAGTTTCCTTATCGTGTGTAATTTTATTATTTTCTTACTTTGGCATTTTATAATTTATAGATGACTATACAGTGTTAGACAGTTTCGTTTTATACATTTACAACATACAACTTTAATTTTTGTTATGGCATTTCTGAAAACTATACCTTATTTTGTTATAAGTCCATATAGTCCAAAAAATGACAGTGGTTTTAAAAGTTAGGTTGCAACCTCTTCTTCAAATTTAATAATAATTTTTGAATATCCGGCCCTTAAATGTATGAAATCGAAAATGCTAAATTTATGAAAAATTTATTTGATTAGAAATAACAAGAGCGAATGAATATTAGAATATGCAAAAACAACATTCACTGCCCATACAACCTAAATAATAAGTATCGAATATTCGGAAGCAGTATAAGTGGAAGTCTTTAAAGTTTGTGTTAATTTCATTGTTGCTAATGAACACAGTTTAGCTACATATGAGATAGTTAAAGTTATGATTATGTCAAAAAAATTAAAATGACACGCCCACTTTAATGCCCACCTGTATTATAACGGTATCATCTAAATTAATTTAATCTGTATAAAGTAAAAAAGAGAAAACCTTATATGTCAATATAATATGTCTTGTTGAATGCATTAGCAAGAATTATGTATGACTTGCCTATTTTAACTGCTACCTGCAAAATATGGCATATTCTGATATAAATTAAATTTAAAAGCTGATCAAATCGCCAAAAATAGGTATACGAAAATGAAATTACGTCATTGTTGATTTCACTCTACTTTAGCACTCTTCTTTCATATTAAGCTTTTTATTTGATTTATTTATTTTATACATGTTTAAATATCAAAGTTGAATTCTTTAGAAGATGAGACTCTTTCTTTTGTGTATGAAATACTTTGGGTCAGTATTTAAATTATCCGTGTTAGTTTGGCAAATGTAATGGGAGTAATTTAGAGGCTATAAAGCAAATATTATTATAATCACTCAATTAGAATGCTTATAATTATGGGTTTATGGGAATAAAAGAAAGGAGAATTGTTATTTTTTTTTTCTTTTTTTACTAATGGCAAGATATGAGATGCTTATCTCATTACTTAGCAGAGTTTTTGACA